>JAQNBH010000008.1:39341220-39674566 GCA_028752905.1 Cladorhizidae sp. MBARI D1340-BT2
AATAATAATAATAATAATAATAATAATAATAATATGAACTCAGCAGAAGAGGATAATCAGGATCAATGCTTAACAAATTTCAGCTGCAACCAACAGTAAAGTAAGTAGGTGCCTAACAAAATGTGTAGGTGCTTAAATAGATAGCACCTCGCTTAACAACCAGTTGATAGATAGATAGATAGAGAGAGAGATAGACAGATTCGTCATGCAGCGGTAAGTCACAATTTGCCTGTCCAATGATCAGTGTGGCTTACTTCACTTGCCAATTATACTACAGAATGTACTGCAATATCATGTGCTCACTGAGAATACTTTTTCATTGAACTCATTAGCCAAGATCAGACACAAGCTGCTCTAACAGTTGTAGCCACATCTCTCCTGGTCATTCTCTCTCCTGCCTTTCTATCCCTCAGCTTCATAAGAATTAAAGACAGCATGCTCTACACTCAGTAGACCTCTCTCACATACCAAGAACAGCTTGGCAAAGAGTGGCTCCACCTGAGTATACAGTGTGGAGGGAGAGGAGAAGGGAGAGGAGGAGAGAAGGGAGGGTGAGGAGAAGGGAGAGGTCAGGAGGGAGAGGAGAGGAAGGAGAAGGGAGTGGAGGGAGGAAGGTCAGGAGGGAGAGGAGGGGACAGGAGAGAGAAGACAAGATAGGACAATAGGGAGAGGAGGCAGAGAGGGGAGAGGAGGGAGGTAGAGGAAGGGAGGGGAGGGAGAAGTAAGAAGAAGTGTAAAACAAATATAAGAAGATGGAAGAGGGGGATGAGGGGGAGAACATGACGAGAGTAATAGGAAGCAGAGTGTTCCCAACACCACAACCAGCAATATATCCTCACCACATCCATGCCAAAGACATTCACAGCAGTCTGAAGGGAAAGTTGATCAGAAGGCAGCTTTTCAGAAGTTGATCAGAAGGCAGCTTTTCCTGCTCCGATACTATAACTAGACCCTCCGACCTGCGCAGAGATAAAAGATACCTAATAAGGTAAATTCAAAAAGATGCCATAAAAATAGTCATAATGTTCTGAAATATGAATGTACATGGACCGTTTTAGTAGAGATGGGAGTGGTCTTTCATCATCACTGGATTTCTTCATCTCAGGAGATGTAGAAGTCTTGGGAAAAGGGGGAGGGGGTGGAAGAAAGCTGGCGGCAATCGGTGGGAGGGGAGAGGTGTGTCCCCACCCAAACTTCATAACTGCTTGGAGAAGGAAGAAGAAGGGGGTGGGGGGGGGGGGGGGGGGGAGAGCAACTATGAAGGAGTGGAGAAGGATTAGGGGAAGAGAACGAGGAGGAGAATAAAGAATAAGGGAGGAAGAAGAAAGAAGAGTAGAGAAATAGGAGAGAAAGGAGAGGAGATGACAGGAAGAAGAGAAAGGCATGTAGGAAGATGCACATGAAGGGAATAATGATACAACAAAAATCATCTAAAACACAATCTTATAACCAGACCACTCGTTCTATGCAGCAGTCTCATGGTTCTTCTGAGACCACTCATTCCATGCAGCAGTCTCATGGTTCTCTTGAGACAACTCATTCCACGCTGCAGCAGTCTCATGGTTCTCCTGAGACCACTCGTTCCATGCAGCAGTTTCATGTTTCTCCTGAGACCTCGTTCCATGCGGCAGTCTCATGGTTCTCCTGATACCACTCATTCCATGCAGCAGTCCCATGGTTCTCTTGAGACCACTCGTTCCATGCGGCAGTCTCATGGTTCTCCTGAGACCACTCATTCCATGCAGCAGTCTTATGGTTCTCCTGAGACCACTCGTTCCATGCAGCAGTCTCATGGTTCTTCTGAGACCACTCGTTCCATGCGGCAGTCTCATGGTTCTCCTGAGACCACTCATTCCATGCAGCAGTCTCATGGTTCTCTTAAGACCACTCATTCCATGCTGCAGTCTCATGGTTCTCCTGAGACCACTCATTCCATGCATCAGTTTCATGTTTCTCCTGAGACCACTCATTCCATGCAGCAGTCTCATGGTTCTCTCGAGACCACTCATTCCATGCTGCAGTCTCATGGTTCTCCTGAGACCACTCATTCCATGCAGCAGTTTCATGTTTCTCCTGAGACCTCGTTCCATGCGACAGTCTTATAGTTCTCCTGAGACTCATTCCATGCGGCAGTCACATGGTTCTCTTGAGACCACTCATTCCATGCTGCAGTCTCATGGTTCTTCTGAGACCACTCGTTCCATGCAGCAGTTTCATGGTTCTCCTGAGACCTCGTACCATGCGACAGTCTCATGGTTCTCCTGAGACCACTCATTCCATAGTCTCATGGTTCTTCTGAGACCACTCGTTCCATGTGGCAGTCTCATGGTTCTCATGAGACCACTTGTTCCATGCAGCAGTCTCATGGTTCTCCTGAGACCACTTGTTCCATGTGGCAGTCTCATGGTTCTCCTGAGACCACTCATTCCATAGTCTCATGGTTCTTCTGAGACCACTCCTTCCATGCGGCAGTCTCATGGTTCTCCTGAGACCACTCATTCCATGCGGCAGTCTCATGGTTGTCCTGAGACCACTCATTCCATGCGGCAGTCTCGTGGTTCTCCTGAGACCACTTGTTCCATGCGGCAGCCTCATGGTTCTCCTGAGACCACTCGTTCCATGCGGCAGTCTTATTTGTGTGCATGTTTCCTCCTCATGTCTTATAGGAGAAGTTGGATTCTGCTTGCACGTCTATCTAAGAGCAGCTAGAAGTCCACAGTCTCCTCAGCAGTAAGAGATTTGCCTCTTACCACACCCAGCTGAGCATCACTCTCCCCCTGCCAGAGAGTCACAGGTCTTGGGGGCATCTCTCTTCCAGCATATCCATCACCATGTAGCGCCTCTAGATCGACACAACACCGGTCCTTTCCTAACACTATAATATTGAGACTAGAGTCATGAGTCACATGATTTCATGTGACCTTTTTTTAATACAATTCTGATCAATTAATATATCTTGCATTATGTGCATTTTTAAATTTTTTATCTGCCCTGAAATAGGCCGAAGTAATTTGGTTGAAACGTGGTAAAAAATTATTTAAGCTAACAAAAAGGATTTTATGACATCAGCCTCGATTTCCCTTACCATGGATGTAAGCAACTTTATTGAAAGTGGGTGTGAGGAGTGAGGGGTTGGTGCATGACAGTTCACCTCAACCATTCTTTAGGAGGTGGCAGAGAGTGACAGTTCGTCTCAGCCATGCTTTAGGGGGTGGCAGATGGAATTTTTGGACTGGTTAAGCCTAGAATATGCATGGACATCAAAATGGAAGTCCACCGGTTCTTCATTTTGCTAATAACACAACTATGCTTGTATTAAATTCTTCAACAATAGAATGTCAATGTAGCTATATAGTATGCCCCGCACTTGCATTCCTAATCATGTTTGTGTTGTTCTGTGTTGTACATGTAAAGATGTGTTCTCTATTCATGGTGATCTGTATATATATATATACAGGTATATATGCATCACTACAATACTTCGATGCATAGTGAACTTTTGGCTGCCAATGTGCCCACTTTATATATTTTCAACTGATGCCACGAAATACATCAAGAAATGATTACAACTTCCCAGGTGTGCAACCAGAGCCAATCTCTCAGTACTTCATCTACTCTGTCTATAAGACCAAGAAAACGATAGCCAAGCTGGGCTACATCCCAGCTATTGCGAAGTCAGCTGACCCCCTAGTTACCTGATCCCTTTTCTTTGCCAGCAAATAAAAGTTTAAAGATGAGATGTACAGAGGTAGGTCTTGTGTGATATTGGAAGAGGGAATGATTTGACCGTCCATTTCTTGATGGTTTGTGGGTTGAGAGGAATTATCAGGTGCTGGGCGGTTGAGGTGGATAAAGGAGCTTGAGAGTTGGCTGGATGAATTTGGGGAAGTAGGTAAAGGATAATGGCATTGCTGTTGGGAAAAGGCATGGAAGGAGTAAGTAACAGTGTATTTGATATGATATGGGAGTGAGTGTATTGTTGGTAAAATAAGAAACAAATTTTTTGTGTTGGTTTTTAGATGAATTTTAGTTTTCGTTTCATCCCCTCCCCCACACCCAATAATCAAAGACTGCAAACTTCCACCATCCTGCAATCAGAGACTACAAACTTCGACCACTCCCTGCAATCAGAGACTGCAAACTTCCACCACTCCCTGCAATCAGAGACTGCAAACTTCCATTCCCTTTGAAGGGCTGGACACAGTACATAGTTATAATTGTTTTTAGACTTTCAATTCAACTAACACTAACTGACAGTCTAAATGACATGTACTGTGTCACTGTCAAGGAGGGTGCCCACTCACTTGTACAATAATTGCTTCTCTGTGGCACTTCCCAAAACACTAGACACTTCGACTTATGATCGCTACAATTTATGTGCATGTGGTAACCTCAAAGCATTATTAGTCCTACTGCACAGCCTGGCCATGTATTGCGTTTTCTACCTCTATGAATTTCACATTTAGATTCATATGTTGTTTTTCCATAACAACATGTTAAGTCAGGAAAATCATGTGGAAGTTTTAAGCAGGGTGGTAAGACCATATCATCACTGGGCTATCACTAGCTGAAAATCTGGGGGTGACTATATAGGTAGACACGAAGAAAACCTGCAATTCGGAGTTGAAGGGAAATTATAGCAGGAGCTTAGAGAAGGATAGGTGGGCTAAAGGTCAAGATTTCCTACCACTTATGCTGCAAAAGTGAATTACAAAGAAGGTATATTATAGAAGAACTTATCAGGAACTGTCAAATACATTAAAAAAAGAATAACAACAGTATTAGGTACTAAAAAAAAATCGCATAACATTTTTATGCTCGAAAGTTCACTTGAAATCTTGACTCTTTGCTCCTACAAAAGTACAAGAGGCCATCACACAGACAGTTGCCATCTTACCCTATATTAGCAGAGATACCCAGGCATTACCCGGACAAAAAAGAGAGAGAAGGAGGAAAGTATTGTCAAGTTGATATCATAATGCGAAATCTCATCTTAAAGTTACGTGACACATGGTGAATCTTACTTACATGGTGGCAAAAATTTCCCCAATACATATAATAAAAAAGAAAAAACACCTCTAAAGATACCCGTTACCTTCTGCCTGACATCTGGTTAAAAAGTGAGGAAAATACGACTAACTTATGGAGGGCCAAAATGCTGCAAAAAAGGCTACTTCCTGCGTACAAAAATGCAAAATTAAAAAAACAGTTGGCTTAAAACTTTTAGGGCGTCTGGATTGGCATATATATAATATATATATATATATTATATATTATATATTAATATATATATATATATATATATATATATATATACCGGTGCTACCGGAGAAAAGAAGACAATATTGATAATAGACACTCTATTTCCTGAGTATGGCTACCTACCTTCACACAGTGATCATCTACTGCTTGGACCTCGGCAGAGCTGCATGTATAAATCTATATGTGCCTGCTGCACTTTTTATGATTCAGTTTGCTGCTACCTCATCCTGTTCTTAGCTTCTCCTCCCCCCCCAGCTTGTAGCTTTCACACTTAGCTGCTCTTACTGCTTCCTCTTCACCAAAAGAAGAATAGCATGAGGAAAAAGCAGAGGTAAGAGATGCATCAGTAGCTATTGGAACCCAATTATATTCGTACAAGACAGCAGGCAGTGGACATATATAGCGGAACGGCTTTACTCCTCATTCCCATGAATCTCACTTCTGGAAGTCAATTGACTATAATAGACACAATAGTGGTTATTATTTTGTGTGTGCATGTGTGGGGGGAGGGTGTGTGTGTGTGTGCATGTGTGTGTTATTTTTATACATTATTGTTATTTGTGAGACTGACAAACTACGTGAGAAAATATGGAAGCAAGCAGTTAAATGTTTGATCCAGTTGTGGAGAAGTCAACGAGTTAGATATTCAGTTTGTTGGCACGTCTGGCAAAGGATTGAGCACATCTAGTGAAGAATAAAGCAACAAAAATAAAATACTGTAGTGCAACCAGCTCAAGAACACAATGAATTGAGTACATAGCAAAGTAAACAGGGATTCCAAATCCTAAGCATGGTGGTAGTGGTGTGTGTGTGCATGTATGTGTGTGTGTGCATGTGTGTATGCATGTGTGTGTGTGTGTGCTGGTGTGTGTGTGTGTTGATATAGCTAGCCAGCAGCCTGTTTTTGACATCCGAACCACTACATGCAAGAGGTAAAGGGACTTCACAAGAGGAATCCACTGCCATTATCTTGGCTACCCAATCAGGTAGCTGAATGACAAATATGCTTAGAAATTATCATTGCAAAAAAGTGTTCTAAAATCTTTGATTACAGTGAGCTCGAATTTGGATTGCCACACAACATGAGAATAGATAGTTTCATCAGGTATGGAGGCAGGCAGGCCTTACAGCTTGAAGACTTGAGCTGCAGCAAGCCATTCCAGCCTTTGTTGGGTGAAAGAATAGCTAGCTATTCCTGGTATATCCTTGGATGGATAAGTTAGCAGTATAGGCACAGCAGATAGTACCTTGATCTGTTCGAGGACCTAGTCTAGCATAACACATTTTTTACCTCCTTGTGGCAGGCTAAGAAAAAGTTGGAATCTGATTTTATACTGAACTGCAAGACCAACCCATCCTCTTCACATGTGTTAGTTAATCAGCACATTCTGCTGGTACAAATCCTGCGTAGGCAGTCCTTTCCCTCCGCATGTAGGTTCAGAGGTGTGTGTGCATGCATGTGTGTGTGTGTGGTAGCGTGTGCTGATGTGGTCTATGACTTGATGATAAAAATGTCAATCTTAATTTCTGTCGAGTCAATTATTATCACTAAGACTGTATTAACACATCTAGATTTACCTGTCTACAGAGATACCTCTGATAATTTGATCCTGGCATATATAATACTTTATGCTATAGCATCCATATCCATAATGGCATTACCGATTGCAGCCAATACCGAACCAATGATTATTTCATTACCTTTGCTTTCAGTGACTTGTATCTTCGGTTTTCTCGCTTTGGGTTTCCTGACTTTCGGTTCCCTGAGTTTCAGTTCCCTGGGTTCCACCCAACCTTGGCGCAAAGAGTCATCTTGCTTGACCAACTCATGAAGAATTTTGGCAATGTTTCGGCTGTCATCAATACCACTGTGGTGCTTACCGTCCAGCATCAAATTGAGCTCATTCAGCATGGATTTCATCCCATGAGGCTTCTTCCCAACTATGGCTTGAAAGTAGGACTTGATATTCACCCATCGCTTCAAGTAATTTGGATAAGAAAGCTGAATATAATCACAGTTTTTCGACAGTCCATTTATAAGATCCCAATCCCCACAAGTCACAAAAATGAAATTGACTCCCTCATTTAGCAAGCCCTCTGATTTCATCCATCCATCAAACATCTTCAACGCCTCAGGCAGTATGGGCTGTCCATCCACCATATCTTGTGTGATTCCAGTGAAATCTATGATTTAATGTTGCTATTGCTGAGCCTGTTAAGGCCATCACATATATAATACAGCACAGTGTGAAACTATTTAGTAACTAACCTAATAACAATCTATATTTTAAAAAGAAGTCAACAGTACTTAATTAATACAATTATCCACAATATTAAGTTACGAGTGTCCCGCTGCTCAGGAAGGGGGGGACAGGAGTGGACCAAAGATCATTCCTCAGCTGACCATACAACAATTCCTTTCTCCTCTGCCACCACTTCCCTACCCAATACATAACACACTCGCCCACCTCCTCCATCACTGCATCACTTACTCCCTCCACATCTTTCCCCAAAAGCAATGCCACCTTTCCATCCTTACTCACTCTTCTTAATTCATCCAGCCACTGTCTTGCCCCTGCAATTCTGCGTACCTCATCTATCAGAACCAGCCGATCCCTCTCAAATTCCCCGCATGTCACCAAGAAATGTTCCACATCCTCCCCTGCTCCACTATCACACATTATACACCTCTCATCCCTAACTATCCCACATCTCTTCTTATCCTCTAACAACCCAGCTGATGCAGTCCTCAGTCGAAATTGCAGCCGCACACCTTCCTGACCATGCATGGCCCTCACATACCTCTCCACCCCTGCACCATTCTTTGCCAATTTATAATAATTCAGCGTACTTTTCCCGTCTACTTCCTCCTCCCAGTCCTTCTCATTTCTCACCTTCACTTTCCCCTTCCACTTGCGCACTGACCCAGCCTCGTTGTTTATCTTGTACTTTCTCCTCAAGATATCATATTCTTCCCACCATCCAATTCCTCCATCCTCTCGTAGTTTATTTACAACAACTTTAACCAATCTGCTCTGTTCCAACACCTCTAATCTCTTGCCAAACAAAACCTTCATCTCTTCCCTCCTCTCCTCTAGCTTCCTCCACCCCATATCTCCCCGTATTGCCACTCCTGCTACTGTATCACTTGCCCCCAACAGTCTCCTACCCACTCTCATCTGTGCTGACTCCAACTTCTTGCGAGCATTCCGTCCTCCTGTCCACCACACTTCGGCTGCATGCTCCATACTGGGTCTCGCTAGAAACTCCCACACCATTCTTCCTCTGTCTACTTCCACCTGCCCATTCACTCTACTCATCCATATTACCTTTCCAACCCACTCTTCTGCCTTCTTTGCCATCTTCTCTAACTGAACATTACCCCTTAGCTTCCTATCAAACCATATTCCTAAGTACTTGAATTCTTTGACCTCTTCCAATATCTCCTCACCAATCCTCCAATGCACTTCTGATTCCTTCTTCCCTACTACCATGACCTTGCTCTTCTTGCTATTAAATTTCATCTTCCACCTTAACACATACGCCTGTACCACATCCAACATAGCTTGCAGTTCCACCCCTGAGTCAGCCAGAAGAACAACATCATCTGCATACATGAGTGCCCCACACCAGCAGCCTTCCACTTTGACTCCTAGCTCAGCTCTCTCCAATTCCTCCGCCATTCCCATCAGATATATATTGAAAAGAAGTGGAGACAAAGGACATCCCTGCCTAAGTCCATTCTCCACAGTGAACCACCTTGACCTCCTTCCATTCAATACCACCGTCGTCTCCACCCCACTATACAATCCTACACATGTCCTCACAAGCTTCTCTTCTACTCCATACTGCCTCAACTTCTGCCACAGTCCCTCCCTCCACACACTGTCATATGCCTTACTTATATCCAGGAAAGCCAGATATGAAGCTTTTTTCTCGCTCTTCCTCACTTCACAAACTCCTCTTAACACCAACCACTGGTCTGAACATCTCCTCTGTCTCCTAAATCCTCCTTGTGCTTCCGTCAAAATCTTATCCTCAGCGAACACTCCCAACCTCCTTGCCAACACTCTCGCAAACACCTTCACCACATTACAACACAATGAAATTCCCCTATAATTCCCTACTTCATCCTCGTCACCATCCTTGTGGAGAGGTACTAGTAAACTCCTCTTCCAGTCCACTGGGCAGCACTCAATCCTCATCACCACATTCATCACCTGCACCATCACTTCCACCAACCTTCTACCTCCATACATCAGCATCTCATTCAACATTCCATCAGGGCCTGGTGCCTTTCCTCTCTTCAAACACTTTAATACCTCTACTACTTCTTCCCAGCTTACTTCTTCACACATACCCAGCTCATGCCCACCCACTTCTCCCATCTCTACTTCTTGTGCTGTGGCATCCTCTTTTTTCCTTCCCAGCTCTTCCCAGTGTTTTGCCATCACCTCCAACACCTCGACTTCCTCCTCTACCATCCTTCCCTCTTCATCTCTCACTCCTTTTATCTTTCTCTCCTTCCTCTTTGCTCTTAAATCATTCCAAAAAAGCTTACAACTAGTCCCACCCTGCTCTCTAATCTTCTTTATAGTTCTCTTCCTCAATTCCTTCTTCTCTATCCTAATAGTCTTTTTCACTTCCTTTCTTGCTTCTCTATAGTCATCCCATAGTTGTCTTAATGTAGCCTCTCTCTCCCCTCTCTTCCTGGCTTCCTTTAGCCTCTTACATTTTTCCTTCCTGACACCAATCAACCACTCCACATTCCCTGACCACCATCCCTCTGACCTGTCTGTAATCTTCTTCCTTCCAATTCCTTTCTCCGCTGCAGCCAAAACTTTCTCCTTCCACCTACCCCACACCTCTTCAACTATGTTTCCTCCCAACTCTTGCTCAAGCTCTCTCACCTCCTCTTCCCACCCCATGAACATTTCCTCCACTGCCTCCTGATACTCCATCCAGTCTAGCCTATTGTCAACTCTCCATTTTTGTCGCTCTCTTCTCACTTGTACCTCTCTCGTACCCCACGTAATTTCTCCCCAAATAATGTTATGGTCCGACCCCACATCCAGCTTGCCTGAGTCCTCAACTACCACCCTAGCTACATCCATGTTCTCACTAAACAACATATAGTCTATGACCGACTTTCTCTCCCCACATTCCCACGTCCACCTGCCCTCACAGCACTGCAACTCGTTCCCCACAATCAGACCTCCAACCCTAACCAGCTCCAACAACCGCCTTCCATTACTGTTAGGGTTGTCCTCCACTCCTAATCCAATCTTTGCATTGAAGTCCCCCATCATAACAACATCGAACCCTTTCTCTTCATACTTCACCACATCCTCCTGCAATACCTCAAACAATACCTCCGTCTCACTCACTCTCACTCCTTCTGGGTTCACATACACTACCCCTACCATGGTTTTTCTTCTCCCCGCTCCGCTTAACTCCACCCACAGCAAACCTTCTCTTGACTTCCTCACCCTAGATTCCAATCTCTCGTGCACCAGAACTCCCACACCTCCACTCGCCCGCCTGCCACCCTCTCTATTCCTGCCATACCACTCATATCCTGCCACACTCACCTCATCCTCCTTCTGCAAAAATGTCTCCGCTAATCCCAGCACATCAAACTTCTTCGTTCCCAACACTACCTTCAAATCCACCTCCCTTGACCACCATCCTCTACAATTAACAAATGCCACTCTCAACCGCCCAGTTTCCCTATCTTTGGTCCCTCTCCCAACCCCCACCCTCCTCAACATACTCTTTGCTTGGGTTTGTTCATGCTCATTGACATCTTTGCTTTGGCCAGCAGGTGCTCCTTCCCTGTATGAATCCCCTCCCGGTGCTCCCCCACCTGACGGTTCTTGCCTCTCTCGATCCCTCTCTGTGTTGTTGTCCACCAGCGATTCTCCCCCTGACAACCCACATGTACCAGATCGCAGTAGATACGTTCCCCTTGATTTTTCCTCCTGGCCTCCATCCACTCTCCCCCCTCGCTCCACCACCCTTTTGCAATCAGACTTCTTTCCCTGCGTGCCTTCTCCTGATGTTTCGCTTGCTGGCGATTCTTCATATGCCGATGCTGATACATCCCTTGCGCCATATACACTCCATTTCCCCCCAGACTCTCTTTCCTCCTCTTGTATCTTCCTGTCTTTCTCATAATAAATGGCCTTCCCACCAGTTTGTTCAAGACCTCGTGAAAATTTTCTTCGTCCCTCTTCTTAATATCCTGATCTATATTCCTCCATCTTTCTCCGTCCTTCACCAGCTTTACTTGTCCTGTTTCCTTTACCACCTTCTCAGCTTTATCTTTCTTACCCACTTCCTCTACCACCCTCTTGGCCTGCTTCCTGTTCCCTCCTTCTTCCGCCATCACCTGCTCTAACTTCCTCCCTAAGACTTCAATTCTTCTGTTTTTATGCTCTATTATGAATGAGTTCAGCTTGGGATGAATGATGGGCTGGATGTAAGTATGGAAGGTCGCTTCAGTTTCAAATGTATGAACATTGATCTTGAGCACTGGGAATTCTATCATCTCCATCACATTCGGACAACCTTCATCTCGGTTGACAACAGCCTCAAAATCCAGCACAAGAAAATAGTCTACTTTTTCTTCGGGTAGTTTCGTAAAGTCAAACAGCGGAGCCTTATACTTGGACGTGCAAAGTGGGAGTGAGTAGTCATATCCACCTCCCGGTTCATCTGGTTTCTCAGCCATAAAAAACAGTCAAGTTTTACAAAGATGTAGACCCTCTGAAGTCTGCAGGGACCTAGAGTAGTTATAACTATATAGAAACTAGTTAATAATTTTCAAAATCAGTACTAACCCCACGCATACTTGGAAATCCTTACACATTAGCGAATGCTACATCACGCCTTCCTGCTGAGGCTTTTTTTTTCTTTTCTTTTTTTCCCCTTTTTTGTACACGGCGAACTCGTCATTAAAAAAAATAGAGCTCGGATTGTGGGGAACCGGTATTGCAATATCTGGTGACCCCCCTTTAAAAACACCCCCCCCCCCTCCCCCCCCCCCCCCCCCCCCCCCCCCGGTCACTGTATCCTTGTTGTTCTCAGGACCTCTGGTCACCAACTACTAGGATAGAGGACCACCGTATCCCGTATCCTAGTATACAGGTACTTATCACCAGGATGAAGTGAGCCCCTTCTCGTCGATGATCGGCTGAGGAGGCAGTTCATTTTAGCATAAATAGTACTAGATTCAGTGAGGCATCTGTTATTGGAGCCAAGATATTAGTTCTTTCCTATCCGAGGATGGAATGCAGTTGTGTACTTGACTGTAGCCGCTTCGCTATCCATGATCTTCTGGAAGGATATCAGTGAATTTTAGTGATTTGTCTTGCTTAGTTGAGACCTATCTGAGTGCATTTGAATATATAAGAGAACAGTGGCAGACAAGAGGCAAATTTTGATTGGGGGAGCACTATAGATTTATGTATATACGCGATAATAAATGATGATTTTAAAGATAGCAATAATGATGATAATAATAATTACCAAAATATTGATGATAATAATAATTACCAAAATATTGTCCAAAATATTTATAATTTGTCTCGTCATTCACATTGATAAAGTCTTTTGCTAAATTCACATTATCAGTTTGATCCTTATGAACATAAATTAGCATCATATGGTTGCGTCTTGGCTGTGACATTGTAGCCCGTAAGTACGTCTTTAGTCTTCTGAGTGCAGAAAAAGATTCTTCTGAGTGCAGAAAAAGATCTTTCTGATGTTGTAATTGGAATTGTGGGGAAAAAAGTTTAAGTAGCCGTGAAATTTGTGAAAACAGTTCTTGACCCATGTGAACTTCACTAAGCACCTCAGAAATTGTTCTCACATTGGTCACTTGCATAATTGGACACCACTACTAGTTGTTCTAATCAGCATATTATTAAGCTGAGTCTGTAACCCAGCCCAAGTCTTACTGCAATCCAAGCAATTGTATAGCTCCCTCCCACCAGGTTCTATTCTCTTGAATTATTCAAATTCTTGCAGGCTGCCTTCCCTCCTGTCCACCACACTTCAGATGCATGTTCTAGACATGGCCAAGCTAGTATATACTCCCGTGTTAGTTTACCTCTGTCCACTTCCATCTCTCCCAAAACAATTCTTGCCCTCCATTTCTCTGCTTACTCCTCCATTTCTCCAAATGAACATTTCCTCTCATCACTGTCAAACCACACCCAAAATATTTGTTCTCTCCTCATTAATCTCTCCCCGCTACACTTTCCACTGACCATCATTGACTTACCCTTCTCACTGTTAAACCTAAATCTCCATTTCATTGCTGGGCATGACGAGTGTAACACTCTCTCCAATGTTCTGACCAATACTTGGACTACATCACCAAATTAACAATACTTCCACCATCCTATTCCCACCATACTTCAACATCTCATCACCATCTGGACCAAAAACCTTGGCCCTCTTGAATCCATTTACAATAGTGTGTATTCTCCTGGAATCCAACCCGCTGCTTCATCTAGTTCACTTCCTTGCCATAGACTCTACGTTGTCAATTGGAACATCTTCCCCAATCTTTCCCAAAAACCTCCATTCCTTTTCTCCAGTACAACCCCGTTTTCCTCTCTCAGAATTATTACTTCTTTCCCTTCAAGTCAACCCAAAATAACTTACAGCTAGTCCGTCCTAGCTCTTTAATGCAGCCACCATCACACTCTTAATCTCTTAATCAACTTCTTCACACACCTTCTTGCATTCTTATATTCCTCTCATTGCCATAATAACCTACATTGCCACTCCTATATTTCTAAGCTTCCTACGGATACTTGTGCTTGGATGGCTACTTCAGCTCCATGAGACCACCAGCTCTTAGACATATTTGTCTTCCCTAAGCCACCCAAAACACAATACATTTCCAAAGTTCCTAAATTCATCGTACACCTTCTCTGTCCTTTCCATCTCTAGTACTGCCATGCGTTCCTCCCATCTTCGGAAACCCTTGATCTGTTGGCATTCTTCCCATTCCATCAACTCCAGGTTAACATACACCATGCCCACCCACAGTCACATTATTGCCCTCCTCTGCCATCAGTTCTACCCACATAGTTACTTCAATCTCCTCAGTTGCAGCCTAAACCTGTTGGCCTTCTTAACCAACAGTCCTATTCCACCACTTACATGCTTGGGCGATTGTTCACATACCAGGTATCTTAACCTCAACCTCCCCCTCCTCCCCCCACCCAAGCTAAAAAAAGGTTTCTGCCATTTCCTTCTTCAATATGCACTTTAACATCCACCTCTCTTGACCACAATCCTCTACAGTTTATAAAACAAAACTTAAAACTCTAACTCCTCCCAGGGTAAACCCAAGCTACCTGGTAAGAGAGTAGTAGTTTACTTTTCATTTCACTCCTGTTCAGATACAAATAAATGACAGATTTTTATTATTATTGAAATATATATATATTGGCATAATAAAAGAAGAATTTTCCTAGATAAAACCCGTTTTATCTATGGAACAGATTTTAAGCAGTTATATTAATAGGTAAAGGGTCCTTTAAATGTTTGTTCTACACTGTCTATATAATTATATATAATATAGCTTATAAGAAGTTCCTCATATAACACAACTAATCAATCATTGACCATGTTCATATTTATTACTCAAGTAGATAAGTGCCTATATTATATGTATCATATAAAATCAAGATCTATAATTGTCTCAAGGATAGAGAGGCAAGAGGTCATGTGAGGAGTTGGAGCTGAAGTCTGGAGGAAAGTGGATGTGGTTGTTAATTATCATATAGGGTAAAAGGAGTTTGGCCTGAGCATGTCTGTCTGAGAGAGTCGGCAGTTGAAGAGTATACAACAGGGATGCATGATCATAATAAGTTCATTGGTGAGGGCAGAGTGGAAGTGCAAAGTATGTTCAAGAGCTTTGGAGTTGCAGGAAAAGGGGGGAGGTGCCCACACAGAAGAGGAGTAAGAGTAGTGAAAGTCTAGTGAAAGTCTGAGAACTGTATGAGGAGAAAATAAATTGTGATAAAAGAATTATTTTCCTAGTAAACTATTTTGATGTGAAGATTCCAGGTGAGGTTTGAGAGCGAGAATAAAATATATAAATAATTCAAGTGGAGTGTTGTTATAACTAGTTTAGGGGAGGAGGGGTTTGCGAGTATATAAAGATCATGCACTTGAAAATGGGGATAGTATATACCACTTCAGTGTCAGATTGCACAGAGTTGGAGGAAATGGAAGAAAAGAAAGGAATGGGAAACCGCATACTTATTCACATGCATTGTAAGTAACCAGTTACCCGGTATTGTTGAAGCTTTGTCTGATAAGTATCGTGTTCTGAGGAAACCAATTGGTTAACCTCAGTATATAGGAAAATGTTATTCAGGTCAGATATTGCACGATAATTTACCGGATCTTTGGCTGAATAGCTGAACCAAGAAAGTTTGTTTTTGTAATGTAGTTTGGATCTCCTGGTGGTAAAATTATGACAAATACAATATTTTACTGTTAGGTATGGAAATATACACGAGATGATGGATTAGTCGTGGCGATGCTAGTTTGGTATATACTAAAATTATGACGAACAGAAATACTTACATGTATGTGTGAGGTGAAATGTCGATACATAGATAAGCCAAAAAAATTAGAAGAAAATTGAAGGAAGAAAATTGAAGGTTCCATGCCTATATATATACTACTTTTGCAAAACATGCTGGAAGTGTTTTAGGGATCTAAATCGGCAGAAGACGGTACTTAGAAGCTGACAAAGTGAGTTTTAGCTGATATTACTAAGCTTTTTTTTGTTTTTGCTGCCATTATAAAATCTAACACCCCCTCTCCCCCACCCTCAAAGAAGTCCTTATAACAACCTGTATTCCTGCTGTGTGACGGAATTTACCACCCGTCCCTTCGGGGAACCTACTGTTTGGTGGGGGTGGGGGGGGGTGGGGGGTGGGAAGGGTGCATGTGCAATAAACCACCTTTTTTTAATTTGGGCTTGAAAAAATATATGGCAATGGCAAATTCTTACCCGTGATTAAAGGCTTTCACACCTATAAAGAAATCTGGGACAATGCAGTGCTCGTGAGAGCCCCACAATCATATTTTCTGTGGCAGTGTGAAAGTCTGGACATGCATGCAGCTTGATCACCTTCCCAGAAAGAGTCTGTTCTCTTCTTACGTCCCGAACCTCATTGCGATATAATATGCTGGGGCCTCTTATGTGATTGGTCATTACATGATTTGGAGAGATGAGCCGTAATCTTTGAATGTTCAGTAGATCAAATGAGCATAGTGCATCTTGGAACTTCCCTTGTGTAAGTGAAGTTCATCATCTATATATATCAGATAATCCATGCTCATTAGTTATGTCAACGGGTTATGTGGATACATCTGTGAGAGAGTATTGCTTTGGCCAGCCTCTTTGTCCTACTTTGCATTATGGAACAAATAGCAAACCAAAATGTCAAGATAGTAATTATTGCCCACTTGAGTTATTGCTCAACCATGTGAAATTCCTGCAGATGGGCAGTTTCTGTCAATCTGCTGAGCATAGCATAGCTAATTTGAGTTTATTAGTTACACACATTATATATATTCAATGGAATCCAGGGAGCTGGCATCTTGAACCTATATAGTACTTATTTACCTCCTTCACTAAACTACTCACATCAGATTCAATGCATAAATGTATATTAAATGCACTTTTAGTGCTGAAAGTATGGTAATGTCCTGTCATACCCACCAAGTCTTAAAATAGTGATGCACAGAACTGGAATTATCAGTGAGTAGCGGGTCAATTAATTATAGCCGTGTAAAGTTCAAAAGCGTACTTTCCTCTTGTGCCCATCATCGACCACATATTCTCTTCTTCTCGCAGCAGCAGCATTACTGGAAGTCTGTTGCGATGAGTCCACATTTGCCCTGCTCTTTCCTTTCCCCTTCCCCTCTGGAGAACGAGAGCGGCGGGTTCCCTGATGTTCCACATCACCTGATCTTATTGCCGAACCTCCTATCTCAGGGAGATGTGTGGTGGGGTAACGATCATAACCAGGTCCTCTTCCTACCCTCGGTTGGAACCTAGAATAAAAAAGAGCAACAGCCACAGAGCAGTTTAGGTATTTACTCAACCGCTCATCATGTGTGGAGGTGATTAACATGGTCACTTCCTCGGTGAAAGCTCATACCATCTCAAAAATACGTAATGAACATGAATACAGATCCTTCATGTGTAATTTTTGTGTCATCTCTCTAATCTTTACTCAACTGAAGGTGTGTCTAATATTCAAGCAGAGTTGCGAATATATATATATATATCCTCTGTTATTGGATGTGCATGCCAGGCAGGGCCGTATTATCCATAAGGCTGACTAGGCTGAAGCCTAGGGGCCCACCAAGAGTAGGGGCCCACCAAAAACAGGGGCCCATGCGCAACCTTTTTCCGTACCCGTTAATTGAAAAGTAAACGTGCTATTCCCAGAGACCTAGGATGTGTTTATCGGTGGGCAACATTCTTATAGACGCGTACGAAATCGTGACAATGTCCGTTATACTATATTAAAAAAAGAAATTGTAGTTCAATTTATGTGAAGCACAGTCAGGGATGGTCCGGCGGGTGGGCCCTTGGGGTCACCCCCCCCAATCTTAATTTTTCAGTTGGTCAAAAATGACTCTTGTGAAACTGGCGCCAGACTCGCAGTCTCAGGCGGCCGCGGTATGAACACGTGAAGATCGCGGGTGGGGGGTGCGAGGGGCCCAAAGAAGCTCGAAGCCTAGGGGCCCTGCCTTGGGTTAATTCGGCACTGATGCCAGGTCATAGTATCCTTGGACCATGTCAAGTTATCTTAGGAGAGAGGAAGAGAAAATCATTAATAAAAAGGAACAGAACAAGAATTAAAATAAAGAGCAAACACATCACATACACACAATCTGACCGAGAGAGATGCAACACTGATTCAAGATCCGACAGATATTCAAAACATGGATCAAGCTTGTCAGAACAAAAAGAAGTGCTCTTAAAATCCTGTATACTTACTGTTTTAAAAATCTAAGTCAGTTATGGGCCATACAAATATGGCTCTGGCAGTCCTGACAAATCAATCCAACATTGTTTGTCAAAGTTGAATGTTCTTCCATAGTATATAGCCCAAAGAGATTTTTTTCTTTTCGCGTTTGAGCATCTCAACAAAGATAAGCTGTTAATGGTAGCTAGCCAAGTTACCGTACCTGACATACTCGCTAGCAAGGAGTACAGAGCTAAAGAGAAAAAGAACCTTCCACAATATCACGCACGTATGTAACATGTTTATCAAAGTGAGCATCACCCAATTTGTGGTCCTTCCACCTTTTTATAGGGTGTAAAAATGGGTGGACCGAGATAAATAACTCCAGGCAAGCACTTCCTCTCCCCCAGCATAAAAACATCCAATTATGAATTTGCTTACCATTTCTTTAGCTATTTGTTACACCTGTGAAATTTCAAAGCTTATGTGTGTTTGGTGTGCCTAAACAGGGGGCCCCTCCCCCTTTGGACAGCAAATTCATTAGCACTTAACAAAGAATGTGCCACTCACAACCCATCAGTACGCTAATACATACATAATGAGCAGCATATATTCCAGCTACACAGTTGTATAACAACCTTGCTAACCAGGTTAGGATAAAAATTGCATTCTGTGCTGTGCTCTGGAGTATACAAAAGTAGATATGTGGTCCAAGAAATACTGCCCCACATGTTAGTCATATGATACTGGCATCCACACACACACACCCATACTGAGTTAATCTGTATAGTTTACCTGATGGATCTGGTCATTCCCTGCCACTCACGATCAAAACTTGATGACTCATCTGCAGATAATGAAAAGAAGTGCACCTCGCATGATTCTACACTACAGCCTTGCAAGTGAAACCTTATTGATAGCTGACAGTGAGGAAGGGATGGTGGGACCATCTCTCCCTCCCCTCTCTAACTCTTTGGTATCAAAATTAACTAAACATTTAATTAGAATGTGAATACAATAAGTTGAAGTTTGCTATTAAGTATGATATGATATTTAATTAGAGTGCAAATACAATAAGGGGAGACAGCTGCATTTTGTTGGGGAGAGTGACTCACATGTTTTTTTTTGTGGTTACCACATTATTACCACTTTATAACTCCATAGATTCTGTAAACTTCATGGTATGGACTTGATATATAGCTCAAAAGATAGGTCTCTCTTTGTAGGTCTCTCTGTGTGCTCTCTGTTGATACTAAAATATTTTTCATAAGTATAACTATAGCCAAGTTACAGGAGCTACAAGTGGAGGGAACCTCAAAAACCTGAATGCCTGAATTGGCCGCATAAATATCTCCAGATTGCTGCAAAGTGCTAAAGATTTGAAATTAGCACCAGTGGCTAGAGGAAGCTCTACTCTATTCAATGAGTGTTTTCATTAGGCGCTAAAATTTGAGTACGTGGTCAAGCGTGGGTGGAAAATGAATTTCGTTAATAATCCATAAAACTCATTTTCCACCCACGCGCTGACCACGTACTTACGTTTTTGCGCCTAATGAAAACACTCGTTGAATAGAGTAGAGCTTCCTCTAGCTAATTTCAAATATCTAGCACTTGCTCTAAAGTTAGTTAACCATAAGTTTTAAAAAAAAATAAAAATAAAAAAATTTAATGCAACTGTCCCCCCCCCCATAAGCTGAAGTTTGGTAAAATATGGTTACGAGGTCAGCGTACAAAAGCTCACGCAGACCTTGAGCTAGGTTTACAACAAAGAACAGCATCCAGGAATGCTTATTTTCTTGGATGAAGGGGTTCAGAGTGGTTCCCGCTGGTGTCTGTGCAGCTTTCCTCCAGTAAGAGTAGACACAATCGTCAGCCATCTTATATACATACATAATTTTAAGCACACTCACCCCTTCTAACCCAAAGTACAGCTTTCCGACTACTGTAAAAGTACCTATTCGTGAGAGATTAAATCATGCAGATTCATGTGAATTTGGCTAGCCACACAATTAAAAAGTTTGGTTTAAAAAATATCATGGTATTGTGCGTAAGAGATGAAGGTAATAAACGAGGGCACACTAGAGATGTCTATTCTGAGGTACTTTAAAACACAGGAAAGAGGCATTCTTGGTACCTCCAGTAGTTTCCTCAGAAGAAGTAATGGTGGAAGCAGTAATAAGTCAGCAAGACAAACATCAAAAGAAGCAGTACTCGAAGACAATAAGGCTCTACTACTCAGGGCTGCCTTTAGAGCCCACCGAACAGAGCTTGTGCTGGAAATGCTTAAAAATGGAAAACATAGATCGTCTTCATACCTGCAAATTGCACCAATAAGTTGCAGCCACTTCACCTCTTCAGTGGATAAACCAGTCCACTATTAAAACATTACTTGAAAGCCAAGTGTACCCAGTGGTATGCTGATCAGATCCATTCTCAGCTGCAAGTGGCATTGTAGCATTCAGGCAGTCCAAGTCTGTATGCCTATGACTATCATCAAGCCTTATAAGTACCAGTTGCTTATGACCACATTCAGTATGTACCTGAAGTTACATGCCCACACCCCTCCCACGTGACCTGTAATTTGAAATCGCACAAATTAATTCCACACTGACATCCAGGCGGTTAAAAACCACATGCTTTTATTACCATACTTTTACATTAACTCTTTAGGGCCGATAGCGACTTTTCACGCGCACATTTTAATTGTCCGTAACGACGATAGCGACTTTTGTCGCGGAGAAACACTAATCACTTTAGCGCGCTATATTTACATGGCCATTGCGTAATCTAATATCTTGCAGCTGTGTTTACTTGTAGCTGCTCTGCCCACAACTGATAATGGCAAAAAGATTTTCTCTCGAGTGTGTTGTAGACTTTTTTTCTGGTTATGACAACAGCATCTTTGAATACATAGCAGAAGGAAGTGATGATGACCTTGAAGTTATGGAAGACAATGGTAATGTTTTTTTAATCTTGTATAACCTCCTCCAGCAAGTGATTCAGAACTTCACCCCAACATCAATGGTTTCTTTATGATGAATTGTTCAATGATTATATTTACAAAAATAAATATTTTCAGAGGAGTGAGCTTCACCTCCACCAGCTATAGGTCAGAATGATACTGGTACACAGCTCAGTCCAGGATTTATATTTGCTACAGGTGGGTGAAACAACAACAACAAACATGTAACATATCCATGTCAATACATAACAATGTCAATACACTATAGATGTTCTTCAGCATGTACTTATAGCACCAACTATACAACCATCTCAGTCGTCAACCAACCCACAACACATATCTCAACAAACCCTACCCGTGCCACCAAATCCACCACAACCACTCTCTCAGTCGACCAACCAGCCACTGCTCTCTTCTCAGAGGCCAAGTAGCTCTGCCACAGAACTATTACCACCAACACTTCCTCGCCTAGACCACTTTCCTGCAAGAGGCGATATATCTAGGAGATGCATCTAGTGCCAAAAAAAACGTGTGCCCTCCCGACAGAGCATATGGGTATGCAATGCCTGTCCAGGGAAGCCACATCTATGCCTAAAAGAGGACTGCTACAAGCTGGCACACTATTTCTCACATTCAATAATAATAGCTAGCCATATATATGATTATGTTTCATGCTCAACTTACTTCTACCTAGCAAAACAATATATTATTGACATTCAATATCTCAGCAACTTATCAGTATATCCATGTGTCTTATATCCATGTGTCTTGTCCTGAAAATATTGGTAACATCATGTCCTTTCCTTTGAATGTGAACAGAGTATACTGACAACAAAAATACTGATCGGAGGTAAGCTTCACGCTTACTTTTTTGGAACTATTTGCGTCATGAAACTACGTAGCATGGCATCATGGCAGCTCTATAGTAAGAAGATCTCGAAGCCGACAGACATCGCTAAAAGCAAAACAAACTTAGTGTGCTTTGTTTAGAAGTAGCCAGGTAAGCTAGCAACACGCTAACCTAGTTGAGCCCTGAAGCGAAGAAGCTGTCCCATGACTTCAAGGGCCATGTAAGCTATCAACACGCTAACCTGGTTGAGTCCTGAAGCGAAGAAGCTGTCCCATGACTTGAAGTGCCCACAGTGTTTTTCTCTCACGCGACTAAAACTAATTACTACTAATTATATACTCAATCAATTATCTAGCTTACCTTTTTGAAACTATTTACGTGAATGAAACTACTACCATGGCATAATGGCAGCTCTAGCTCTATAGTAAAACGATTTCGAAGCCAACAGACCGCAGAGATCGCTAAAAGCAAAACAAACTTAGTGTGCTTTGTTTAGAAGTAGCCAGGTAAGCTAGCAACACGCTAACCTAGTTGAGCCCTGAAGCGAAGAAGCTGTCCCATGACTTCAAGGGCCATGTAAGCTATCAACACGCTAACCTGGTTGTCCTGAAGCGTCCCATGACTTCAAGAGCCCAAGGTGTTTTTCTCTCAGGCTAATAAAACGAATTACTCAATTAATTCCGGCAGACGCTTGCACGGCGTTATTTCAATTATCGGCCCTAAAGAGTTAAAGAAGTAAAAGAATCTGGTGTTCAGCATTTCTTTGTTGAGAATAACGTCCAGGTATCAATCAGTTATTCAGAAAATGATACCATTCACAACTTGCCAAGTACCAAATACTAGCTATTAAAGGGGAATTAAACGTCAACTTAGTGCTTTCTAAGACCCGCAGGTTTGTTTTCATACAAACCCATGGATATAATTTTTGTTAGCAAAATATATATAGCTTTTATGTGCTTATTAATAATAATTTATAATATGAGGGGAGTAGTATATTATTGGGTGAATGACAAGAAAAATAGTTGGTTATTCTAATTGCCTCTCCATGAAGCTTCTCCAAGACAGAACATCAAGAGTTCCAAACTTGTTTTGTGGGTAGTTCAAGTTTTGTGGGTAGCTCAAGTTTTGTGGGTGGCTCAAGTTTTGTGGGTAGCTCAAATACCCTGTTACAAGATGAAACTTCAACAGAAGTGGTGCCTAAGTGATCTTATGAAATGAGCCTTTGAAGAGGTCAGCTCCCTCTTCAAAGTGGAACATTCCTGTGTTTTATAGAGCAAGAAAAGACTTCTATAAAAAAAATTGACTGAATTATCTTTGTAGGGAAAGAAAGTACTTTTTTCCTATGGGATAGGGCTAGGACAACCATGGAATAGGGATACGGCCAGGACAAAATGGGATATGGCTAGGGCAGCCATGGGATATGGCTAGGGCAGCCATGGGATAGGGCCAGGAGAACCATGGGACAGGGCCAAGCCCAATTTTTTAAATGTACCGTTTGCGTTAGGCTTACGTTCAACGCACAAACATTTCATAAGAAACGCTCAAGCAACGTATTGCAAATGCAACGCACGAATCGATATTTAATTATCCGAAATACGCAATCAACATTTACGGTATCCTATACCACGTGTTCGAGACAGCGCACAAAGTCAGCCGGCCTTCGGTTGATCTGTTTGTTGTGTTTTGTCGTAGCTTTACTTCTTGGAATGTCTCTTAGAAGAACTCTTGCTACTATCTTCTCTAGTATAATACTTGGTAGAACTCCAATGCTTGTAGCTCTAGTGTCTACCTATAGTAGTGACCCAGCCTTCACTTCAGGGGCGACAGCACAATAAAAACTTGTGGTTACCACCATAGATTCTGTAAACTTCATGGTATGGGCTTGATATATAGCTCAAAAGATAGGTCTCTCTGTGTGCTCTCTTTTGATACTAAAATATTTTCCATAGGTATAACGATAGCCAAGTTACTAAAGTGGGGGTACCTCAAAACCTGAATGCCTGATTTCTCTGCATAAATATAATCTTTTTCCACCCGCCACTTGACCACGTACTTACATTTTAGCGCCTAATGAAAACACTCTTTGTGTAGAGTAGAGCTTCCTCTAGCTACAGGTGCTAATTTGAACTCGTTAACACTTTGCAATCGGAGATATTTATGCAGAGAAATCAGGAATTCAGGTTTTGAGGTACCCCCACTTTAGCTCCAGTAACTTGGCTATTGTTACACCTATGAAAAATATTTTAGTATCAAAAGAGAGCATACAGAGAGACCTATCTTTTGAGCTATATATCAAGTCCATACCATGAAGTTTACAGAATCTACGGAGCTATAAAGTGGTAACCACAAGTTTTTTTAATTATTTATTAACTCTTTCACCGCCAACTTTGGCCCAACACCTTTTTTTAAATTTTTTAAAAATATTTTTGAATTTCAAAACTTTTTTTTTTTATGACCATTAAATTTTGGAACAAAGCATATCATTCGATTGCAAATTGAAAGAGCTATAACTTGGTGTATGAATCAGCTCTATTGAAGCAGGCAAACAAAAGTTACGAATCTCTAAGTCTACAACAGCAAAAAAAAAGTCACTAACAACAGAGATCCATCCAGGAGCGACTTTTTCCCTCTACTCAGTGGGATTTTGATTGATAGCGAGTCTGCAGTAGATGGCTCTGCAGCTTTCCACCGAAGAAGAGCCTCCAGAAGCTATCGGGACAGAGTAAAGTCATCATTGTCAAAAAAATTAATAAATTTTTGTTGCCGTGACCAGTTCGGAATCACGTGCTGCCTGGAATTTTTCTTTGGTTGTATTTTTAACGTTTAGAACTATCTTTCGCGTACCCCCTGGTAAAAAAAAAAAATCTGTAGCTTGTTCGCATAATTTTTAATTAATGTTTACGCGAGCGATGTCGAGTTTGCGCCTATAGGTGCTTATGGCGGTGAAACGGTTAAAATAATGGTCCTGTCACCCCTTCAGTGTAGTTTTTAGTGTTATTTATTAGTTTTTAGTAACATTGCCTGGAAAATAAAAGCTAGCACACACAGTGGCCCCAGTAACTTTAACTATTGATAATTATACAGACTATTGTTTGGTCTTCTGGCAGAATGAAAATTATGTGTCTCTGTACCAAGCAGCAATGTATTAAGGGACTCCTCAGTGGGAGCCGACTGTGAGGTCAAGGCAGGGAGGCTGATATACAAAGGCAAGATTTCAACTATTGAAAGAAGATTCTTTAAATCAAATTCAGCTGTGATTTATTATTTTGTAATGTAGTTACCCAGGCAGCCATGAGCTGGAGGAAGTGAGCTGGAGGAAGAATTCAAGCCCATCATGGAAGACGAGGATAATCTAGTTCTTTGCTCTCTAGCATCTGTGGGGTCAGGGGGAGTCTCCGTCAGGACTGGACTTGTTCAATAACTAGATAACTGATATCTTTGTTATTATAATAAAAATTAAAATAAACACCTCCAGTACCACCAAAACACAACAAACGTTTTGCCAACTTGGAACAACTTCAAGAAGCATTGCTTGGCACGTGATTTCCAAAATAATTACATTCAATACCCTATAGCCCAACCCTCCAGGTGTCTAATATACTTCTGACAATGTCTACAGTTGATCAAAATTGTGTTATGCCATCCATCAATTCAGCTTTGGTCGTGGGCTTCACTTCTCTCCTGATGTACTCCTTAACTCATGCCACAGGTTTTCAATGGGATTGGCATCTGGAAACTCAGGAGGGCCAATTTATATTGTTCAATTCAAATACCTTAGCTAGCATGGATGTGTGCTTAGGGTCATTATCCTGCATGAAGCGGTGATGGGTGCAAACATCCTTCACGAAGGGTAAAAAGGGTCTGGTGAAGAATTTGAGTAAAAAGTGGGGCTCTCATAATACCAAATGATGCATTTTGCTTATTCCATCTCACACATGCACTTTCACCAAATGTTTCACCCTATAATCAAATAAACACAAGTTTAAAATGCCTCAGTATACCATAAATCATTACCATAGCATACATGTAACATATCTTGGCTTGTTCTTTCACGCTGTCTTATCTATTGGCAACAAAAAAACGCCTATGTGTTTCCAATTGAATTGTGCACTAGTCCGTCCAAATGACTTTTTTTTAAACACCCATTGGCTGCCTCTTCAAGGTTCTGCCTGATTCACTTCAATCTCTAGGATAAATGATACTGCCAATGATCATAGCTTATTAGATGAGTCACTATACAAATTCACCAGTTTTCTATATATCAATATCTTGCACTAGTCGTAAGGCATCACATCTACAAGTACCTAAGCTATATTATATTTTAAATCCAATGGCTTATCTCAATCAGATTTTAATACATGGGAAAATTGCCATCAAGACCCAGGCCTAGATTATCATTAGCCACTAGCACCAACTTAGCTTCAGTGTGCCACGAGAAAGCTTCTACACTAGGTATTTACTTTCACGTAGCTAAATCCCAAAACTATGTTCAACACAAACCTTGTTGGCTTCTCTTATCAGTTGGCAGTGCCTCAAAAAATCCACACAAACAATGCCCAGCAGAGCAGGACTGGGTTCCCCTTGCTGTGAAGGAGAATGTGCAGTTGGTACGCTGTCTTCTTGTCATCATCCTGCGTCTTTTCCTCCTTGACAGCAGCTGTAACCAACGAAGACCTCCTGCTCCATGGCTGTCAGGCGATACGAGTCTCATGTAAGCTTGACAAAACTGTAGAGGCTTTGCCTTGATGCTGTCATGCCCTCCTCCAAAATACAGAGGATAACTGCAGCCTTGAATCCTCTAGATTCCAAAGAATAGAATTCTCTGTTTCTTATACTAGAATAAGGCATCTTGATTCCGATAAACAACTGCTAGAGCAACGACTGTTAGCTCTTCTCCCACCTTCGTCGTTCGCTGGACATGCGCAAGTGAAATTCAATGTTACAACGCTTAATGATCCCTGCCTAAAATTCCGTTCGTGTTGTTGGCAAATGTTTAGCGAACATTTGGCAAACAGTACAGCAACGCTGTGACTCAAACGTACCACAAACGTCCCAACACAAACAGTACATAGGGGCTAGGGCAAGAGTTAGTGCAATCTGTAATTGGAACACACAGGTACATGTTATCTGGCTTTGGGTAGATACCTTCCTCAAGGTTGATGAACTCTTGGTGCTGCACTCTCTCATTCTTCTTCATATCATGGGTGTTCTCTATGGTGTGTGAGCGATCACCTACAGACATACATGTGGACACCAACAAAACTAATTGGTAGAAGAACACATTCCTCTCCCCTCACTTTTCCCCTAACCCACCTCCCCCAATCCACTCTCCTACCTCCCACTTCCATCCCTCCCTTTCACACACCTCCCCCATCCACTCTCCTACCTCCCACTTCCATCCCTCCCTTCACACACCTCCCCCCATCCACTCTCCTACCTCCCACTTCCATCCCTCCCTTCACACACCTCCCCCCATCCACTCCCCTACCTCCCACTTCCATCCCTCCCTTCACACACCTCCCCCCATCCACTCCCACTTCCATCCCTCCCTTCACACACCTCCCCCATCCACTCCCCTACCTCCCACTTCCATCCCTCCCTTCACACACCTCCCCCCATCCACTCTCCTACCTCCCACTTCCATCCCTCCCTTTCACACACCTCCCCCCTTCCACTCTCCTACCTCCCACTTCCATCCCTCCCTTCACACACCTCCCCCCATCCACTCCCCTACCTCCCACTTCCATCCCTCCCTTCACACACCTCCCCCCCCCCTTCCACTCTCCTACCTCCCACTTCCATCCCTCCCTTCACACACCTCTCCCCATCCACTCCCCTACCTCCCACTTCCATCCCTCCCTTCACACACCTCCCCCCATCCACTCTCCTACCTCCCACTTCCATCATTCCCCCCCACCCCTTTTTTTAATCTTCCTATCCCTAACCGATGTGGTGTCCAATGGACATCTTCTTCATTCCAACTTCAGAATTACACTCTGTCTTCCTTGTTTCCTTCACCTGCATAAGAAAGCAGACAAGGAACAAACACACACCAAACAAGTCATAAAAGCTTGTACAAATACCACGCACAGGTCTGCCACTCCCAACAATTCTTCTTTCATTATTATCCTGTACCAAACTATATAGGATTTAACTTGTCAACAAAGAAAGTGGCGTCGAGCCTCGCAAGCTATGTTTGCGTGAAGCGAGTTCTAGAGTATTTTGTTGTCGCCATGCGCAATTTGTGAGTTATCAATGCCAATGCGAAATACGCATGTGCAGGTATATTCTAACACAAAATGGCCCTCGACGCCAAGTGCCATGCCACTTCTGGCGACGGTGGCTTCTGGTGACGTATATCACCACCAAAATTTAATGATTGGTCATTGACCCATGCCTAACCTGTTGATACAATGCAATGGAAATCCACCAGTAACTTCTTGTGTAATCCTGTTAACAGAGACAGCCAAACTGGGGTGAAAACATAACTTCCTTGACAGAGCAGAGGTAACTAATAATAATAATAATAATAATAATAATAATAATAATAATAATAATAATAATAATAATAATAATAATAATAATAATAATAATAATAATAATAATAATAATAATAATAATAATAATAATAATAATAATAATAATAATAATAATAATAATAATAATAATAATAATAATAATAATAATAATAATAATAATAATAATAATAATAATAATAATAATAATAATAATAATAATAATAATAATAATAATAATAATAATAATAATAATAATAATAATAATAATAATAATAATAATAATAATACCTTATTAACTGCATTATGATGCTATTAAGGATCTCGATAAACTACATCAAGAGTGAAGTTTTCCGTGCACAGTTTCTTGATGCTGGGCTGGTGGGCTGGTATGCACTTTCATCACTCTCACATTATTGAGAGCTCTAAAAGATGCGAAGGAGAAGGCATGTTGTATTTCTTGAAAATTGTTTGCTGTTTGTTTCCACAAATAGCTGTTGCAGTGTTTGTGGATTCTCAGAAAGTGGAGGTAGACTAGCCTTGCCATTGGCCATTGTTGGAGCAGTTCAGAGTCTGTATATTAAACCGTAAAACAAGTCAACACTGGCAAAGTGTGGACGTTGGCCATGGCAGAAGTTTGCAAAATTTTACTTGTACTTCTTCTCGCTAGTCTTCGCCTTTCTCTGTTCAGCTCTTTCTGGACGTTTTTTCCATCTCTCGTCTGCTAATGCTGTTTTCATAAGTCTCTGCTTCTCCAGAGTTCTCTCCTCCTGTGGTATTGCTATTCGCCGTTCCCCAGGAGATATTCTGACAATAGCTCTTGTATTTTCATCTAATCTCGGACGTGCAGCATTTTGCAGGTGAATGACAGTTGCTACATGTTGCGTTGCACATGCTCAGTAGTGTGACACACACGGACAGGCATATTATTATATAGAAGACCTTTGCATATCCAAACCCTATGGGATCTAACGGGTTCCAACTGGTTTGAAATTTCTGGAATGACAAGCAGTTGTCACATGTACAACTAAACATGATTGTGGCCAAGCAATGAGTAGTAGCAGCTGTTTTAAGTTTGCATGTCTCTTAACAACAGCTCAAGTGGAAGATAGCCACAGAAGGAAAGTTGAGGTAAAGTCGGCTTCTTTGCAGCTGATCCTTGAGTATTCAGCCACAGCTATAATGTTGTTTCGATTGCTGTAAGATCAGGTACTTAGCATAGTACAAGATACAAATTTCTGTAGTAGTGGGCAAGTCTGGTGTGGCTGACCCTTTACCTTATCCTTGGAGCAGGGAAAGAAAAGGGTCTGATATGACTCTGTCACACAACTAGGAAAATCACATTGCAGCTTCGGTTACCACACAGTCATTTTGCTGGGCTAGGCTAGCAACTGGACTTTCATGACTATATAAATATAGTAGAAGTTAAAAAAACATGCCGGTTACATTTATTTTGAATGCACATCGACGCTTACCGTTTCCAAACCAACTCCAACAAACGCAAATAAACGGTTAACGCTTATGCGACTTTTGCACAGCAACGCTGACTAAAGGTCAGCGCGTCCGTGCAAAGGTCACCAAAGCGCACAAAATTTATGCCTCGTGGCAAGTTATTTTTTTTAGCTGCTGAGACTCGTCTTTGCTTCGAGCTTTAGATCATCTTTGTTTCACAGCTCCTGCCAACATAAGTTGTTGAAAAGATATCCTGAAGCCCACCCCACGGTGAAAAACAGTGAGTAGATTCTGTATGATTGAGATCTAAAGTCAAGACCTACTTTCAGCTAGTGCTGGGCCTTCACAGGTTTGTAAGTCATAGCTTCTGTGTTAGAGCATTTGCAAGCCTTTTTTCCCCAAGTTATTCCATAAGAAAGGCTTAGAAAAACTTGGAAAGCCTTTGTGTGCAAGCCTTTAGCAACATAACATGCTCTCAATGTATAAAGTGTCAATAGTAAGTATTGACTAGTGGATAGTTTGTATATCAGCATTCTCTAACTGGTATTATTACAGCTTTGAGTTTGTTTAGATGTGGGAGAGGAAAAATGTAGATGTCCTTTTCATAAGGTTATTTGAACATGCTGATTGGCAACAAATAAAAAGTAGGTAAGATTTTGGTGATGACCCCTAGTTTCCTTCCAAGATCTCCACCAACATGTCCAGCTATCTAACCCAGATTCCACCAATTTGTCGACAAGTTCTTATTTGGAGATGGATCAAGTGGTTACGCATGCAAAATGAATAATGTTAGTGGTCAATGTGATTGCGTATTTCTTTCTTCTCTTTGGCATATATAATGGCATATATCGTTGGAGAAGAACCAGAGGGAGCTAACCCATGTGGCACTTCTGGAGAACAGGTTGACTCCAGTAGCTCCCCCGGTGCCTCAACCTTTTCCAGTTTGTCTTCAAGGTTCAATGAAGTTAGCCCATTCCTCCACCTACCTTATTGCCAGGCCCCCTCCTTTCAGACCATTGATTTGAAGGTGGTCACTCAAAAGTGGGACTATTACCTTTTACCTTTAAAAAAAAAATAATTCTGAACATTTTTCTCTATTTAGAGGAAAATAAGAGAGCAGCAATTAGAAATAAATGTAATAAATTAGAAATAAAACACAAAAAAAAGCTTATGACACTCATCTGTATTTCAGTTAGGAGGGCTAGGATTAGTTCCAGAACCTTCCTTCTTCCCACCTGAAGTAGTGCAGGTCCCCTGTTACGTATGAGTATCGGTCTCAGCGAGAGCACAGCAGTTGCAGTTGAGCATCTGTCTTCTACCTGAAGCACTTTCGTTCTACTATCGAGTGTTGGTCTCCAATCCTCTTGCTTGCTATCTGCATTTATAGCAAGAAAGAGGTGCAGAGACTATGCTCGACTGTCAAAAGGTGCTTCAGATCGACTGCACTGCTTCTTAATGGGTGATGCTCGGACTGAGTACGGAACAGGAGGCTTAGACTAGACTGCAATACTTCAGGTGGGAAGAGTGAACGCTCTGGAATGAAGAGACTTGAAAATGCTCATTATACAACTGAGGCTTACTAGCGCACCGACACATAATTGCGAAGCACTCGAGCGCTTCAGCACGGCTAAGCAGACGGTTTATCCTGTTTGCTACCATTGGTTTCCATTGAGACTGTTTAGCGTTTAAGGTGTGCATTTATTTGCGTTCACGGTTGGCGTTTTTTAATGTTGAACGCAACACAACTGGCATGTTTTTTTTGCTTGTACTATACATGACAATTAAAAATGTTTGTTTTTTCGAGTTGTCAAAGATGATGTGTGAAAAGATGTTGGGTATTCGACTCGTTAATTATATACATGTGAAAAAATGAAGGAGCAATTTGACTTACTAATTACATGTGAATATATGTGAGGACTCTTTCCAAGTCAAAAAAAAAGTCGCACTTGTGAAGAAGGCCTCTGCCAATTCCTAATCAGTGTGCCTTCGTACTTCCTCCTCACGACCTTTCTACCTGTCCAACAATGGAACTCATGTGTGTCTGAAGAATGTGTATGTCATCATGGAGTCTGTACAGGATAAGATTCATCCTCGAACAGCACACATGAACAGGTGGATTCTTATCATCATGAGGTTCAGCAGCATTGATCACTGTCCCTTCCATTCCCTCCCTTTAATGAACCATAAAAGTTAAGTTGTTAAAAGCACCTAAGTGTCTGCTTTATGGGAGCTATCACACACTGTCACATACTGTACGCACATTCTTGTAGTCATATTAAAAATGAAATGCCTTGACAATCACACCATATGTTGGCTATCGGAGGATTTCCTTCGTGGCCCCGCACTACAATTAGTGCAGCTGCTGCTTGATATCAAACTTATTATCTCCAGCAGCTGCACGCCACTCTCACCAGTACGCTCTGCCATGGCAGCCCTTCTCAAAACCAACAAGCAAACTACCAAGGGTTAGTGGGACTATTACTCTACGAATCCCATTACAGCACTTCCTGTAGTACACTAGACATGAGTGCCACACCGCCTTGAAGTGTCGGCCATAACTACATCCTATGCCTAATGGTGTGTCCGTTCTTGGCAACTCTACAGTGTGCATATGTGATATGTCTAAGTGTGACTAGTTCTAGGCCATGCACTGCAACAGTTCAACCGTTCGCCATCACGGTATACATATTCAGTGATCCGTACGTATAAGAAGTTGATGATGTCTGCACAAGAGTAATGCTTGTAAAGCCCTTCTTCTGCAGAGTCAAGCAACCACTTCCATGCCGACTGATGTTATAAGTGCCAAGAGAGCTCTCATCTCTACTGGTGGTGTCCCAAGTTCAGTATGATGAAATGGACTGTAGCTGAACGTTTTAGTAGACGAGTAAGCATTCCAGAATAAGTATTAGTGTAACGGTACCTCCACCCACAATTTGAACAGACGTGTTCTTCCTGAGGGAGGGAGAAGGGGTAGGATAAACTGTTCCCTCTTCAGTGGGTGTTTATCAAGACATTTTTGACATTGCCCATTTTCCATGATGGAAACCGTCACAAACATCTCGTTTGGCAAGTGAAGCGAGCCTTCTCTGGGAAGTTGGATGGAAAAGTTTGCATTGCCGCGTGTCAGGAATGCCACTAGGCATACCGCCTGAGATGATAGTCACGAGTACTGCACCATATGTGGGAGTTGGTCATTGTTGAGAGATTAACTAATAGCTTGGAATAGCTGACTGTGTTATGCATCTGCTTGGGATCGATTGTCTGTTGTATGCTATTTCATTACCTTGAAGAGTTTATGAAAGCACAGTTGAACTAACTGTAGTTAGTTGATTGAGTTAGTGAGTGGCTATCAGGTGGAGCTGGGGTAGCCCTGGTGAACTTGACACCACGCATGGTTTATGATCTATCCAGGTGCGTGCATGCACTGCACATTCACTGCACATTATCTACGTGCGTGCATGCACTTCACATTATCTACGTGCGTGCATTATCTACGTGCGTGCATGCACTTCACATTATCTACGTGTGTGCATGCACTGCACATTATCTACGTGTGTGCATGCACTGCACATTATTAATGTGCGTGCATGCACTGCACATTATCTACGTGCGTGCATGCACTGCACATTATCTACGTGTGTGCATGCACTGCACATTATCTACGTGCGTGCATGCACTGCACATTATCTACGTGTGTGCATGCACTGCACATTATCTACGTGTGTGCATGCACTGCACATTATCTACGTGCGTGCATGCACTGCATATTATCTACGTGTGTGCATGCACTGCACATTATCTACGTGTGTGCATGCACTGCACATTATTAATGTGCGTGCATGCACTGCACATTATCTACGTGCGTGCATGCACTGCATATTATCTACGTGTGTGCATGCACTGCACATTATCTACGTGTGTGCATGCACTGCACATTATTAATGTGCGTGCATGCACTGCACATTATCTACGTGCGTGCATGCACTGCACATTATCTACGTGTGTGCATGCACTGCACATTATCTACGTGCGTGCATGCACTGCACATTCACCAGTAAAAAAGTCACCTGCCTAAAATTAAATGGGGTCACTTAAGAACTGGGAACGTTGTCGTAGTGAGGTGAAAAATAGAGAAAGCGGCAACAGATTCGAAGATAGAGCAAAGAAAACCGGCTGCACAGACAAGGGTTAATAGTTGACAGTAATGGAGTTTCATCTATGGAAATGGATACCGATGATGCAAAAACAATTGTCAATATTTTAACACACACACGGCCAGAGAGAACTGGTTACATAGTTGGCACATATAGGACGGAAACTAATGCATTTAGAGATGTGCTAATCATAGAGGGCATACTGGAAAAGTGTGCAAACTATCACTTGAACAAGTCCTTGTCAGCTTCTGCATGGTCGTCCCTTCAGTACTCTGAGAATTCCTGCAGAAGGCACTGCCTGATGACCTCATTCTTAGTGTGGAGTGCTTGCCATCTTCAAGGGAAGCTGCTTCCAAGTCCTCCTAACAGAACTCCTCTCACAGCCATACTTCCACATGCACATTTCTGCTTCAGAACCCGCCACCCAATCATGTTGGATCAACCTTGCATCAAACTGGAAATGTAAGGAACACATTCCTAGGCTTCTTCCTCGTACCAACACAACAAGCATGACATCATCATGATGACATCGATACTGTACAGATCAGCTATGCTAGGGCTAGGAGCTACTATGCTAGGGCTAGGAGTAGCTAGAGCAATGCAATTTAACTATGCTAGGATTTCAAATTTTGTCCCCTAGGGCATGAGGCTAAAAATATTTGATGCGTTGTTTTTTTTGTTTTTTTTGCCCCCCCCCCCCAATCACACTTTTGCTCACCACTTAATGCCGTGCATTCTTTTCTAATGCATACATGTATTTAGAAATAACAACAAAAAATATGTTAACTGCAGTGCTACACAGTGGGAGGGGGTTGGGGAAGGAGAAAGATAACCTCTGCTTCTTTCAAGCACTCCACGTTTAAAGGAATAGCTCTAGAGGGTTAGGGGGTGGGTTATCCCCCAGGAACACACATATACACATATAACTTTCTCTGGGCTTGCTTTGCATTGAAAATTGTTGAGGTGAATGATGGTAGAAAACAGACCACCAGGCGAAGCAGAAGCTCAATATAGTGAATGCCACTTAGTGATGAACAATTTTTATGTGCACTGTACCTAGTATATGACCATGCTTGTATGTGCACTGTACCTAGTAGACGACCATGCTTGTATGTGCACTGTACCTAGTATATGACCATGCTTGTATGTGCACTGTACCTAGTATATGACCATGCTTGTATGTGCACTGTACCCAGTATATGACCATGCTTGTATGTGCACTGTACCCAGTATATAACCATGCTTGTGTGTGCACTGTACCTAGTATATGACCATGCTTGTATGTGCACTGTACCTAGTATATGGCCATGCTTGTATGTGCACTGTACCTAGTATATGACCATGCTTGTATGTGCACTGTACCCAGTATATGACCATGCTTGTATGTGCACTGTACCTAGTATATGACCATGCTTGTATGTGCACTGTACCTAGTATATGACCATGCTTGTACTGTATGTGCACTGTACCCAGTATATGACCATGCTTGTATGTGCACTGTACCTAGTATATGACCATGCTTGTATGTGCACTGTACCTAGTATATGACCATGCTTGTATGTGCACTGCACCTAGTATATGACCATGCTTGTATGTGCACTGTACCTAGTATATGACCATGCTTGTATGTGCACTGTACCTAGTATATGACCATGCTTGTATGTGCACTGTACCTAGTATATGACCATGCTTGTATGTGCACTGTACCTAGTATATGACCATGCTTGTATGTGCACTGTACCCGGTATATGACCATGATTGTATGTGCACTGTACCCAGTATATGACCATGCTTGTATGTGCACTGTACCTAGTATATGACCATGCTTGTATGTGCACTGTACCCAGTATATGACCATGCTTGTATGTGCACTGTACCTAGTATATGACCATGCTTGTATGTGCACTGTACCTAGTATATGACCATGATTGTATGTGCACTGTACCTAGTATATGACCATGCTTGTATGTGCACTGTACCTAGTATATGACCATGCTTGTATGTGCACTGTACCCAGTATATGACCATGCTTGTATGTGCACTGTACCTAGTATATGACCATGCTTGTATGTGCACTGTACCTAGTATATGACCATGCTTGTATGTGCACTATACCTAGTATATGACCATGCTTGTATGTGCACTGTACCTAGTATATGACCATGCTTGTATGTGCACTGCACCTAGTATATGACCATGCTTGTATGTGCACTGTACCTAGTATATGACCATGCTTGTATGTGCACTGTACCTAGTATATGACCATGCTTGTATGTGCACTGTACCTAGTATATGACCATGCTTGTATGTGCACTGTACCTAGTATATGACCATGATTGTATGTGCTAGTATATGACCATGCTTGTATGTGCACTGTACCTAGTATATGACCATGCTTGTATGTGCACTGTACCTAGTATATGACCATGCTTGTATGTGCACTGTACCCAGTATATGACCATGCTTGTATGTGCACTGTACCTAGTATATGACCATGCTTGTATGTGCACTGTACCTAGTATATGACCATGATTGTATGTGCACTGTACCTAGTATATGACCATGCTTGTATGTGCACTGTACCTAGTATATGACCATGATTGTATGTGCACTGTACCTAGTATATGACCATGCTTGTATGTGCACTGTACCTAGTATATGACCATGCTTGTATGTGCACTGTACCTAGTATATGACCATGCTTGTATGTGCACTGTACCCAGTATATGACCATGCTTGTATGTGCACTGTACCTAGTATATGACCATGCTTGTATGTGCACTGTACCTAGTATATGACCATGCTTGTATGTGCACTGTACCTAGTATATGACCATGCTTGTATGTGCACTGTACCTAGTATATGACCATGCTTGTATGTGCACTGCACCTAGTATATGACCATGCTTGTATGTGCACTGTACCTAGTATATGACCATGCTTGTATGTGCACTGTACCTAGTATATGACCATGCTTGTATGTGCACTGTACCTAGTATATGACCATGCTTGTATGTGCACTGTACCTAGTATATAACCATGCTTGTATGTGCACTGTACCTAATATAGGACCATGCTTGTAAGTGCACTGTACCTACCATGCTTGTAAGTGCACTGTACCCAGTATATGACCATGCTTGTATGTGCACTGTACCTAGTATATGACCATGCTTGTATGTGCACTGTACCTAGTATATGACCATGCTTGTATGTGCACTGCACCTAGTATATGACCATGCTTGTATGTGCACTGTACCTAGTATATGACCATGCTTGTATGTGCACTGTACCTAGTATATGACCATGCTTGTATGTGCTACACAACCAGTCCCTGTCATGTAGAGGTAGCAGCAGGTGTTTGCTGTGGCAATGTCAGCCACTGCATACCTGTCAGCAAAATCTGGGACCATGCTCTTAGCGCACTATAGCAACCAGAAGGAAAGATTGGTGATTGGCTACAGCTTGTCTGCATTGGCCTTTTGAACCATCCAGTGATGCTAAATACCAGCATTGTAGCATTGTGCCCAGTCCCCTTCCGCCCGATCCCCCTCCGTACGAGACACGGCTGTGTGTAGCAGGAATTCTTCCTCATGTGAAGCATTGTGGTTTCATTGTGCACTAATCTCAAATGAAAGCTATTATTGCATTAACATTCGGGCCAAGTTGGCCAGCTGTGAAATAGAGCCACACAGACAAAACTGAGTTAGCCCAGCTTGAATGAGCACCCTGTCTCGTAACAAAGGTTGCACGAAAGAAGGGACCAACCTTTGAACAGGACAATTGCAGTAAGTAAAAGCTGCCAAAAATGGTAGGAACAGCAGCATTTAAAAAGGACGTTCGGTGGACTGTTCAGATTCTAAAGGGCAAGAGAGAGAAGTTATTTCCAGTGCCAATTGTGTACTGACAATATTATTATTGGCGAGCAAAGCATGCCTTCACTGCTGGATGCAATACAAGCTTGTACTGCATCCGGTAGGCAGGAAGTTAAAACACAGACGCTTGTAGAGGGGAGTATGAATGAAGATGGGTGTTTTTAATCTGACCACAATAATTACAGGATGGTTATCATTCAAGACTTTCATTATTATTGGGATTCCCATCTTCAAAGGAAGCTGCTTCCAAGTTGTCTCAACAAACCGCTCCTTTCTCTCTCACACACCCACCCACATAGCCAGCAAGCACAGTGTGTTCTATGGCATCTGCTTGTGCAGCCATGCATAACTTGGGCACTATATAGAAATATATGAACACTTACCACATATATATATACACAAATAAAAACTGAGGAGGCAAAAGGCGTGGTAAGGTGTTCAGTTCGCCTCAACGCCTTGCATTTATTTCTAGTTCAGTAGGAAGTCAATTATCTGAACTTCAGTTATCCTAACACATCATTGGTGAAACTAACACTACAAGAAGCCTGGCTGCTTATTGTTGTTTCCATTTCGCGGGGGAAATTCCTCAGTGCATGTGCACAACGAACGTTTACTATTCATTGAAAGTGGAGGCTCTGCCAGAAGTTTCTTACTTATTTTCCTTCGCTCCGTGTCAAACCAGTTAGCATAGTTAGACCTACTCAAAAGAGAAATACCCTTGTCCTTAATGGCATAAGTGCCATATGGCGCAAACTCAGACATTGTCGGGAAAGGAAAATAATTAAATCGAAGAATTCGCATTAGGTGCCTATTTTCCATACACACATGTCTAATCGATGACTCGATTGAAAATAGCCATAAAACTTTTTATTTCTGGTTAGACGGCAAAATTTAAAAAAACGTATTTCTTTTTTATTTATTTATGGCCAATGATCGCAATTGCCTTTGTGAACAGTCTTTTTCTGGCTTTTGCTACTGTTTCTGGAAGTTCATTATGGGTGGAAAACTGAAGAGGCACATGTGCTTACCAGGAATCATTCTGAGTGCCTTCACTTTTTAGGAAGGAGGCGCTCCTGGATGGATTTCATTGGTGTAAGTTTTGTTGTAGACATATAGAGATGTACAGCGTAGCTTTTGTTCGCTCACTTCAATGGAGCTGATTCTTATACCAAACTGCAGCTTATTGTATTCCATTATAAAAAGTATGAGAAGTTATTCTTTAAAAAAAAAAAAGTTAAAAATACAACAAACAAATAAAGTTGGCATTCAATCAAAGGCTGAACATAAGATCTGTGATGTGAAGAATGGTGTACCTTCAGTTAACCGAACATTTCGGCTATCAGAATACACCCCCACCCCGCCTCCCAAGCCACCCCGGTCCAAACGTGTTCAGATAACCGACTTCCCACTTGTGTACAGACAGTAATGCGATATTTTGCTACTACATGCATGATTGCTTGATATTCAGAAGTTCGGAGTAAGGTTGGGAACCACAGTAACTCCCTCCCCCATCTGCCAAACCTGAACCCATTCTTGCTGGGACCTGAAGTAACAACCCGTCACTTAAAATCCTACCCCACTATACGGAAGGTTGCAGCTTTCACCTTCACATACATGAGCATCTCGTAATAATCTCATAGGCTCACCCCACCAGGTCCCTGAGTGACAGAGGACGTAGCAGAGTACACCTTTGGAGCTCCTCCTTCCCCATTACTGGAATAATGCATCACTGAAGAACTCGAGTAATAATGACTGCCCGCTCCTGTTTGGGGCTCTCTGAAAGCACCAGCCATCATCTTATCCTAAAACCATTTTTTTATAAATAATACAAAAAGAAGTACATGCATAAGCATCAAAACCTGTTACTCAAGAAACTCAACACATGAAGGGACCTTCCTGTGTCTTATTCATTACCATATCTCGGAACATTGATGAAAAGGGGACAAATGGAGAGAGCTGTTGTTCAGGTCTCTGCAGAGAGAAAAATAAACATGTACATATTGTATGTAGATCAACAGTCAAGAGGACAGGGAACTGGCAGCTCTTCCCGTTTGAAGCAAGCAGTAAGTGCTCGTCACTCTGCAACAGATCTTATTCAAGATGGACTCCTAGCAATTAACGAAGGACCTATATAACAATACCGTGTGCAAGTGATGATTCAGCAAGTGGCCATGGTGACATGGTGCTCCCAACATTGAAAAGGATGGGAGGGAAGGAAACCCCATCCCCATAGGCCTGCATGGAGTCAAATGCACCATATCAACTAATATATACCTAATATATACCCCCCCCCCCCCAACCTCCACTAGTCTTGTAAGTCATGTACATTTTCTCAGGAGAGGGAGGGATAAATCAGGTATAGTTAACTTTAAGACAACCAGGATTCCCATGCAATTGGGATGTGATCAATGCAGAGCATGCAGTACAATAACTGATGGCATGCTACCCACTATGTACTAAGCTACCCTGCAAATTTACAGCATGCGATACTTAATGCAGAATCTTGAAAGCAAACGCACGAAAACGCACGAAAACCTGGCCACATTAACTATGTACAAAAATGTACGAATTATTGTGGCTTGTGAGATTACCTTGTGAAGGCCAAAATTTATATCAGGATTATTAACTAGAGCCAGGTGTACCGTGAGACCAACAAGGAGTCCGGTGTTACTGACAGCAAAGTGTTGGAACACTGGCATACTAAATTTGTTCCGCTGGAATTTACCAGCTGGATGGAGCTCTTCTCAACAGAATGGGAGGGGCCATGTAGCCGCCGTCATAAACAAGGCTTGACAAGATGCTTTCGGCATGTTCTGTTTGAGCTGGGAAGATGACCTCTCCTACATACCAAGTGGCAGATGGAGACCAAGCTCTTAACGTCATGAAGACCATAGCCTAAACCGACAAGCAGGTTTCTCGTAAAAAGTGACATAGTGGGATGAGGCGCCCTTCTTATCATACCTGTCCTCAATCCACACTGCTTAACTCTCTACGACCCGAGTAATTTTTTGTGATGAAGCAACAGCAGGAGTCAAGGGTGCCTTCTTAATCGCTTCAGGGGTCGATCAAATAAGTGCTATTGCTTACTAATGCCTAGCAACAAGAAAAACAGCATTTGAGATGGTTTTTCCCCTTTATCTCTAGCTTGCTAGCATTTACGCCAAATACCGGAGCAGTCATTTTAGCTTTTAGCTAGCTAGTAGTACTCAATCTAAGCTTCAGTACGTGAAGCACTGCATCCCTGCACCCTTAAACCATTTGCTGCCTTTAGTCATAGTTCTTGGCTTCTGCTTTTTGTCAAAGACAATGACAGCAACATTTGCTGCTGAAATTTCGCTATTTCAGGAACCGCTGTATTTTGTAGCAGAGTTTTGATGCAGTGCTTCACGTACTGAATTTCACCATAAGAGCTCTATAAAAGGCTTTTAGTAGTAGTTACCAAGCAAGTTCTTTGTGCATATATATCCTCATTATTATTATATTATCTATTATCACAAAACCTTTTCTTTTTTTGCTCTAAACAACAATGTATTTATTACTCGAATGGTAGCAAAAACTCAACTTAGCTGAGCATGCATACAACCCGACACAAGACCCCCCCAAAGGAAGATAAAAGACAACACGAGAACCAGTTGGGGTAATTTGACAATGGATGACCCTTTTGGTTTGTCAAAAGCCAAATCCCCATCTTGCTCGAATTCTAGGTACATTACAGCGAGGGATAAAATTACGGACTAGCAGTAACATGAACGTGCTCGAATAACGAAGGTTAACGAAGGCCTAACCTGCCGAAGAATGGGTCATTATCAAATCCAGGAAAACGCCCAAAAGTCATGACGGTAAGGACCACTCAAGATCTTGGAGAGTATATTAGAGTACCCCACCAGTCCAAAAGTTAGAATGACCAATAGATGACGCAGTGAAGGTCACGCGGTTCTATAACACGTAATCAAAGCAACAACTGAAACGGACATGCGCAACAACAAAAACGGACATGCTGTGTGTATTGTGTGTGGGAGGAGGGGGGGGGGAGGGGGTTGATATCCGTAGGGTAAAGTGACTAGTACCTCTCAGTACCTCTCGGGTACAAGTTTGTTTTACCGCAGAAGAGTATGAGGAGGCACTGCATAGGTATGAGACATACCTATGCAGTAAAGGCTACACCAACAGAGATGTAAAATGTAGTGTGTGACGGGTACTTGGAGTCAGACAAGGTGAAGAACAAGTGAACTGCATATTGCCAAAAGCCAGTGCAGGAGTTGAAAGGTGCAGTAGAGTGGTTTAGATGTGGTTAATGACTAAGGAGGGTGCTTTTTCCCCCACCAATGTGCTGAACAGGAGGAGAAGAGAGGGCACACCTTCATGTTAACTAAACCATAAAGAGCCCAGCAAAGAAATTATCCGTGAGAGCGACTACTACTAGGACAAAGAAGTAACTGTGCAGGTAGAGAATGTTGAAGCTTTTGCAGCCCATAGACGGGAAGCATCATAAGTGCTTGGCTGAAAGAGTAAGAAGAAGAACATAGCAGTGCATGAAGGACCGGAAGTTGCTGTGGAATAATGGTGGAAGGGAGAATAATGGTGGAAGGGAGGGGTGGGTACAAGTAACTGAGATACCAAGAACGATGATGACTCTTCTTTGCTTACTTCCTCCTGTCTATGGAGGGCCATGACGGCATGAAGTAGGATAGGTGTGTGTGATGTGTTTGTGTGTGTGGTGTGTCTTGCATTTACGCCAGTGTCATGAACTGGACCATCACTGTTGAATGACGTAGAACTTTGTAAGATTTACTGCCATTTTTCAGGATTATTGCTCCTAGAAGTTGTCCTAGAAGTTGCATATTTAGAATTATCCTTTCTAGTCTCGTTCATGTTCCCCTAAAAAGTCATGATCTTTCATGTATTCCACAAAATTAATACACTTCACAGTCAGCAGTAGGCAAATGAACTTGTACTGCTACAGAGATCAAAGGCCCAGTTCAGTCAGCACTAATTCACAATTAAAGGTACATTTACAAATACTGATATATATCCATAGCTAATTTTTATCTCAATAATTGTTGATCTGGGTCTACCTTTCCCTCTTTCCCTCACTAGCAAGGCACTGGCTCTAGCCTGACATGCATGCTGCTTATGTAGGGCTCGTGTACACATGAGGTGAGAAGGAAACAAGTTCCTCAGTGATCTATGTTGAAACAATTGACACGTCTCTTAAGATCGCACCCAAAACCTGCTGACTAAAACTGTGTGATGTTGGCTGTATTGGATCTTGGCCCTAAGGCCAGGGAAATGATTCATTTTTCAAAAAAATAATGTATACAAATTGAAATATACATAGAAATTTTTAAAAAATCACATAATACAGATTAAAACAAAACGAGAACAATCTCTGCAGGGATGGAAAGATGGTGACCTAGCCACAATGTAGCATTACCTCTCCACAAACAGACAGAAGTCTTTGGAAGATATGGCAAGTAGCTTCAGAGGGATGGATGTCTAGTCTCTGAACCTGGAGGCAACCAATTTCAGACAGAGCTCAAAGAGCAACTCCAACAACCAAGGGATTCAACCACAAGAGGAATGAAATTAACACCTATTACCTGGCAAGCAGTAGAGTGAGCAGCTCGCTTATGGTCCGCCTCTATACAGAGCTTAGCCCCGAAAGGAAGCAGCCCCATTGACTTCTGTGTTGGAGAGTATATAGAAATAACTGACATCCAGGGCAGCAGCTCTGCCTCTCTTCCAGTTATGAAAAGATCTGCAGGGCTACTGTTGGATGGTGGCAAGTAGCAGACTGTGTAGCAGAAAATATGAAATCCCTGATAACATCAAGACAACGAATATGATCCCCTCGGCCTAAATCACCACTACTCTCACTGTTCTGGTGTCATGGCAATGTTGTGACAGCATGATAGTTCAGGACAAGTTGCGTCCCAGATGAGAGGCTCACCATCTTCCCATAGGGATCAGTGGTTACTCCACCAGGCCATTTGTCACATGACCAGTCAGGGCCTGAAAGCTTCATCCTAGAAGAGATGCATACTGATGCTGTACAATTGATAGCTGCATAGTGATACAGTAGTAGCATCCCTCGCTCTTTCACTGAGCCCATGTATTGCAAAATGAAGCCCCACAGTATTGGCAGGGTGGGGATGACACAGAGCAAAGGCGTACAACAACTCGGATTATTTCATCATCCATTTGCAATCCCAGGCAGGAAGGCAGGACATAAAGCCATGCACCTGACTCCTTGGCTAAGTGACGAGCTAGGACTAAGTTATAATGGGTGTTATCCATGAGGTAAGCCACAATAGTGGCTATTGTTGGGCCTTCTGTGTGCCAGAGGGTGGTGGGTTGTCATGGCCATAAGACCATGATAAAGGAGCTTCATCTAAATGGTAGAGACGGCAGGCATGTTGCTCCAGGTATTCCTTTGATGTTTATTATTTTACCCATTTTGATTACCTGTAAAAATTAACCCAAAGGCAGAAATTGAAAGTTGCTCACCTGCAGCAGTTAAACAGAAAGATTTGAAGAGGGTAACAAGTCAATCAAAATTAGTGGTTGATAGGGTAGTGGGAGAAAGACTAAGTATGAGTATATAGCAGGGGGAGCATGAAACTCGTTAGTTACATTGAGTTGCTACAATGGGTGAAGACAGTGGATTGGGGCTGAGGTGAGGATGAAGGTGATGGTCTGTGATTATCAGGAGAGGAGGCAAAACTGAATTTGTTGTCAATGACCGCTCCATAAAGAACCTTGTTTATTATGAAGCTGTGTTTTTTAAGCTCGGAGGGGTAGGAAGCATTTTGGGATTGGTCAGGCGAAAGTGTGTGTGGGGGAGGGGGATACACACGCACCTTATTGAAAAGAAATTACATGGTAATTGAAAAGAATATATATACCTTAGTTTGAAATAAGTCCCGAACACTCTGAGTCTGTGCTCATTGTTCCTCACAAATTAATTTGCAATTGTGACTAGATCAAGGCGATCCAAAGCTTCTTTGTAAATGTTTAGTATCATTAGATGTTTCATAGTACTTCGTAAGTATGCTTTTATTCTTTTCATGCAGGAAAAATATCTTTCACTTGCAGCATTCATAGCAGGCATGACAAGGATTAGACGGACAACCCAGCACACCTGCTTAAAAAATGCACGTCGACTATCAGAAAGATTGCGAAGAAATGTCAAGATATCTTTCAGTGTTACTGACTCACGTGAGCTAAAACTTGAACTAAAAGCTTGAAGTTGAGTTGAAAGCTCACTCTTATTGAAGTCATCTCCATAAAAGGAAACAACTTCACTTAACTCAGCAGTACAATCCTTTTTATTAGGAGCTTTTACAGGCAATTCTTCAAGATTTTGGTAAACAGCATATCCTGCTGATCAAAGCGATCTTGAATTGCTGACATGGCCAAGTCTATTCCTACAAAGTAAAAGCAACGATAATAATCTTCAACTGCAGTGTACTGATGAGATTCTCCTGTTCCATTCTCAAAATGCTTTGGAGCTTTTCGATTCCTAAAAACGTTACAAAAATGGATCATTTCAGGACTCTTAGCATCCATGCCAACCTGGCTTGGTCAAATACCTGGACAACTGATGGTGGTTTTGTTCCATTCCCTGGCCATTATGTACATTAGTGGTTCTTTCCTATGCACTTTCATTCATCTTGCACTGTAGCTATTTACTCAAGATCTCTAAAGGATTGCCTATTTTTATAGCTATTATTATCTGGTGTTTTTAATCTGGATTATTGTATTAGTATGTAACTCGGATTAGACTAAACCAAGTTGGATGATTGGATTAAGGCCTTGTGCAAACATGGCTCTAGTGTACAGCTCAGTTAAAATAAGTTAAACTAGTTATTTACTTTGAATAAATACATTGTCCTGATAATGCAAACTCTATTTTGCCTTTATTGCTGGTGGTTGAGCCTCATGATTTTTCTAGCACTGTGAATTTTAATGCTACAGACGAAGAGTAGCCAGTACTACTAGATCTAGTTCTGTCTTCTCTAAATCCAGGCTATCTTGCCTAGCATGCAGGAATCTCTCTCTGTCAGCATGGGTCCAACAAAGACCCTTGTTAGGTCTAAAGGCCCTACAGGGACTTCCATCGAAGTAGTCACGCACTATAACTTCTTCTTCTCTTGGTCTTCCACACTTCTATCCAGGTTGATAGAAGCACTAGCACAATCAGCAATGTCATTACCATCTCCTTGCTCATTATGATGGCTAAAAAACTCTTTATTCATGGAATGGATTTCAGAGTTCACCTCATCTGGTAATCCAGGAATAGCTTCCAAATCCATTGACTTAAACTTGCATAACTTTTGAGAAGGTCCTAGAACAGCAGTTCGTATATTTAAATGAAGCTCACTCTGTGCTAAGCACAGTGATATAATTTTTAATGATGTGTAAGGGAATGTAAGGGAAAACCTAAAAGCGGTTGCTATGGTATTCTAAAATGGGCTTAGAAATGATATCATGTAACTTGACTATATACACGTTTTACCACGATTTGTAGTAATGCGCTGTAGGGCTTGCCAGGTCACATACACTGTATATCTTCTCAACCAGCAGTTACATAATAATTCCCTACCTTCCAATAATAGTCCCCCTTCCAATAATAGCCCCCCTTCCAATAATAGCCCACCTTCCAATAATAGGCACTTTCCAATAGTAGCCCACCTTCCAATAGTAACTGCAAGAAAATGTATTGTATATTGGATTACTAACTGTTGTTCCTGGTAATTTGATAGGCACATAGGTAGCTGTTCACGCTAAGCTAGTAGCTTCTTTGGCTTGACAGTATTGTTAGATGGACACATCTATGTGGTCTCCTATAGGTCAAGGAGTAGTGGAAGCCAAGCTTCAGTTTTCCTGACATTCAAAGTGGATGAAGGCAGTTTTCCTGACATTCAAAGTGGATGAAGGCACACTATAGATATTAGCAAGCTACTAGTCGTTCCAGCTCTTGACAGACTCAGGTACGCTTTATGGAACCATCAGACTATCCCTTTGGCTTTTTAGGCCTGTTCTTCTTTTCTCCCACATTTTGGTTTCCCACTCTTACTCTTGGTGGCCTTGCTTGGCAGCAGAAATAGGCAGTGGGGAGCCTGGACATAAAGTGTTGCTCATAATTATTAACAAGTCTGGCAGTAGACTTGCTGGAGTACAGATGCTCAGATCGCTGGCTTGAAGTACTTCTGAAGGGCACCCCGGCTACTCCCAAGTTGCTCGCCTCTTTCAGATGAGGAAGTGCTCGAGTAGTGTGCGTGGGTGGAAAATGAATTTTATGGAATTTTAACGAAATCATTTTACAACCGGGCGCTTGCCACGTATTGCTTGAGCGTTTAGCATATTGTGCCTTGACTCCTAAATACACAAAGGGATTAATTCAAGTTAAGTGTTATTGAGAACTAGAAGGATGAGGAGTTGAGGGGTTTGCGACGAATGATCATGCACTTACCCTTATTTGGGTTGATCATGAAGAAATGGGAAGATATATAGCCATAATGATATCACTTCAAAGGCAGATTGCACTGAGTTGATGAAAGAAGAGAGGGGATGGGACAGGAGGATAATATCCTCTGCATAAAGATATTTTTCAGAATAGAGAGCTCAGCCTCTCTTAAACCTGACTTTCCACCTCACTCATGACCTAGAATTTGGAATTTGGTTATGCCACAGAGCAGACTTTACTCAAGCTAATGAACTCGTCAATACCATTCCTTGGGACACCATTCTCTCCCCATTAGAGACGACTCCTGGCTCATTTTTAAAAGACTTTTTATTCCATCATGCATACGACTAAACACCATCAATAGGTCTTGAAGTAAACTCAACTTTAACTAGGCCTACAGATTGGAAAAACAATAATCAGGTAATAGCTATAGTGAACTTTGTCTCGAGGAAAGGGAATCTGCATTTTTCACAGAAAATCTAAGGGAGAATATTAGCTTCTATCCTCATCACTATGATTGCCAGTATAAATGCAGTTTCCTCTCCTGCACTACCACAGGATTCTCGTCTTTGTAGTAATATTGAAGCGACTGTCTTTCCTGTATTCATCAGCCTCAGTCTCTGATCTGGGTCTCGGTGAAAGCCGAGACTGGATTCTACTTGTAGAGAAAACTCCACAAGGATGGCTGCAGTATTGAGTATTGACTGGGGCAATTTGGTTTTGGCCAATTTGTGACTCTCAGGTGAGGTTTACAAAGAAAAAGGCATGGCAAATATTGTAGTTCTGCATCGCTAAAAACCTCTCAACAATCCTGGCTATGGGCATACTACCGAATATTAGGCCAACTCTCCCTTCATCTCTCAATTCTGCCACCCACTCTTCAGCCCCTTCAATGCCCTCAACCTCATCCAAGAATCACCAGCAAACTTCCAACAGTACAACAAGAAATGCACAATATCTTCCACAACACCTTCACCACATAGACTAGTTCACATCTGGATAGGACACATACCACACCTTTACTTATCACGGAAGAGTCCTGCTGATGATATCCTTAACCGATGAACTCTGCAGATAAGGGGGGTCGATTAAAAAAATTAACTTGTGGTTACAACTTTAGAGCTCCGTAGATTCTGCAAACTTCATGGTATGGACTTGATATATAGCTCAAAAGATAGGTCTCTCTGTGTGCTCTCTTTTGATACTAAAATAGGTATAACTATAGGCGAGTTACTAGACCATTACCTAAAGTGGAGGGACCTCAAAAACCTGCATCCCAAAAACTTCATCCCGAATAACTCCAGATTGCTAAGTGTAATGCTAAGTGTGCCCTAGCCCTAGCCCTAGCCCTAGCCGAGACTAGAGCCTTTTTCATTAGGCGTTAAAATGTTACGTGGTCAAGCGCACGGGTGGAAAATTGATTACGTTGTTTGGTGCAGGTTTTTGAGGTCCCTCCACTTTAGGGTCTAGTAACTTGCCTATAGCTATACCTATGAACCTATTTTAGTATCAAAAGAGAGCACACAGAGAGACCTATCTTTTGAGCTGTACATACAATGAAGTTTGCAGAATCTACGGAGCTCTAAAGTTGTAACCACAAGTTTTAAAAAAAGGTACAAAATACCATCACCCCCCCCCTTAAAAATCAGTTTGTATATATTGGTCTTATAGAGCACACAGAGGGATATATTGAATTATATACCAAGTTCACAGAGTGAAGTGTGCAGCGTTCATGGAGCTCTAAATTCATAACCACAGCTTTTTAACACTTTGTCAAAAAAAACACTTCGTTCCCCCCCCCTTATTCATTTCTCGAGAGGTATACAATGAAATGGGTGGTGTAAAAGTATCATAATTCAAGAATGGTTGACAAAATTGAGTTGAAACTTGAAACGCAATTATTATAGTAGTGAAGGTGTAGAAAGGCGAAAAGACCAAAATAGTCGACTCCTTTTAAGTATGTGGCTATTATCCATGATGAGTGAATTTATATCTTTTTCAGGGACAAATTCCTACAAATTCCTTTCCCTTTATCCAACGAGCTTTGCATGGCAAACATGTCCTTTACACTTCTACTAGTAATCATGACATCACTATTGGAACATGTAGATGAATACCTTGTGTTAAATCTATCATCATGATGGTAATCTATGTCAAAAGGACTTAGCCATGCTCCCACGGATACATCCTCGGTGACGTAGAGGACCAGGTCATCAGAGCTGGCTGCTATTCGTCTGACAAGTTGTTGGGACAATATGTATCCACCACCCGCAGCAAAAGGCAAGTACTTATCACACAGAAACCATTTGCTGTCTGCCCATCTCCCCTCGCTATGAGGTTTACTATTTCTAAATAGAAAGCCCAAGTAATGCAGCCGATTTGATCTTAGCTGTTGTAACACTCAAAATTGCGTCGACATCTGCGAAAGAGTCGTCATCACACTTGAGCAGAAAAGAGAAGTTGTAATGGTTGTCCAGTGCCACTAAACTCTGCAGCACTTTTCTCGTGAGGTTGTTGTAGGAGTCGTGCAAATCAGGTAAGAGCAGAAGATCATCATATGTGGAATTCTCTTGAGTCAAGTTCTTTATATCCTTGGAGGAAAGTCCTTCAGTTCCAATAGAGAATTTTACCAATGCAGCAGTTGCGTTTTGTCTGTAATTTTTCGCCCATGTCTCTCTAATGGCATCACGCTCTCTTTTTCCTTTCACACGAGACAAAACTAAAATCATTAGTTCCGTGTTCTTGATGTTTTTACTGTAGCTTGACGCACAATCTCCAGTTCCACAGATACTAGCTATATTATTTACTGTTAATGAAAGGTCAAAACTCAATAGATAAAATACTACACAGAGCACGAAAGTCACCAACACCAAAAATGTCCATTTAATCATGACTTCTCTGTAACTACCAGGATCTTGTCGCGGAATTTACTTTTCCCCTACCACTTGGACCACACCCGTTTCATAGATATCCGATTTCAAGCGCACGAGAGCTTGACGAGATCACCGAACACGGCCAGGTGACAATTCTGGGAATGTTCTCCCTTAGCGAAATAATCGTCATCATTCTGTGGTGTTTGGTCGTCCTCTTGCGGTTTTTTTCTCCTGCAGCTACTACACGCAGAGTTGCCAACCGCCGGAATGGCCGGGACAGTTGAGCCTTTTCCTGGTGGTGTCCTCTGGCAATGTCCCGGAATTCGCACCTTGCGCTTCCACTCGCTACTGCATGTTTAGTTTACTCGTAAAGCAACAAAAACAGGACACTTTTTAGCAGAGTCAGATAAACAATTACGACTCCAGCGGGTGTGCCAAACAACCTTTCCCCCCCCTTCTAACATACTTGACATATGAATTTGGCCCATAGCTTGACTGACAATTGCTGCAACAGGTGTCTGGTTGCTTCACTAGAAGTAAGCCGACTGCGTAAAGTTGTTCTAGATGCTATCGTAGAGATTGTAGAGCAAATGGAGTCCAATTCCCCAGTGTTTCTACCACCAAAGGGACAAAGACACCACCTACGGATCCAACGTTTGCTGCATGTTTCACGTCCTTTCTTTCTTCTCCTTGCAAACCCTTGTAAACACACTGCACCGGCGCTCCTAGAAGCATTGTTTACTGTGCCTGGCTGCAATGAGTTGACTACAAAGTAAGTGGACCTCCCATCCGAAAAATCTGGGTGGAAGATGTCTTCTGGCCTGTCCAAGGAGTCTCCGCAAATGCGTGGCTCACGTTTAGTAGACGAGTTGTCGATCACTAGAGCTTGATAGATTATGACACGAAGGGCATCATGCCTTCTAATTCTGTAAGGACCATGACCACACCCAAGCAGGTGATCTCCATTAGGGTCTATGACCATGCCACAGTGACATAAGGGTGGTGGGGCGCCTTTGAAGGCCCAACCAAATCTTATAACTGCGACCATAAATTCGTGATTAGGTTTGGCTAGGCCCAAATTGGCGATAGGAGGAGCTTTTAGCCATGCACTGGTGTGATTGCTGCTCGATAGAGCATTGAGCCTGGCTTTTCCAAATAAATCCGATGAGTCAAAAAAGCGATCAAATTCCTGCTCATCAAGGCAAGTTTGTAGGTTTTGTTGTGAAATCCGTGAAATCTGGGAAAGGTCCTTGTCTAATACCTAGCTGATCCAGGATGACTCTGGATGGAAGCTCTCCGAAAAACAAGGGTGGGGAGTTGGATGAAGGCACCAATAATTGGGGAACAATTAATTTTGAGTAGTCAGTGCTGGCAACAAAAGAGACTGGTGCTGATTTCGAGGTGTTTCTAAGACCCAGACTGCCTAGTCAGCTTGAATCCAAGCGTTCTCACTAACTGGACTTCGTAGAATACCTGAAAGTGTTGATCGGAGACTGGCATCAAACTGAAAGCTGGTTTATCGATAAGGAACATTGGCACTGCCCTCAATAAATGGTTTATCTTGCAGATTCCTAGGCAATTCCGTAGTAGATGGAGGTTCACCTGTGCATCTTCATGGTGGGGAGGATTGAGGGTAGGTGGAATACCTTATTAATACTTGCTGTGATAGTTTGTTCAAAAAACTCTTCAGTTCCCCAAAGAGGCAATCCTAGGAGAGTGATCCCTTCGCTGGGCTTCTTTATAATCTCAGGAAACTCTGGAAATGAGGTGTCCCCACTTGGCCAATAAACTTCACATTTCTCTCTATATTGAGGTGTAGTCCAAAGCCAGAACCTAATTCTGAGATCTGATGGAGGATACTAGAGGCCGCTGTACGGGAAGCAATGTCAAAGGTGCCATCATCCAGATACATACTACATTTCTAGCAGTACATTTTATGGTTGTTTGATTTTCTTCTTCAAGTAGGTGAGAACTAATGAAAAAAGTATAGGGCCCAGGGGGTCACCTTGTTGTACTCCACTGGAGGAAATCAACCTACTATTACCAAATCTTCAGTGCAGTAACAGTATTGGGTCCAGGCGAAGATATCAGGGATCAGTTCCTCCACAGAATCAAGAAAGAAGCTTCTATGACATTCATTAAATGCATTAGAAAAATTTAACCTGAGAACACACATGTCCTCATGCTCCCTGAGATGGTGTATATATAGCCTGGTGGTGTGAATAACTGCCTCCAAACCACCTTTAAATCCCACACCAAACTGACCATGTGGGAGAAATAACTCTGGGAGTTCTTGATAAACCGAGGAACAGTGGTATAAATAAAATGAAATTGTAAGCATGGAATACAGCAAATACACATAAGGATATGTCAAAGGCTGTGCTTATTCCAATTACCTCTCTCTATCAACATCAGAGAAGTGATCAAGTAATCGAAGCCGAGGTCAGGTGGGCTACATTTATTGCTAAGCACAACATATCCTTTCTGTCTAGTGACCATGCCACCAAGCTTTTCAGCAAGATGTTCCCACACTCTGAAATTGCAAAGAAATTCTCCTGTTCCCATACCAAAACCACCGCCATAGTGAAGAAAGCTCTTGCTCCTTACTTCACACAGAGAGTTATTGAGTCGATGTCAAGTGGTCCATTCTATTTGATGATTGATGAATCCAATGACAAGAGGGATAAGTCTTGCATAATTCTTGTGAGGCTTCTTGATCCACAGATAGGTGAAGTACGGACGAGATTCTTGGATATGCCTGTTGTGAATATTGGTACAGCTACCAACTTGTTTCAAGCCTTGAAGGAGTCACTGACTAAGTATGGGCTCAGCTTTGACAATGCAGTGTCTTTCATGTCTGATACCACCAATGTTATGAAAGGAGTGAGGTCAGGTGTGCAGCAGCTGATTAAGGATGAGATCCCATCTTTGTATGATGTTGGTTGCATCTGCCATTTGGCTGATTTAACAGTCACTCATCATGGATTAATAGCCACATGCTTAAAAGGAATCGACTATTTTGGTCTTTTCACCTTTCTACACCTTCACTACTATAATAATTGCGTTTCAAGTTTCAACTCATTTTTGTCAACCATTCTTGAGTTATGATACTTTTATGCCACCCATTTCATTGTATACCTTTCGAGAAATGAATAAGGGGGGGGGGAACAAAGTTTTTTCTAACTCGACTATGTATGAGAGTGGACCAGTCACCTCTGATATCTTACAAGATAACTATTTCTGTGACTTCTCTGTAAAATTCTCCGCAAAAATACTGTCTCCAATTTTGTAAGTTTCGTACTGGTTGTGATGAGTCATGTGACAACTTTTGCTTGGCTTGTCGACATTCCACTTTGTTTGACATGTCCAGAATAAGGTTGTCTAATAAGGAATGTGGGCGACGGCCCATGAGAAGTTCTGCTGGGGATATGCCTGTTGTTGTGTGCGGGGTTAACTGGTAAGTCAACAGAAATTTGGATAACCTCTCCTGGATTGGAAGATTCTGCATTCTTCCGATTGCTTGTTTGAAAGTCTGAACTGCCCATTCAGCCAAACCAAGGGATGGTAAGGTGCAGATATTACGTGCTTGATATGACTACTGTGAACGCTCGGAATTCACTGCTAGTGAAGGGTGTTCCATTATCTGTAAGTATTTTCTGAGGTAATCCATGGGTGGCGAAGATCATGCGAAGTTTTTCGATTGTCTTAGCTGAGGTGGTTGATGACATCAGTTCAACCTCTATCCACTTGGAGTATATATGCATCCACCAGAATAGGTCATTGTGTCCAAGAAAAGGTCCTGCGAAATCCAGGTGCACTCTGGACCAAGGTTTGCTAGGCCATTCGCAGGGGTGGAGCGGAGCCACAGGAGGTGAACATCGTGATTCCTGGCAAACTTGACATTGTTTGACCAACTCTTCAATGGCTGAGTCCATCTTTGGCCACCACACGTAATACCTCGCGAGAGCCTTCATCTTACTGCAACCTGGGTGAGTGTCATGCAGCTCATTCAACACTGCTTCTCTGCCTTGTGGTGGAACAACTACTCTAGCTCCCTAAAGTACGCATCCATCAACTACACTCAATTCCTGAGCTCTGGACTGGTAAGGTGTGATTTAACACCCTTCATGTCTGATGGAAAACCTTGTAAAACAAACCTCTTCACCCTTGAGAGAATTGGGTCCCTGTTGATCCATTTCTGTATGTTAGCACTACTAATGGTGGTTGTGGCCAGATGATCCATGATATGCACATCATCGCCTGTTAGCCCCTCGTGTGGATCGGTGATGTGTTGAGGAAGTCTACTTAGAGCATCAGCGTTGGAGAGAGTTTTACCAGATTTGTATTTGAACTGTAATGGTATGCAGATAGTGTCAAAGCCCATCTCTGAATGCGTGATGATGCTAGTGCTGGAATGTCATTCAATTCACTGAATAAGAAGGACAGAGGTTGGTGATCAGACTGAATCGTGAAGTGATGCCCATAAATGTAGTTATGAAACTTCTTTACCACAAAAATAATAGCTAGCCCTTCTTTTTCTAACTGGGAGTATTTTTTCCCAGCAGGGTTTAAAGTGTGTGATGCAAAAGCTACTGGTCGCTCCTCACCATTCTCCATTTTGAGACAATACAGCCCCAAGGCCGTACTGTAATGCATCACAAGCCACTAAGAGTGGTTTAACAGGGTCAAAGTGCACCAATAAACTGTCACTTTGCAGTGCATTCTTAGCAACAGAAGTAGTACTTGAGTCGTAGAATGTAGAAGGTCCAGTCCTCCTTACTGAGATTGAACGGGAACAGCATACCGTGAGTTGCCATAGGTTTTATCCTCGTCGCTAAGTGTGGTATCCTAGCGGACGCGCTAGGTGGTACACACAATTGAATTGTGAATAGAAATCGTAATTGAAAGAACACTTGCCCAAGCACTTGCACAAAAGCAAAATACTGACAACTGCACAAAACAGGAAATGGGTTTGCTTAAAGAACTAGTTTCACAATAAACCACAATCATGAATATACTTATACAATTGTTACATCTAAACAAGGTCCAAAGTACAGATATCACAGATAACTACAACTTGACACCAGATTGATGAAGTGTATGTCACAACCACCCTACTCCAAAGACTTCTACAGCTGGAAAGCTACAACGAGCAAGCTCTGTTAATCTTTTGTCAGATTGTCCATTCTGTGTAAGAGACATCATGTTTATGGAGAAGCAGCAATTGGAGAAGTAGTACTGATTGCAAAAGAGAGCAAACTAATGCGAGAGATTGATATGCAATAGAGGTTAAAAAAGAAGGTATCTTGATAGGAAATATACCTAGGAAGGTCTCCAAGCTATGTTCACTTCTTATACGAGACTATCCTCACAGAACACGTGCAGTCTGTGATGCATGAGATCAACTTGCCCACCATGAGAATAACCCTCTACCTAGAACTTGTCTTCATAATCATGTTATAGCTGTTGAGTTTGAACAGGAAAAGCAATGAACCCTATAGCTATATGCTATAAGATGGAAAAGTAGAGCAAACTTGTCTTAAAGATCTTGGCAAAGGATGGGAGCAGAAGCGTAGCAAGGGGTGAGGTGGAGGGGCGCTTGCCTCACCAATATTTCCCACTAACCACACCCCTAGAATCAAGTCACACCCACAAATTAAGCTACATCTTATATCAACTGATGCACCCCACAAGCCACACATACTTTACCGAGTCAGAATTATTCAATTTTGTAATGCACACATTACTTCTCTCAAGTCACATTTTGTTCTGTGGAGTTTAGAGGTAGTATATGGTGATGGGATGATCTCATCCCCATACATTCCTGAAGCAAAATGTGCAAATATACGTGATAAAAGCAATGTCAGGAGCAGAGAGAAGCTCATACTCTCAAATTGTTCCAGCTATATATCTGTTTACTGTGTTGCACCAGCAACCAATGCAGCTAGTGAACATTCATTTTCAGCCATACGATGTATAAAAACATAGATTAAATGCTATGGTTATAAATGTTCATAAAGACTTAAACTGATTTAAGCTGTGTAGCTAATGAGTTTTGTCAGGAATGAACGTAGGAAATACAAATTTCCAAAATTTTAACTATTGTCGGTGTGGTTAGAGTGATTGTAGTTAATATAATTATGTTGGGCGTGGTTTTGTGTGGTTTTGCCTCACCAACCCCAAAATCCTCTAGTACAACCACATGTATACCATCCTGGTTTGGTCATGTACATGTTTAGTAATGGTGACAGTATTATGTGGATGAATAACTAGAGCACTAGGTTTGATTGGCAGAGATGGCAAAATACTCTGAAGACAAATGAAAAAATAGCTAGCAAAATAGCAAAATTCATATTTAGAATACCGTATTTCCTCAATTAGACCTCATCCTCGATTAGAACATGCCCTCAAATACTACAGGCAGCTAGTCAGCTCATGTGATAAATGGAACATGCCCTCGATTAGAATGCCCACCATCTGCAGTGGCATTTGAGTCGAGATGGGATGGATCACATGATGACAAAATTCACTGCTAAAGCTTGGACAAGTAGCAGAAAGTGCTGCAGAAAATATCTCCAGCGAGACGGCAGAGAAAAGGTGGAAGAGACTGACAATAAAGATCCCTTCGCAAGTGAAAAAGCTGACAGTGAAGATGAAACTAGAAGAGATACCTAGAGCACGACCGTTACCTGTTCGAGATCTGGTGATCTCATCCTACTATTGTGCGCATGCCTGTTAGTCCTGTTCAAATAATAGAGCACATTCTCGAATAGTACACACAGCCAGATAGCACATGAAAAGAATACAATGCATACGTTCTAATCGAGGAAATACAGTACGTATACAGGGACATAGCCAGAATTTGACAGCACTTATTTCTTTTTAAGAATGGAGTGAAAATACGTGACCGCCATGGTTACAATTTGGGGGAGGGGGTGGGGAGGACTTGAGGAGTAAGAGGAAGGACTACCAAATCACTACGCTAGGAAAGGGTCTGGTACCCTCCCATAGAGCAGATTATTCCGATTTCCCTTTTGCGAGTAAGCTAGTATAAGTGGTTGATGAAGCAAAGCATGCTAAATTTGATTACACACCAGGGGCAGATCTAGAGTATCAGTAGGGGGGGGGGGGGGGGTTTATTCTTGGACAGGAGTTTGCAATTGAGGGTACGCATCAAAATATAACATGGCATCCATACACGTTACTATATATTGAGAGAAATAGCTCTAGACATTCATGCCTTTCTGTCCACCTAGTTTTACATAGACCCTTCAGTTTATGCATTCTATTTTCTGGAGCAAAAGTGTACAAAATTAACTCAAGAATCAGATTAAAATAGAGATACACTTCATTTATGACATCAATTGTATTTCGAATATCAGGCACAGAGCATGATTTTGCTACAGCCAAATTTAAAACATGTGAGTGACAATGAGTGTACAAAGCAAGTGCATTCTTCTTCTTGATAAAAGCCTGAGTCCCTCTTCTTGTGCCCTCTATTACTGAAGCTCCATCATATGACTCTCCTCTCATATCGTCAACTTCAATACGAGAAGATCAATAATACTAGCAGCAATGTTTTCTCCAGTAGCCCTTTCGAGGTGGAGAAAGTCCAAAAATATTTCATGGATATGCGGCTGAGCTCGACCAAGATCAAGAAATCGGATACATAAAGACAAAATTTCCTGATTTGCATGCTTGTGTCTGCGACCTCGTCAGCCATAACGCTGTAATATTTTGAGGTTTTTAATGGACTTAAAAGCTTTTCACGCATTATAATTTCATTTTGTATTACTTTAGATGTGTATTGCTGGTTCTTCTCTCCTAGTTGAAGATGATCCCGTATTATTATTGGATCGTACTTGGCAACATATTCGAGCAAAGCTAGAAGTTACCTCTCTTTCCAGAAGGATTTGATGTCATGCTCTCTATGGCCCTGCATAGGAAGCCCCTGCATGCTGCAAAATTTAACAGCATCAACAATAGCTGAGAGGATGTGTTTATTTCGGTTGGAGGTCATTTTCTGGATTTGACAATATATTCTGCTTTCTAGATTTTTTGAATGTCATCAGGAATAATTTTGCAGCAAGTAAAGCATCTTGGTGATATTGAAAATCCCCATGATTAGTTAAATAACTATCCCCTTTGCTTTGCAGAAATTTTTGAAAGTTTTTTTTCACTAGAATTCCCAAATAACCCTTTATAATTTGTCCAAACAGTACACAATATTTACAGTAACCTCCTTCATGTGAGGGTGAATATGACAACCATTCGAACTCTTTTAGCCATGACTTCTGAAATGTTAATGATAGTTTCTTTCCCTTCTTTATCACTTCAAAGGTTGCAAACTTTGAATGTTTGCCTCCACTCTTCAAAAATTCATATTTGTCACTATCTGACAAGGAACTGATTGGTATACTACCAGCAGCAACAAGTCCAATATCATTGATACCTGTACTTCTACTTCCCGTTTCCATGAAAGCTGTTTGCAAAGCACTAGCATCATTAGAATCTGAAGGAATGCACTGGCACACAATGTCAGTTTCTTTAATACCTTCTTCAGGTCTCATGATAACCTCACATCCCACTAAATCCAATTCAATATCTGAACTGGCATGAGCAGGGCCAGAAATGCTACTTTTTGTTACCTCTTGATGTGGTCCTGAAGTATCTCCAGAAGAAGAGAAAGAGCACTGTCTTAGGTGACAAACTATCACTTATGGAATGGTCATGTTCAGAGCCAGAAGTAACTCCAAAGGAACACTGACGTAGTCTCTTCATTTTTAGCCTCTGAGTTCTGATCTGATACTGTAGCACATATTAAACCCATGTGGTTGCCAATTGCCACAGCACATTCATCATGTGGTTGCTAGCCTAAGACCACCAACCACATTGCACTCGACTCAACTACTCATCATAACCTTCACACTGGTATCCACTGGTGTACAAACAGGTTTTGAGTCTTGTATGCCGAATTTATTGAGTTGAGAAGTTTCTCAATATAGGCAGATTGCCTAATCGAAACATTTCCGGTTTTCTCATCTTGGAGAATTTTCATGCCAAGAAAATAGTAAACCTTTCCCATATCAAATCTCTTTTCGAGAACATCCTTCACTTCTTTTATTTTCTTGTCGCTGCTTCCAGCAAGTATAATATCATCAGCATAAACACCGATATAGAACACTTTTCCTCCTGCATCCATATATATGCAAGGATCACTTGCTTCCTGAACAAAACCCATTTTCTGCTGATTATCCAGTGCTGTATTCCAACAGCGTGGGGATTGCTTCAGTCTTTTCTTGAGCTTGCAAACTAGATTTTCTTGACCTTTAGGAATGAAACCCTTTGTCTGTTTCATGTACACCTCCTCCTCGAGCTAACCATTGAGGAACGCTGTTGTTACATCAACTTGATGCAGCTTCAATCCATATTGCACTGCCAATGCGGTCAATATACAGAGTGATTCTAATTTAACCACTGGGCAAAATGTCTCTTCATAATCAGTTCCATATTTCTGTGAGAATCCTTGAGCTACCAATCTTGCTTTGTAGTGTTCAACTAAGCGATCTGCACCAGTCTTGATTTTGTACACCCTTTGCTACCAACAGCTTTTCGTCCTTCTGGCAATTTAACTAGCTCTCAAACATCATTGTCTTCGAGGGATTTCATTTCCTTTTCCGTGGCATTCAACCATTTTGATTTCTCAGGGCTAGCCAGGACCTCTTCAATAGTTACCGGATCCTTTGGTTGCTCATTGGCTGTGTTCACTCTCACTCTGTAATAATCTGGAAGACATCTCTCTCTTTTGGATCTTCTATGAACTGGCTCAGCTGTGATATCAATTGATGCTCCAGAGTTGCAGTAGTCATCAGGACTTGTGTCACTGTTATCTGAAAAATCCAAATCTATAAGGTACTTTGTCTTAGGTTCAGTTGACTCTTGTTCAGTTTCTCACTTTTCCTCATTAAACTGAACATCTCTACTGTAAATGACCTTCCCTTTCTTAGGATCATAGAGTCGATACCCTTTTGTTTCTTCACCATTGCCCAGGAATATGCATTTCCTTGCTTTCTAATTGAGTTTGTGCCTTTTGTCCTTTGAAATGCGAGCATAAGCATCTCAGCCAAAAACACACAAGTGCCCAACCTTTGGCTTGTTACTTGTTTGAGCTTCAAATGGAGTCATTCCTTTGAGAGTTTTTGTTGGACTTTGAATCTTTGGATCTACAGCTGTAGACAGTGCTTCAGCCCGAAACTTGTGAGGTAGCTTTGCATAAATCAACATTGAATGCACATTCTCAATGAGAGTTCTGTTTAGCCACTCAGCAGCACCATTTTGCTCTGGAGTCTTTGGCACTGTGTGTTCATGGCGTATTCCTTCAGATTTCAGAAATCCTCGAAGTTTGTCGTATATTCGCCACCATTATCTGTGTGGAGAGCTATCAATTTGCAGCCACTTGCTTTCTCAATTAGAGACTTTCATTCCAGAGAACAATCAAAAACCTCATCCTTGTGCTTCAGTGGATAGATCCACACATCATCTATAAATGTCAGGAAATACTCAGCCCCACCTAATGACCGAGTAGTCATTTTCCCGCATACGTCACTGTGGACAAGACTAAGGAATTCTTTTGAACGAGTGCCTCCACAAGTTTGAAATTGACTTCTGTGATGTTTTCCTCCAACACATGTCTCGCAAAAAATTGATTTCCTTCAATGTATCGAAAGCAAAACCATCGACTAGTTTTTCCTAAGCCAGCTTCTGTAAACTATAACCTGAAGATATATCAAAGCTGAATTAGTCTACACTACAAGTTCAACATAACATTGTGCCAAGAGTGCATCTTTCCAACACATGTCTGTATCGAAATAAATACTCCAACTACAAATAATTATAGGTAAAACTTCAAACAGTTTAGTCCAAACTTAATATACAGCAAATATACCAGTACAAACCCTCATACTGTGAGTTGAATACACTAACAAGTTTAGTTGGTTAGTTTGGGACTTTTGCTTGGATGTGGGGCTGAGTCATTTGGGTCTGATTCCCTATCAGATAGCCCATCGAATCCTCCGGCAGAGTAACAAAATGCCTTCTTCACCCTGATGCTTGTCCTCAAACCCCTTTCTCTTTGCTCTTGCTCTCCCTCCTCAGAGCTTTGTACTTTACAGAGCTCTTGTACTTGCTTTTATTTATTCTTTTGACATCTTTTTCTTGCAATAAGTGTTTACATCTAGAAGAAGGTTCGAGTTGGAGACTTTTTGAAATGGTATGTAAAGATGCAGCACACGTCATTCCAGTTACACACTGCTAGTGCACTTGCAGTTTTAACAGCAATAGGACCAAGGAACATCTCTTTGGGACAAATTTTCCACAGTGTAGAATGAAATGATTCATTGGAATTCTGAGTATAACCATGGACACAACGTTCTAGTAACTTCTTGCTACCTAGTGCATTGTATATTGGACGGAGGAGTGGCACAATAACATCTGGGATGGGTTTCTTCTTGTGATGATACTCTTCCTCATTAGCCATAGCTTTCTGGTATCCACCATGAATGAACTCCTTCAGGACATAAATGATGGCGAGGATGTTCGTCTGAAGAATTGCAGTGTAGTAGTGATGCCTGAACAGCTTTCATCATCCCTTTAAGATCCCCCACGTTCGTTCTGCCCTCCCCCCCCCCAAGAGTCTTTCTATGTGATAGCTTCCTACCCTTATACTCAACTTTGAGGTTGCGGAGACAAGTACCCATCCGTTTCTGAATGTGTCCAATACAATCAAGCTTTTCAACGTGATTTTTCTTTCCCCCTCCATAGGGTTTTTGATTGAGAAGTTTAGATTCAGTTTTACAGTCCCCATCAGCAATAAGAAACTTGAACCTAATCTTATAATACTCTCGAGACCTAGCAAACATTTCACACACACATTTAGGCATTTAGGCTCCATAGAAGCAGCACTTCCATCAACATTCACTGTACATTTATGTTTCATCTTCCATTTCTCAAACTCTTCTCCTTTTTCCTTATTTTCCCAGTAGTTACAACCAGAACAGTGTTTAGACAGGACTGTATAGTCCAATACTTTGCCACTTTCATGTTCTATGACAAAGGTAACCCCCAAAAAGAGATGAAAAGCCTCATTTTTGCCAAGTACCATCAGAACTAACTGTAATGTCAATAATTTCATCATCTCTAATTGCACCATACAATTCTCTGATCTCTTGACGAGCTCGCTGCATACTAGCTTGAGCTTCCTTAATACACTGCTCATTTATAACGGCACAATGTTCTGTGTACCTGTTCTTTGTCAATGGCATGGGCATATCCATCAGAGTACAGAAAGTATCGAGTGAAGCCCGCATAATGCCACTACATTTATTGGCAAACACTGATTTGCAATTGATCGCAAAAGCCTGGCCGATGGTAGCAAAAGGGATTGGTGTAGTAAGCCCACATGTTTCACATAACAAGCAGGGATTAGTATTCAAGCCACTACGCATGTTGAATTCCTCCCTCAAGACTATAGGACCAGAAGAACACCCACTACATGTTACACCTGAACTCAAAGCCAATTATAAAGGCCAGCAATCTCGAGTATTGTGATCTTCTTTCCATCATGCTGTCTAGCGCACTAGCCGGGAGAACTGCAGTGGTGGCAGACAATGACTGAGAAGGAGTGGCATGAGATGGAGTGCCAGTCACTGGAGGGATGTCAGGATGAGTTCAAGTGGTAGGCAGTGGATGAGAGGCCACTGATGTAGAGGCTACTTGCTTAGCAAGCTTCTTTCTTAGGTGTGGGGGCCTTTTTTTCCTTCCTTCTCACCGTACTAGGCTTCGTACCTGGCATGGTTGCTTGAAGGCTAGCTACTAGATTCAAAGGTCAAACTGATTACATCATCTACTTTAGCTGCTGTTCTAAATACCAAGAGAGAAATTTTGAAGCGAAAAAGCAGAGAAGAAAGTAAATGCTGAAGAAAACCAGTCTCCCGGCAAAAAAAGAGCAGTATGGTTTAATTGAATTTTTTGGGACATATATAATTGTAGGGTGCTTTTTTGAGCTGTTGGTATTCTTTTTCTCCAAAGTAAGTGTTTTTCCATGTCTGATCAATTGTCTGATCAATCTAGTATACAATGGGGAAAATAATAATAACTTCTTTTTTAAAATATAGATTGTTATTAGGTTAGTTACTAAATAGTTTCACACTGTGCTGTATTATATATGTGATGGCCTTAACAGGCTCAGCAATAGCAACATTAAATCATAATAAAATTATACTTTTTTGGATTTTGACACAGGGAGCCCCCCTTAATAATAAAGGAAGGGCGGGAAAGGACATAGCGAAATCCTGAAGTGCAGAGGCAGCAAGTTTTGGTTATTGTATATGTGACTGGCAAGCAAGGGCGTCATACTTTCCCCCCCCCATAAATCCCATTAGGAACCGTAACAAAATGAACCATGCAATTTTTTAATGAAAATCTTATACGGTAAGTCGGTAAGGGAGTAAACACCATAGCAACCATAGCAAATTAAATATGCGTGGGCATTTTAGGTCTTCCTCTCTGGTTGCGGTGTAGTTTCTGGTCTTGCAACTGAAGGCTTTGGACAAGTCATGAGCTAAATTGGTAGAGCAAAAGGGCCCGATTCCATCCCACTGGCGTTTCGCATCTAGGCCCGTTGGGATGATCCTATTACATTCCATCAAGAACTAGGCATTTTTACTTTAGGCGGCTTCCACGTCTATGGAACTCACTGCCTTCCATTGATTTGAATATGTCAGTTGAAATGATCGCATCAAAATTAAAAGATTTTTTCTGGTTACATTTTTTGGCTCATTTCGATCAAAATGAACCCTGCTCCTATCACTTTCTGTGTCCCTGTTCAAAGTTTCCCACTCACCAACTCCTAACTTCTCTAACTTCTGATACTTATTTTTCATTGATTATTTTAATAAGGTTGCTAGCTGAATGCTAGGAGACCTCCAGGACTCTGCATGTTCATGTTTACACACCTTACCACAACTGTACTGTATCACCAATCTGATGTCCTGTAAAGCAATAATAATAATAATAATAATAATAATAATATTTGGTCGTTGTCCCCGAAGAGAAATTTCATTGACATCTTTTTTGAAGATTTCGATTTTTACCTGTGTAGAATTGGCATACTCTTTGACCGTCACAATTCCAGGCTCTGCTTTGGACACCTTGAAGTGATGGCAAGTGGTAATTACCTGTGAAGAAGCTTTGAAAGAACTGTGACCAGTCAATCCACTGAACTTTTCTTGGCCCCAAGGAAGTGACAGTCAGTTGGGCTTGGTTCTTACCCGAGGACGATGACTCTTTCACGACATGCACTACGTCTATCATTGTATCAAACCAGTGGCCAACGATACAAACGCTTCAAGAGCCCAAAGAAATGATCTGGTGCAAATTTGGTGTGCCCAACCAACATGAACGAAAGCTCAACAGTGTTGCTCAGGCCTGCTATAATTCTCCATGCTAGGTATTGAACAACCATGTTATTTTTATTTTGCCCTACACAGTTATCTGCTTGAAGAAGTAGATGCCTTTACTTTCCATCTGTTTGCAGGTAGTGGTGGATAAGGCTTATAGTGGCATTGGCTCCTTTTCCTATCTCATCAGCTATCGATTAATTCATTTGGCTTGACGTTGCTTCACATGACACACCAAATATGCCACACTTTCGAGGGGTCTTGAAAAAAATTGGACCGGGTTGCTGTGCATTGAATGGATAATACACTATAGTGCATTGCTGATGGTGGGTTGCTCTGGTCATTGTAATGTTGCCGCTGTACTCGGGCAAGATCAAGATGTTTTTTAGCCTCCTGAAGCCTTTGCGACTTCAATTCCTCCGGTAAATTCACTGATTTCCAGAAGATTAGCATTTTGTTGACAAGTGTGGCAAAGATCCGTGGCTGGCTTCATTGCAGCTATATGTGTAGGGACACAATTCCTTCCAAATATTCTCAAAAGTCCGACGAGACACGCAACTTACTTGCTTAGAGTCACAAGCTCTTACATAGCACCTGTAAACAGCACTCTTGGACATGTGTGAAGGCAGTAGCATAACTCTATAGTCCTTATGGGTCGGCGGTCTGCCAGGTAGTGGCATTGCGTGATTGTTGGCTAACTGCTACTTTAATCTTCTCAACTTCCTCTGTCTCGGTTTGATTGTGAGGATGCTTTCTTACATTACCAAGCATTCGTACACACAAGCCATTTTGAGCTAATCAGATCCTTTAATCTCCGAGAACCAATTGCATGAATAAATAAAAAGGCAGATTTGCATATCAGCATACTCCCATAATGGTACTTGATAATAATGAGACCTATCTTTTGAGCTATATATCAAGTCCATACCATGAAGTTTACAGAATCTACGGAGCTATAAAGTGGTAACCACAAGTTTGTTTGTTTTAATTTATAAAATGCTGCTGTCCCCCCCTTTAGTGTTCCTTGTTGGTTTCTCTTCAAATCAATGAGAAATTGCATGGACAAAAACCAAATAATGGTACTTGATAGCTCGCACAACTTCACGTGAGACAGGTCCATTGGGGAGGGCGCAGAAATAACATAATACAGTGTCAGTGACCACATGAACAAGGTGGCTGGCATCACTAGATGCCATGATTGGCAGTGCTGAATCAGCTTATAGTCTTGGACTCCTAGTCTAAATTGTGAAAAATGGTGAAAAATGCCAAAAAAACTCAGGACTGTCCTGGACCATGGATGGTTGTCATGTAAGATTTAAAATAATGCCTTGCTACTATAGCTATATTATAGCTGTGATGCAGTACAGTAAGCTAGCTATAATGCTCATCTCTGTTTATACCTCTCATCTTTGCTTTGGAAACTTGTAGATACATCACATGATTTGTGGCTAATTTGATTGGTTAATAACTATAGGCTACACTTTTTAAAACCGCATGTAGTTTAGCGCATGCGCAATGTAGTATAAGTAAGATACCACTCGCGGGTTATGCGCCCGTGTAACCTACTCGTTTGCAGTTACATCACTCGGCTTCGCCTCGTGGTAACCGCAAACTCGGAGGTTACATAGGCGTATAACCGACTCTTTTGAATAGGCTATAATATATCCTATACCTATTAGACTGGAATTGCAGGAATTTTACTGTTTCTTGGCCATGGATCCGCTCGCTATAGTGGACACGCAAAAATGTAGGGGCGTGGTTTGGTGGGTCATTTGAATTTGAAATAAGACAACTGTGGAGAAGAGTCTGAGAATGCTCTCAGTAAACATTAGAAAGTTGCTTGATAACTGGAGGTTGGTATTGAAACTTTGGTCCGGCTGCCGGGTCTGCCGGACCAGTTCCTACCCCCCAGGCCTGATACTATATTATATTATTATCTGATTTTCTGTCGTCTACTGACTTTAGCCGGAATGAGTAAGGAAGACCACTACTCCGTGCAAGCTTATCACCAGAATTATTTCGTTTGACTAGAATTGGGCGAGGTTTATGCCAGATACATACAATAATAATAATTTTACAGCATACGTGAGAATTGCATTACATGAAAGGATGTGATTGCTGAAGGTACGGCTAGATAAGAGCTATAGGCAACCCACAAATTATTTAGAGTATTTAGAGGTGTGAGGGATGTTCATACATTTGGAGCATGGACAGGAAAAAATGAAATGTGCATGGTGAGTCTGATAGAAAGTGAGTAGTCAAGTGAGCCCACAACAGTTTGGACACTTGTTGGTGAATCACCGTGTTGTCTGTTCTAAATTAATTGGTGGAAGTAAGTTCCATAATCTTGGCAGTCGGTTAAAATAGAAGTGTCTTGAAAAGTTGGTTTTGGATCAGGTATGCTTTAACTTGATGTGCGTAGATGATCTTGTTTTGCAAGATGAAAACTCCCCATGTTCATAGATGTTGAAGGTTTTTGAAGGATGTTGTAGTTCTTTTACAAGAACCATAAGGTCAGCGAGTTCATCAAAGGTAGAATCCTCAGGCTAATCAGACGCTCCCAATAGTCCAATGAACAATTTTGCAGGATAAATCTTGTTGCCCTCCTCTGCACTCTTTCCATCATTATAATATCTTTTGAAGGTGAGACCTCCACAGCTGGGAACAAGAGGTCATTTGGGATCTTACAAGGGATAAGTATAATGTCTTCCTAGTTTGTAAGCTTTCGATTTAATACTTTCATGATGGTGGTTCCAGGATAAATCAGAGCATAGTGTGATATCTAAATTATTGAACTGTGGGGAATTTGGATATTATTGATGGAACAAGGTGATGGGAGTTGATGATGAGCTGAAATGCATTGTGTTACACTTGAGTTCATTAAATGATAGTTTCCAATCAGCACTCCAATCCGTGAGTGAGTCTAATTCATTTTGAAAGATTTGACAATCAGCAGTGTACCTGTAATTTCTTTTGTTAGCTTAGTATCATCAGCAAACATGTATGCTTTGAGGTTTCTGACACACTGGAGAAGATCATTTATATAGACAATAAAGAAGTGGGGACCTAAAATGCTACCTTGTGGCACTCCCGAAGTGACAGGCAAAAAACCGGATAGTTCATCACCTACCCTCACACACTGGATGCGGTCTGTTAGATAATCTTCAAATAGTCTCCATATTTTACCTACAAGTACAATTTCACTAGAAGCTCTTTATGTGCAAAGGCTTTCTTAATATCTATGTACACAACATCCATTTGTGACTTGTTCTCCAAAAGTGCATAGCATTACTAACAAACTGAAGCAGTTGCTGTAAGCAAGAATGGTGTGGCAAAAATACAAATTGGTCCTGTGTGATGTTTCAAGGCAAAATCTCTAATCTTATCATAGAGTAATCTTTCAAAGACTTTGGAAACAGTGCTGTGAGCAGAGATATAGGTCGATAGTTCTTGACTGATGCCCGTTCACAGATAGGGATTATTTTATGAATCTTCCACTCTAGAGGTATATGATGCTGAGAAAGACATTGGCCAAAAAGGTGATGCAAAACTATATGTAGCACAGTGTTTAAGCACTTTAGGACTAATTTCATTAATACCCATGGCCTTTGAAGGCTTGAGATTAACAAGAACTTCCTCTTTCGATAATTCGATCTCGCTAACCACATCACCAGCCATCGGATATTCGGGTATACATGGAGATACAGAGGATCTTTCAGTGAAAACTGAATTGAAGTATTTATTGAAAAGTGTTGCTTTTTCCCTGTCTGTGGCCATTTCCATTTGTTTGTAGCACATGACAGTAGGGAATCGATCCTGTTTATTGAGACTTTTAATAATCTGGCAAACCTTGACATGAGGTCAGCTTCGTAATTTTTCTTAGCTTCCTCCATATGCATAGTCAGTAAATCTTCTTCTGTATTGAGTTTACTTGTGATAAGAATAGATGGACGTGCTTTTGCTTTTTTCCTCATGGAGATATTAATTTAAACCTTGTACATCGATTTTCGAGAAGTCCCATGTTTCTGTGGCCGTTATTTTGGGTGTAGGGTGGATGAAACCATTTAAAGTGAAATATATTGGATAGTGATCTGTTTGGATGGGGAAACTTTCCTCACATTGTCGATTGCGTTTGGTAACTTTGTTAAAACCACATCAAGTGTGTTGCCCAGATTGTGTGTCTGATCATCATAAGTTAGACCAGACCATGATCATACACAAAGTCACAAAATATATTGGAGCGCTGTCTGTTAGCATTAAGGGATTGTCTGGAAAGTTTAAATCTCCTAATATTCACGACCTTTCTCCAGCAGTTTATTTAGGTAGGTAAGAACTTCAGTAAGATACAAGTATTCAGCATTGGGAGGGAGGTACAAAACTACTATGTAATATGTCTGTGGACATTTTATTTCAACGCAGACTACTTCAATGTCTGAAGGGCTAGGTAAAAGTTTTGAAGAGATGGAGTCATTTATTGCCAGCAAAACCCCTCCACCACGATTAAGTCTGTCTTTGCAGTATATACTAAAAGTGCACGGGAGAATCTCATTGTCCAAAATGTGTGGTGATAACCATGTTTCAGTTACAGCAATAATGTGAAATTTGGAAGAATACACAAAGGCTTGGAATTTATTCACTAAACTACGTGAATTAAATAAACAAAATTGAAGAGTAGTCTCTAGTCAATTAGAAATACGAGGATTGGTATCGTGGGTGGAGGAGGTGGAAGAGGAAGGCGAGGTCAAGTGTGTAAGAGAGAGATGTAGGATCAGATATAAGACAGGCAGGCTCGGTAGAGGGTGGTGTTAACAGAGTAAGTTCAGGTGCTGATGAATTTGGTTTGGAGTAGACTAATTGGTTGTTGTGATATTGGGCATGTAGCTGGCCTTGAATATGCTTTTACCTCTTATTTTTATACTTCCTTACTCGAACCATTAGTGATAAGGGACCATCGTTCTTAAGCAGAGCTGCTTCTCTACGCCTTTCAGGTGGAGTGAGAACTGCTTTGATGAAGTAGGGGGGCTTCAATTTATTTCTTTTGGTAGAGTAAACTTGTAACTTCAGTGGTCCGATTAAACTTTACTAAGATGGTTCTTGGGCGAGTAGACTTTTGGTTGAACTTTCCTAGCCGGTAATGATCCCTAATCGAACTTGCCTCGATGGACGGATCGATATCCGAGATAAAGGATAACACACTGCTAAGATCACTCTGCTGCCTGAAGAATCTAGACAAACCATTTGGTGACTCATCAACTCCAAATATGACAATGTTTAACTTTCTTTCATTGGAGTGCTCTGAGCGCCCATTCGAAGGAGTAGAGAAGGAAGTTCTACTTCCAGATGAGTGCACTGGAAGAACCGTCATTGGAGAAAAGGGAGAGCTTACTGTAGGGGGGGTGTTGATACTGATACAGCAGAGTCGCTGACAACAGAAGGTAATTGTTTGCCATAATGGCTTCAAACTTGTTGGGGAGGTCTAGAAGCATACTCTTCACAGAAGTTAACTCAGTATCAATTTTGTCCAGTCTACATTGGGGACAGAGAAAGGGGTTCGCTGATTTGCAGACCCTTTCGAAGGCATTCTTAGATAACCCACCACAGCGACGATGGATCCATGTGCACAGCTTCCATCGCACTGAACAGAGTCTTCACCTTGCTGACTGCCTACTGCATCCTTAATTTCATCATCACAGATGGGACAAAAGAACACTTCCCTTGGCTTCTTCCCTGCGACCTTATTATTCGAAGTGATTCCAGGGCCTGGGTTTGTTTCTACATCTCCAGCAAGGATTACTAGAAGGCACACGACTGAAGATAGGGAGGAAACACTTTTTGAACGGAAGCAACTTCGGCGACGATTAGCTCGACGACGAACATTGGAGAAGAACTGGGCATGAAGATTCTGTAACGAATGAGACGGATGCCAAGGGCCAGTCAGGCACACAAGAGCTGATGCCTTACTGGAGGGAGCAGACTGAAGAATTGGCTCTGAAAAGAGCCGGGTAGATAGGCATAGGCCTAGCCAATACAGAAAGATAGGAGCACAAGATTCAAGTTTGCCATCCTTAGTAGAAAATCGGTTGAAAATCGTTTGGAGAAGATGCCCAAGACTTGCTCTCACTACATGGCCAAGGGCCCAAGAAGTTCATGGGCCTGAAGAAGGCTGCTTCTTCCCCTACTTCTTCCTCTGATTGAGTGAAGATTAATGGTGTTTACCACGAAGACAGGGTTTTAATAACCAAGTTAACATGCATGTTAAGCCTATTGGACCTAAAAGTTCCTCATGACATTCCTCGGCACAAAATAAGACCACTTGAACTTTTCTCACAGAGCTGGGTGAATATTTTATTTCGGGTTAAAGTCTTTAGTCTTTAAGTATAATTATAGTGATTGTAGGTGATTTTGATAACATTGGCATAGCTTGCCACCTTTGTTCATAACAGCTACCTCGCTCAACTTTACCTACGACGATTATGCCCACGGGAAGCAACCCGTGAAGTGTGAAATACCTCTCCGTTATTTTGGTGCGGTCAGCGGACCGCACGCACATGTTCTGCGCAAGCTCCAGACCACGCCACTAAGGGAGAGCGTGAACTTACAGTGGCTTTATTTTGCAAGGAATAGGGTAATACCCCCTATAAGACCCAGAGGTGGTAATGTATTCTATATTCTCCCTAATGAAGATTGTAAAGGTTTGACTGTGTATGCAAAGGTAGCTAAATTAATATAACCTAGCACAATTGGAGTGGTAATTGAATAGCAAAGCCAGTAGTTAACTTTGGTCGTGAACTTACAGTTGTCTGTGCTAATTTAAATACCACTCCAATTGTGCTAGGCTTATCAGCAATATGCTAGCTTTGCATTCACAATGCAAACTGAGCACAATAGGAATATATCACCACCTCCGGCCCTTAAAGTACAATGAGCATCCCTATTTTGCAAAGTAATGCAAAACATTATCCACTGTAAGTTCATGACTAATGTTATCTACAGCTTTGCACTTCTCCTTTGCTACTGTTCCTTAATTAAGTGGGCTCCGTGTTTTAACGCAAAAAACTATTATCGTCCCAACAGAAAGACCCAGACATTGGAAATAAAGAAGAACAGCCAGGCCCATACTGGACCAGATTCCCCATGGAACCAAATCGGATGAGTTATGTGGGTGGGGAGGCTAAAGTGGAGGGCGAAGGAAAGGGGGCATTGAGAGTGGGGTTTGTTAATTGTAGGGGGTTAGTGGTCAAGCGAAGTGGATTTGAAGTTAACGAAATGAAGTTGGATATTCTAGCGTTGGCAGAGATGTTCCTGCATAAAGAGCAGGAGGCATGTGTAGTGTGGGGTATAGATAGTATGGTAGAAATAGGGAGGTCTATAGGCGGGCAAGTGATGGTGTAGGGATATTGGTAGATAAGAGACTGAAGTCACGGATGCTAGATCGATCAAGGGAGGGTGTAATGTGGGTGGAATGTGCATGGAGTAGAGGGAGAGAAAAAAGTGGTGGAAGGTATTTGTCCTAGAGGGGTTGAGAGTACAGGAGATGGAGACGCTTCTGCAATCGGATATAGTGATGTTTGAAGGGAAAGAACATGAAGTGATTCTGATAGGCGTTTTAATGCAAGGATAGGTCTGGGGGAGGAAGTACTCCCTAACAGCAATGGCAGAAGGCTCCTCAACTTGGTGTTGCTTGGAGGGGACTGGTTGTAAGGGAATAAGATGAAGAACTGTGAGGGAAGGTGGATCTGGGAAGTAGGGGAGAAGAAATTGTTAATTGAATATCTATTGTTTTCGAGAAGTTAGATTGTGGGGAAGGTAGTGATTCAAGACTCTGGGAAGAATGACTTTGGTTCAGATCATAACCTACTGTTGTGTGAAGTGAGGTTTGGGGTATGGAGGAGAGAGTGGAAAGTAAGATTGAAATGGAGAGTGGATGGTAGGCAAGACTGGCTGGAGGCAGTATAGAGGAAGCATTTGTAGGATGGGAAGAACAGTTAAGGGGGTAGATCAAGAGCAGGGGTCCAATGTTACAAATAGTATTTGGAATGCATGGAAAGAAAAGGTGTTGACAGTGGCAGAGAAAGGGTTAGGGAAGAAGAAAATAACAGAGGACTCGAGGGGATGGTGGTCAGATGAAGTAGGGGAAGCAATACGTAATAGGAAAGAGGTTTGTAGGAAATTGAAGACAGCAAGAATGGGGGGTCACGATGTTAAAGTGAGAAAGCTCTGGGATAAATATAAAAAGATAAGGTAAAAAGTGAAGCTACTGATAAGGAAAGAGAGGAAAAAGCTAGACAGTGAGGAGAATAAGAGAACAGGTGGAACAGTTGTAAGCTGTTTTGGCCAGACCTGAAGGGAAAGAAGAAAAGTAGAAGATTGAAGACCAACTCTGGTGGTGTGATAGAGGGAGAAGATGAGGTTTTAGAGGAGATGGCAAGACACTGGAAGGAGCTTGGCACAGAGAGAGGAGTGTCTACAATACCTGGTTCAGGTGAAAGAGATCATGGTGGTGCAATGAGATGGGTATGAACAAGTAAGATAGGGAGAAGTGGATATCTTGACGTGTCTAAAGAGGGGAAAAGTTCCAGGAACAGATGGAATACTCAATGAGATGATGATGTTGTATGGAGGGGAGAGGATGGTAGAATTAGTGGATTTGCTGAACATCTGGAGAATTGGATGAGGAGTTTGTTGGTACCACTCTACAAAGACAATGATGCAGAAGTGATTGGGAATTATAGAGGGATATCATTGGGGAGTTGTGTTACAGGATCCTACTCGTGGTTACCATAACAGTTCACTTCGCTCTCTATCAACGTTCTTCCCCGGGCCGCTGACAGTTGTGTACCAAGATATTTACTAGGTTGATGGCAGAGAGGTTAGGGAAGTTTTGTGAGGAACAATTTTTCACAGAGGCACAGGGAGGTTTCAGAAGGAAGAGGAGATGCACAGACCAGTTGTTTGTCCTAAGGGATATATGTGATATTTGGAAAAGGGAGAAGGGATCATCTTACCTAGCTTTTCTAGACATCAGTAAGGCTTGTGACTGTGTGGAGGGATGATTTGAGGTATACAATGAGACAAGCAGGAATGGAGGAGAAATTTGTAAGAATGTGTGAAGGCCTCTACAATGGGGTGGAAGCTAGGATAGTATTGGATGTTGAGGTGGTTTGGGATAGAGAGGGGACTTAGGCAGGGGTGCCCTTTGTCACCAACATTATTCAACATAATATATGTGTATATGTGTCGGGGAATGGTGGATGAACTAGAGGGAGCTGAGCTGGGATTGAAGGTGGATGGTACATAGTGTGGTGCATTGGATGATCTTGTGCTTTTGGCTGGCACAGGAGTGGAGTTGCAAGAAATGTTGGATGTGGTGCAGAATTATGCGATAAGATGGAAGTTGAAGTTTAATGAGAAGAAGAGTAAGGTAATGGTCTTGGGAAAGGGAGGAATAGTGTGAAGTGGAATTTTTTTTTTTGGAGAAGAGCTGGAAGTAGTGGAAGCATTCAGATACCTGGGTGTGGTTTGATGAGAAACTGAGAGGGAATGTACATTTGGAGAAAATGAAGATTAAAGCAGAGGAATGGGTTGGAAAGGCAGTGAGTGAGGTGAATGGAAAAACAGAAGTGGATAGAGGTAAGATGGTGTGGGAGCTGTTGGCTAGGCCAAGCCTGGAACATGCTGCTGAAGTGTGGCTGCAGGAGGGAAGACTGCTTGTAGGAAATTAGAGTCAGCTCAGCTGAGAGTAGGAAGAAACCTATTAGGGGCTAGCAACATGGTGGCAGGAGTGGCAGTGCTGGGGGACTTGCGATGGAGGAAGTTGGAAGAGAGGAGGGAGGAGAAAAAAATTCTCTATGGTAGGAGGCTTGCACAGGTGGAGGAGGGTAGACTGATAAATATTGTAGAGAAGCTAAGAATGGATGAAGGGATAGGATGGTGGGAAGAATATATACTGTTGAGGAGGAAATACGATCTGAATGCTGAGCTAGGGTCAGTGGGGCAATGGAAGGTTAAGATGAAGTAGAGAAATGAGAGGAGGATGTCGAGAATATGAGCTGCTTGAGGTTGGCAAAAGGTGATGGAGCAGAAGGGTATACAAGGGGATATGAGGGAGTGAGGTTGATGTTTAGATTGAGGAACCGGGTCAGCAGATCTATTGCCTGACAAGAAATGATGTAGGCTGTGTAGTGATGATAGATGTGTGTTGTGTGACAGGAAGGAAGAAGAAGATGTGGGGCACTTTCTATTAGACTGTTGGAAGGGATGGAAAATGTTAATGAATGAGCTGGATGGAATTGAGGGAGCTGGAATATGGTTGGAGGAGTTTGAGATGGTGGACAATGAGAGGAAGGTGGCATTGTTGCTTGGGAAGGAGGTGGAAGGTGGTGGAAGTGTGTGGGTGCATTTTGCAGAAATAGTGAAATGTTGGCAGAGGAGGAAGGGACTGATTTATGATGCCCTTCCACCCACTCTACCACAACCAAGCAATCATTAACTTAATGTTTATCAGATATGTATGTCATAGTGTTTATTACAGTACAAGTCATCTTAGCTCATTTACTGATTATTCTATTTTTATACTGCACTGAGGTATGATGGTCCCAAGGGACTCAGCATTTTGAAGATTTAAGATGTTAGAATTATGTTGTTGTTATCACTTTACAGTACACATGAATTACAGATTAGGTGACAGTAATATGAGGATGTAGCTTTGTACTGATATCAGGGTCTACTAGAAATTAAATAATAGTTTGAAATTACAAGGGGAGAAAGTGGAATGTGCACGAGTTATTGGAATCAAAATTTGCAAGAAATGATTATAATATTTGATTGTAGACAATGACACGTTAAGATCAATACACAGCAGAGAGTTCCATAGGTGAGGGAGCTGGTTAAAGAAGAAATGCTGACTTGATTGCGGTGGATTGAGTGTGGTTAACTTCACGAGACCTCCCAATCTTGTGCATGATGATGATAGAGTTATATAGTTGAGGATGTTAAAGTGATCTGTAGGCTCTTTTAAAGATTTAACTAGGAAAAATATGTTATTCAGTTCAGGATTCATCATTATAAGGGAAGAATGTTTAAACTCAACAGGTGAGACTTGTAATTGGATTTGTAGTCATTAAGTACGAATTTGGTAGCTCTTCTTCTAGAGGAATAAAATCTTTGTTCAGGTTAGGATGCCAGACAGGAGGACAATAGGTGAGTTGGGAGTTACAAGAGACGTGAAAAATATCTGTTTGGTATAAATACTAATTGAGTCACAATGATTGAAAGTACAACGTAGAAGGCCGAAGGTCCATAGGCTTTTGCGAGGATGTTTGAATATATATTCTTTGTTAAGTCACCTGAAATAACGACATTTAACACGATTTTTTAAGTTGATGCAAGTGAGGTATTTAAAGTCGATATCAGGCACTTTTGTGAGAAAATCCACAAAAGGCAACACTTTGAGATGTTAGAATACAGATGACAATCATTATACGACTGAGGATAAATCATTTTGAAGAAGGGATACACCAGAAGCTGCCTTTAAAACATTTGGCATCATCTGCATATATATAAGAGTACAGACAAGGAAGAAATGGTAGTTGGAATGTCATCAAAAATATTAACAGACCAAGAATGATGCTTTGTGGAACAATTAAACTGGGAGGAATTTAATACCACTTGACAGCAAGAGTTTAGGTGTCCTCTGAACCAATGCCACAACACTCCTGTTATACCAGAGCACAATAATTTTAAAAAAAGCTCTTGCTGTAGTCCAAGTACACTATGTCAAATTGAAAGAAGTCCAATGGTCTCGATGAGCACTTTAATCAAACTCTAAAAGCCTAGCTCCAAAATCTGGTGAATGATCACCAAGACAATTGGGACGAACTGCTTGACAACGTACTTTTTGCATATAGGTCCAGTCGAAAGTTGTAAGAGCTGTATAAACAGAATTTTGGCAAGAATGGATGATGATGGTGATATTTCCAATGGGGGAAGAAGATATGGACTTGTGGTATGTATTGAATGAAAATATAGGTTAAAAAGATTTGCCTTTGCTTTTTCAGATGTTAACAGAGCAGGAGGAATCGAGTTGTTCTTGTGTTTTTTTAAATCAGATTAGTTTCGAAAGTGGATTTGGTGATTAAGGTCGAGGACTTAAACAATCCCTTCAATGAAGTTCCAACAGATTACTTGGGGAAGTTCTCAGTGAACATTGATGTTTGAGTTTTGGGGGGGGGGGGGGGGAAGGGGTTATCCCTTTGGTGCATCTTAGCATGAAACCTTAGGATCATTGTCTGTCTCAAGATCTTTAAATGCCCGCCATGATTTTTTAATCTCGCTTGAGTACGGCATTCAGGATGGTGTTTTAAAAAATTATACATGTTATTCACTGCGCGCGCATTAATTTCATTCCCGCCCAAATCCACCTAAGCGCGGCGCGAGCTTGGAAGTAATATACAAAGCAGCTCGCGGTCACATGCTCAGCGACGAGGAATTTCATTTTTATTGCTGCGGTACCCTTTATCCCAGCAGTTGAATCTCTTGAAAGTCCTTCGGAAGTGTAACATTTTGGAAGAGAGTTGTAGCCTACTATCATGTCTGATACAGAATCACGATCTCCTGACCACTCTGAAGAGGAGCAGCAACAGCAAAAGCAGCAAGATGAAAAGCCAGCTGTTTCCGATACCGAAGTCGAGCCAGAGGCAAGTAAGCCTGCGGTTGTAGAGGATTCCCAGCCTGATCCCCAGGGAGCGGCAGAGACGTCACCTAAGGAGCTCTCTGCAGAAGCTGAAATTAGTCCGGACGACGCGGAAGCGGGGGAGAAGGCTAAGGACGTAGAGGAGGCAGTTGAGAAAACACAGGAGGCAGGTGAGAAAGCAGAGGAGGGAGGTGAGAAAGCTGAAGGAGGAGAGGATGCCAAGGAGCCTGAGGCTGTAGAGGGAGAGAAAGCTGATCCAGAGGTGGAGGAGGAAGAAGAGGTTAGTCACGTTATAATATTCAATGTTTTCCCATCCTCCCTGAATGTGTGCCTATTAATCTTGCTTTGTCATTAGCCAATTGTTATCAATCCGGATGGCAACCCTCACTGGCTATCTACTGAAGACATTTTGGCCAAGGGGCTCCCAGAGAGTGAAGTGGAAAATTTTAGGTAAGCGTCTACTTGAAATTTGCTTGTTATTAAATCAATTATCATGGGACTGTAATTGATGTTGCTAATTTGCATGCAAAAAAAGGGAGGAGAAGGGGAAGTTAGCAAAATCTGTGAAATTCTACTCATGGGTATTCTAGACCAAATTGCTATGCAATCACCTCCGTTGTAATCACCTCCGTTGCAATCACCTCCGTAGCAGGGAGAGAAGGGGGCTTGTGAGGAAATAATTGAAGCTTTCCAAGCATGGCAGTGATTCAGGTCAGTCAGGATTTCTTGGCCATTAGAAGGTTGACTTGGCAGTTGGTAATACTGGAATGTTTTGAGGTGGATTGTGCCTTATTGATAGTTGGCTCTAGAGGTAATGTGGTCAAAGGTAACCCCTATTTTTGGACGGGCATCTATGTGGAGAGCATGTATGTGGTTTGAGTGAACTATCATTCAGCCTCAGGGCACTAGTGATGATATTGACACCCGGTTGGTGTGTAGTGTATGGTTTGTGAAAAGTGTGTTTGCAGTGTTTCTTGTTGCTTGGATGGCAGACCAATATGAGTGTTGTGTCATCCAAGATGGGCAGGTCACGAAGCAGAAGCGGCACACATAGCAACACAGTGTTATGAAACAACCTCTTGGTTTCTGAGGTGTGGTAAAGGATGGGAGAGTGTCAAGGTGAGTTTGACTTCAAGGTGCGGTGAGTTGGACAGGTGAGGTTCACTTCAAAGTGTGGTGAGGTGGGCAGGTGAGGGGAACTTCAAGGTGCGTGCGGTGGACAGGTGAGGTTGACTTGCGGTGAGGTGGACTTCAAGGTGAGGTGGACTTCAAGGTGAGGTGGACTTCAAGGTGAGGTGGACAAGTGAAGTGTTCAAGATGATTCAAGTAGCTGGTGACTTCAAGGTGAGGTGGACTTCAAGGTAAGGTGGACAAGTGAAGTGTTCAAGATGATTCAAGTAGCTGGTGACTTCAAGGTGAGGTGGACTTCAAGGTGAGGTGGACAAGTGAAGTGTTCAAGATGATTCAAGTAGCTGGTGACTTCAAGGTGAGGTGGACTTCAAGGTGAGGTGGACAAGTGAAGTGTTCAAGATGATTCAAGTAGCTGGTGACTTCAAGGTGAGGTGGACTTCAAGGTGAGGGGTGGACAAAAGTTATGTGCAGGTGTTGGTGAAGTCAATCATCACCTAATCACCTGACCAGGTGGTAGGTAGAGACTTGCAAATTATGCTGGCCCAGTTGTGGGCAATGATGAGAACTTCACTACTTTTATGAACTTTTCCTAGATCACATGAACAAGCACTTGATCTCACTGAACCTTGGATGGGACAACTCCTTTCATGTTTCTTAGCATGCAAAGTGGCTGATAATGCTACTGCGCCGGGTTTTAGTAGCTTCTTTAAAAGAGTTCTCAAGGGACAAAAGTTGGCATAGAACCTACCAGCACATCTTTGCCACACAGGCTGAAAGCAACAAAGAAGTGAATTAAATTACATGTATAAGGGAATAGTAGCAAAGGGGGGAAGATCATCTTCTCAGTAATATTTCTGCTGTGGACGACTGGGAATCTTCGAGTTTGTGGCACCCTCAAAATCTAAGATTAAAACTGATTTTAGGAAGAGAAAATTCCTGTGAGGCATCAATATCCACAAGATAGGGACTTCTTGTTGAGGGATAATATGGCAGCCCTGGGCTCGCTGTAAAAGTTGTCAGATTCAAAAAGCAGCAGCAGCAGTGACAACTGCCAGGTGTTGGGGTGAGGGCAGGGCACAGGACTAGTTGGGGAGGGTTGGAACCCCTGTCAGGGACCAGTCGTTGTCGTCAATTGGAAGTATTGATGGATGACGTGTCTCCGGGTGTAAGGTGATTCGGGGAAAAGCGATAATTATTTTCCGATGGGCTGGGGTGATTTTATGACGAAGATCAAGTGAGTTCCGTTTTTGCAGCATTGTCGATGATCCAACCTCTGACTTGCTCCACAATTGTGTCTAATATGGTTGCCTGGTTGTCTGGAATGGCTGTGCTGTTAACTATTGTCACAAGTCACCTTTTCAGGGTCCTACAGCTCCCCTGCCTGGGAGGCACTAGCACCTTCCCCTGAGCAGCAGCATGCCGTAGTTCTCCATTTAAAAGCATGTCTATAAACTAAACAAGATTACTGAACAGGATGCAGTGATCACCTGGTCTCGGATCTCGGAGGACCGAACAAAGTTCTAACATGCTTGGTGTTCCTTGTAGTAGAAATATAACCTCCATGGAGCAGGAGGGATAATGCATTACTATGGTGGTCCGTAGTGAAATGATTAGAAGTGTCATGTGTGTGTGTATCTAGTTATGGGTGGAATTAAAAGACAATAAGGTAGAATTAAAAAACAATTTCGTACCCGTGAAATGGGTATGGGTTCTATATTACCCGATTTGGCTTCTAGTGGCATTAGCTGGATGCTTAGGCTAGGTTTGTTGCTCTGAAGCCAGAGAGCTGCTTCACCACATCGCTTTGCTCCGAGCTGACCTATATTTGTCCTACCATTGGGGTATTCGATTCGCTTTGCACCTTGAACCCTTTGAAAGCTGGTTACATTTAACACGTCATTGCAACGGGTTTGAGGTCCAAAGGATCTATAATGCAAGCAAGCACACTTACTTACCCCTGCCGACTTACCCCTGCTGACTTACCCCTGCTGACTTACCCCTGCTGACTTACCCCTGCTGACTTACCCCTGCTGACTTACCCCTGCTGACTTACCCCTGCTGACTTACCCCTGCTGACTTACCCCTGCTGACTTACCCCTGCTGACTTACCCCTGCTGACTTACCCCTGCTGACTTACCCCTGCTGACTTACCCCTGCTGACTTACCCCTGCTGACTTACCCCTGCTGCTCCATGGCGTTACCGAGCAAGTTAGAAGGCTAGAGCATCTAGCTGAAAAGTTGAATTTTTAGGATGATCATCGAGATAGTCATTATTAGTCTACTCTGCGACTAAGAGTTGGCTGAACGTTAGGAAATTGTTGGATATCTCCGATACCAGGTGATCACTGCATCGTGTTCAGTAGCCTCGTTTAGTTCAGACACGCTTAAATTAAGAAATAGGCAGCAGCTGCATTTTTAAAATTGTTAATCAGACGAAGTACGTATGAGGACACTTTACCAAACACGTTAGGACCAGAGGGTATTGAGATAGCTGAAATGTTCAGACAACTGAACTTACAGTGTCAATTTGTCCTTGCTCCTCATAAAATCATGGACAGTCAACTTTCCAGCATTTGCAGTCCACTGCCTTTGTAGCTAAACGTCTCCCAGTCCTCACAATATCACAAAGCTTGAACTCAACATTGATTTCAAGGAGAAGTGTGTTCTAGGCATGTTCTCTGCTCTGACACGAGGCGAGAGGAATCGGGGGAAAAAACTGCTGGCGAGGTTCCACGTTAGGCGAGCAGTACGTAGCAGTAGGTAGTCTTTGTGTGCATGTGCAAAGGAATTTCCCCCCAACAAGAAATGCACTGTATGTAGCCATGTGTAGTGTTCGGCTGACCCGTGTTTGGCTAAGTGGCGTACTGACGTTCGGGTAAGTGACCGCCTACTGTAGTTTAGAATCCGATAACTTTTCCAGCAAAGACGAGCATCGGATTGCAAACTCTGCCACGAATATAACCTGTTTATGCCTTAACTTTATTTGAAAAAAATATGCCAGAGGTCGCAGCAGTAGTTTGAAATCTTTGTTCCCATTTCTGAAGTGCGACTTGTACAGAGTAAGTTGGTTTTGCTGGAGTATGGAATATGAGTCGCATAAAATGAATCACTGGGTGTGGTCCCAAGTGGAGCAGCATGCGACCTTCTGCTGCATCTAGACCCCCCCCCCCCCCAGGGTGTGTATGTGTGAGAAGTGTTGTGAACTCCAGCATACAAGGCTGCAGCTTGTAAGCTCAAAGTTGTTGAATCTGCAGAGAAGCCTGGGAATGGAAGCCTGGGAATGGAAGAGAGAATGGAGTAAGCAAAAAAAAACTGGTGCAAGACTAGAGAAAGATGGAGGTTGAGTTGCTACACAGTTACATCAGTTACATCGAGTTGGGGTCTGAGTTTACACTCTAGCTCCTGCTTGCTGGTAGACGGGCGCTTTATTTAGTTTGGGGCTTATACTTGGGTGTGACATGGCAAATGGCGGTTTATAAAATATTAATTATTATTTTAATTAAAACACTGGGAAACACCGCAACTAGTTTGTAGTGGTGGAAGATTTGTAGTGGTGGAAGATTTGATATTGATGCTAATGTGATGCCTTTAAACGCTGATTATTGAGCTGCTGATGTCATCACACTGCAAGAGGATTGCTGCTTAACTTGACATCAAGCAGCTGTAATGAGCAATGTGCAGACGTAATCAATTTCTTTAATGAATCGCTGGGTATGTACTGGACTAGCCAGAAGAGGTGGTGGACAGTTGAGATTGCAGAGCAGAGCCTGGATAGCGTCTTAGATGGATGGCACATCTACAAATTTTTCTGGCCGCCAAGTCATCGAGGAAACACTGACTTACAAGTAGGAGGAGACAAGCCATGATCGATGCTTAGCAAATAGAGGCTAGAACCAACGTAGAGTAGGTGCTTAACAAATAGAGGCTAGAACCAACGTAGAGTAGGTGCTTAACAAATAGAGGCTGGAACCAACGTAGAGTAGGTGCTTAACAAATAGAGACTAGAACCAACGTAGAGTAGGTGCTTAACAAATAGAGGCTAGAACCAACGCAGAGTAGGGGCTTAACAAATAGAGGCTGGAGCCAACGTAGAGTAGGTGCTTAACAAATAGAGACTAGCACCAAAGTAGAGTAGGTGCTTAACAAATAGAGGCTAGAACCAACGTAGACTAGGTGCTTAGCAAATGGAGGCTAGAACCAACGTAGAGTAGGTGCTTAACAAATGGAGGCTAGAACCAACGTAGAGTAGGTGCTTAACAAGTAGAGGCTGGAACCAACGTAGAGTAGGTGCTTAACAAATGGAGGCTGAAACCAACGTAGAGTAGGTGCTTAACAAGTAGAGGCTGGAACCAACGTAGAGTAGGTGCTTAACAAGTAGAGGCTGGAACCAACGTAGAGTAGGTGCTTAACAAATAGAGGTTGTAGCCAACGTAGAGTAGGTGCTTCACAAGTAGAGGCTGGAACCAACGAAGTGTAGGTGCTTAACAAATGGTGGCTGGAACCAACGTAGAGTAGGTGCTTAACAAATAGAGGCTGGAACCAACGTAGAGTAGGTGCTCAACAAATAGAGGCTACTAGGTGCTTCACAAGTAGAGGCTGGAACCAACGTAGAGTAGGTGCTTAACAAATGGAGGCTGAAACCAACGTAGAGTAGGTGCTTAACAAGTCTAGGCTGGAACCAACGTGCGTGTGCGTGCGTGCGTGCATGTGTGTATGTAGATAACAGGCCGTGTGGAGTGAGTAGATGATTATGCCAGGAACTGGTGGTGTTTGTGGTTTGGCCAGGTGGACGTTTCCTCACTCCCTCCCTCCCTCCTAGATACTGTCGCTTGCTACGTAAACCATGTGTATGCTATGTGTGTTCTGCAATGGTGTGGCATCATGTGATCAGCGACAAGCATGTGATGGTCCATCTGCAGCATTAGTTATTACAGTTCAGTGGAATGTTGTGATAGTTAAAAGAATCTTCTGTGTAGACACACACACACTGGACCAACACTGCACTGGGATATGGCAGATTGAAGTAGGTTGACAATAGCTCTATGGGGACACACACTGGACCAACATCACACTGGGTTGAGGCAGGTTGAAGTAGGTTGACAATATCTATGGAAATGTAGAAGAATGCATCAGGTAATAGTGACTTCCAGTCTGACCTCCTGGCTATAATCAGGTAAATGTAATTGATTCTGGCCAGTATACCAGACAACTGTTGAGTGTTGAGAGGAGGGTAGTTTAAATTGTTTTCTCAGTAGTATTATCTAAAAATAGTATCTAAAAATAGATAGGTACCCAATGTCAGTCACTGATGCCAAATATGTACAATGTATTTTTTAGTAATTGTATTTTTAGCACCTATCATTTTACCACATGGACTTTTATTATTGGGATGCCTTTGATGTAGTATTGGACTACTGGGAACCTTCCACCTTCTGATTGATTAGGCTATCTGGCTATCTGATCTAACAGACAGTGGTTTTGGGGAGTCTATTTGCAAGGGTTTGTGAAAAGTTCTTGCCGTGACTGATTCTGTGTCCAACTAAATTCTTACAAGTGTTGCTACTTGTAAACAGGTTGAAACATGGGCTTAAAAATGTTTAAAGATATGTTTGCCTTCTATGAAGTCAGCTCGAGATCACCCTTCCTCTCTTGCCATTATTGTTTTGGGCATTATTGAGTCACCCACAGCCAACCAGACAGGGTGAGGGGTGTGTGCTATGGAGGGGATGACCAGTATACTGGTACTCTCTTTCCTGGCATCCACCCCCTCCCCCCCCCTCGCAGTGGTGTAGAGAGAGTTCCTCCTGGGATGATCCCGGGTAAGGCAGTAGTTCTGCTCATGCATAGTGTTGTTAGCTGCAGATGGTAACCAAGCAACCAGGCAGTGACGCAGTGATATGTGTTGACATTAATATTGCTGTCCACTTTCCTTTTGATGTTAGTGAAAGGTCGCTTTTGGGCCATGAGCCAATGAGTTAGTTATAACAACAGCAACAACTGTGGCATATTAACACATTCACTGAATTTCATGCATGTGAAGTATACTTCGCTTGGTCTGGCGTTGATGGCTGTTCTCTTCCAGTGCAAGGTCGGGGAAGACTATCATGCTCTCTTTCTCCTGCTGGAATGTAATCAATGGCTGTTCTAAATGGGGGGGAGGGCGATGTTTTTTCCTACATGTTCGGTTTGGGCTGCGAAGCCGACCTCTCCTTTGTAACCAATGGAAACTGTATTCAGTAGCCATCCCATGCAATTTGAAATGGCGCAGAGCACATTGTGAAGGTCGCATGCTGCACTGACCACGAGAATGCACCGGTGACTGCTCATCGCTAGCAGGTGTGGCAGTGGGAACATATTTAATTGATTCCTGTTCCTAGTGTTCCTCCCCACCAGGAAGGTAAAGGGTTGTCTATGCAAGAGTATGCAGCCGTAATACAGTGTGTGTGTTTAATATATATTAATTGTTTCTGTGCTTATTTATGTATGTACAAGTATCTTTTTATATTAAAAATATATAATTATTGTGAATGTCTAGGTGTGTTAACACCTTCAACAATTTGGTTATAATTCTATATAAGCTATTGTCACAGTGACAAAATATATGTTTACGCTGAACCAGCTTCAAGCAAGCAAACTAACACTAAGTTAGCCCAAGCTAAAAGACCTCTGAAGAGTCCATAGTACTCAAAATCGATCCTTGTCTGTTGGAGGGAGATCCTCTGGGATGGGTACGGAAGCTGTTCCTCTTCACCAACTTTTATATCTCAGTGACCAACATCAGACTAAAATCCAAAGCTTCCAGTGGTCTCTATTATTTAAGATTGAGAGCTGAGTGTTCGGTGCTAGTTTCAAACATTCCTGCTAGTGTTAATTGCAGAGGTGCTCTCTCTCTCCCTTTAGGGCTTTCTATTTCAAGCACGCTCACAGCCTGCAGTCTTGGTATGAAGTTCTGAGGGAGTTTGCGCTTGAGACTGAATTCATCACCCTCTCCAAAGAGGAGGTGAGAGAGAGAAGGTGTTTGATATGAATCAGAGTGGCCTGGTATTGCCCTGTACAATTCTGGGATATCTATGGATGACTCCAGTTCAGACTTGTTGCCCACCTAATCTTAGAGCACTAGCCCCCCTGGCTGGTTCAAACTTGTTGCCCACCTAATCTTAGAGCACTAGCCCCCCTGGCTGGTTCAAACTTGTTGCCCACCTAATCTTAGAGCACTAGCCCCCCTGGCTGGTTCAAACTTGTTGCCCACCTAATCTTAGAGCACTAGCCCCCCTGGCTGGTTCAAACTTGTTGCCCACCTAATCTTAGAGCATTAGCCCCCCTGGGTGGTTCAAACTTGTTGCCCACCTAATCTTAGAGCACTAGCCCCCCTGGCTGGTTCAAACTTGTTGCCCACCTGCTCTAGCCCCCCTGGCTGGTTCAAACTTGTTGCCCACCTAATCTTAGAGCATTAGCCCCCCTGGCTGGTTCAAACTTGTTGCCCACCTAATCTTAGAGCACTAGCCCCCCTGGCTGGTTCAAACTTGTTGCCCACCTAATCTTAGAGCATTAGCCCCCCTGGCTGGTTCAAACTTGTTGCCCACCTAATCTTAGAGCACTAGCCCCCCTGGCTGGTTCAAACTTGTTGCCCACCTGCTCTAGCCCCCCTGGCTGGTTCAAACTTGTTGCCCACCTAATCTTAGAGCACTAGCCCCCCTGGCTGGTTTAGACTTGTTGCCCTAGACTGGCCGTAGCCACTAGCCCTAGGCAGCATTAAGCAGGACAAAACTTTTGTTACCCATTGAAGATCCTGGTGGGATTGTTCTTGGTATATCTGGAAGTCATTTGCTGCCTTGTCGGAGTATAATGATAGTCTTCTCACTATAATATTCCTCCTCTCTTTCTCTTATAATATTCCCCCCCTCTCTTTCTCTTATATTATTCCCCCCTCTCTCTCTTTCTCTTATAATATTCCCCCCCCCTCTCTTTCTCTTATAATATTCCCCCCTCTCTTTCTCTTATATTATTCCTCCTCTCTTTCTCTTATAATATTCCTCCCTCCCTCTCTTTCTCTTATAATATTCCTCCCTCTCTTTCTCTTATAATATTCCCCCCCTCTCTTTCTCTTATAATATTCCTCTCTCTCTTTCTCTTATAATATTCCTCCCTCCCTCTCTTTCTCTTATAATATTCCTCCCTCTCTTTCTCTTATAATATTCCTCCCTCTCTTTCTCTTATAATATTCCCCCCTCTCTTTCTCTTATAATATTCCTCTCTCTCTTTCTTTTATAATATTCCCCCCCCTCTTTCTCTTATAATATTCCTCTCTCTCTTTCTCTTATAATACTCCTCCCTCCCTCTCTTTCTCTTATAATATTCCCCCCTCTCTTTCTCTTATAATATTCCCCCCCTCTCTTTCTCTTATAATATTCCCCCCTCTCTTTCTCTTATATTATTCCTCCTCTCTTTCTCTTATAATATTCCTCCCCCTCTTATAATATTCCCTCCCTCTCTTTCTCTTATAATATTCCTCCCTCTCTTTCTCTTATAATATTCCTCCCCCTCTCTTTCTCTTATAATATTCCTCCCTCTCTTTCTCTTATAATATTCCTCCCCCTCTTATAATATTCCCCCCCTCTCTTTCTCTTATAATATTCCCCCCTCTCTTTCTCTTATAATATTCCCCCCTCTCTTTCTCTTATAATATTCCCCCTCTCTTTCTCTTATAATATTCATCCCTCTCTTTCTCTTATAATATTCCTCCTCCTCTCTTTCTCTTATAATATTCCTCCCTCTCTTTCTCTTATAATATTCCTCCCTCTCTTTCTCTTATAATATTCCTCCCCCTCTCTTTCTCTTATAATATTCCCCCCTCTCTTTCTCTTATAATATTCCTCCCCCTCTCTTTCTCTTATAATATTCCTCCCTCCCTCTCTTTCTCTTATAATATTCCCCCCCCTCTTTCTCTTATAAATTCCACCCTCCCTCTCTTTCTCTTATAATATTCCTCCCTCCCTCTCTTTCTCTTATAATATTCCTCCCTCTCTTTCTCTTATAATATTCCTCCCTCCCTCTCTTTCTCATGTCTATTTTTTGTCCTCCTGTTTTGACACTCCTTTCCTACCCTCTCCCTTCCCTCCTCCTGCCTCCGCAAAGATCGATGCTCTGAGTGCAGAAGGAGGCATGAGCGAGGAAGAACAGGAGACCTTGAACGGCCTGCAAGCCCGGATAGACTCGGCCATTGAGCTCTACAACGGTGATGGGGCTCTCATCAAAATCAATGACAGGTCTGTCTGCCAGAAGGCATGTGTGGAAGAGTGATGTTGGAGTACGGTTTGTCAAAATTATGGTTGAAACTCAAACAGCTCCATCTTTGCACTCGGTATACTCCATGCATTGCGCATACATAAATATTCATAGGGACCATCCCAACACTAGAGAGCAAGAAGCCGAAAACTTCCATTTTGGTGTTTCTTACATAAATGATTAATTAATTACTACGTTCATTTTCAGTTCATTTTCAGTGAAAACAAGGAAAATGTGTCTTATTAAAGTGCGGGCTTAAATTTGGTTGGGTTGCTATGGCAACATCCCATGAATATTGATGTTATCAATTTGAATGCTTTTATGTTCGTTTTTTTTTGAATCTCTAATTCTGTTAAGAATTGAAAGTGTATAAGAATTGAAATTTGGTATGTAATTAACTTCCACCTTCCACCTCCACCAAATGAAATGTTTGTGTAAAGTTAATTTTACGTCAACCCCTTTTCATTCCAAAACAAATGGGCAGAGTTTGAGAAGGTGTTGTATTGAGATTAGTAAATTTAAGGCAATGAGTTATGTTGGAGTTACAACAAAATTCTAAATATTATTTTCTACTATCCATTGACTAATAAACATCTGTGAAGTCAAAAATTGATGACTATAGCTCTGTTTCAGGAACATGACTATAATTTCACAGCATCTTCTACTTCAGTAGCTCCTGTTTTTCCTTCACGGTATGCACGATGATATTCCCTCACTCTTCTATAATGCTTCTGTATCAACTCAAGACTTAACTGAATCCAAGGATGGTTGAATGATTTTCTCCAGTGCTCCAAATGTGTCATCACAGTTAGTATGTGTAAACCGTTTTGCCTAACCCCAAACCCGTTCAACTCACAATGGTATTTTGGAAGGAAAATGCACCTGTGCTTGTAACTGGAAACCAACTCCTCCATTCGAGTTTTCCGGGTCTAAAAATAATGCATGCTTTCCAGGACTTTGATCATCTCAGTTTTGACCATGCCAGGGGTGTCCACACCGCGCTCTTCCAGGACTGTTGGTAAGCCCTTTGGTTGGCCACTTGCTGTAGTCATCACTTGCATCACTCCATCCCAGTATGTGTTTCGCCTCTTTGGCTGCTTGCTACCATCACTTACATTCATCCTGCGTACATTTAAAGCATCATCAGCATAAGCAGTGTGTCCTGAGCTTTGGCCAAAGATAAAAGTTATTGAGTGTGTTTCACTAAGATATTTTGTTTCAGCTATTTCAACTGCATTTTCCAATTGAATCAGAAACTTTTCACAGTTCCAGTATCCTTCAGAATGGCCCCCATACTTGAACAAAGCCCTGGAAGCTCTTGTAATGGCTGGATAAATTGGCTTTGCTCGCTCATGTTCTTCCTCATTGAGCTGTGGATAACCATGATGCTCAGTAATAAAGTCACTCGCCATAATCTCACGTCCAATTGATGTTTCCCTGCTTCAGCTCACTGCCGCGATGGTCCTTTTTTTGTTGTTGCATGAAAAGTGGACTCATCAGGTAAATAAGCACAAGCTTTCTTTAAGGCAGTACTGGAACCAACATTTTCTTCCAATTTTCCATTCCTACACTCTGGTGCTGGCAAATGTGTCCATTCCAATACCTAAATTCTTCATAAGTACATTTTCCTGTACTCATACATCTTCCCTCTCGTGACCATCGACGTCCACACCCTTACGGTAAGATGTGATGGAGACCAAGTTAATGTAGCCACTTACAAGCAGTGCGAGCGATTATGCTACTAGGAGGAAAGCCAGGAGGGAGGTGGGAGTAGGGAAGCAAATCACGGGCAGCAAACCTAGCAGCTGTCACGGTTGGCTGACCTTTTTCATAGGCATTTTGTCTCGACCATGCCAGTGCTTTCGAGCGCCACTCCTCATCATCCAATAATAGGGCCTCTTGTGCTTTCCTCGTAGTGAAGCAGCAAACTCTCCCTTGCTATTGTAAAAATAATTCCTCCATGATCGAATCGAGAGGTTACTGAACCCTACCACAGATCCTGCCTCATTAGTAGCTACTACATTTGTCAGTCCAAATCTTATCCCATAAGAACAATAACAAACATTTTCTGGACAGACTTTGGCTGACTAGAGATCCATTCTTTATAGCAAGCTGTTGCTTCTTCTTCTGTAAAGGTGTGGTTGTCAGAGGAGCTATCATTGTCACTCTCTTCATCGGATGAATGAACTGGTGGCAGCATAAATGAGTCATCCAAGGGATAGAAGTTTGGACTGAATTGAAATTGTGGTTGTCCCAGCTTGTGAGCTAGGTATAGGTCGACTCATTCTTGAAGAAGTAGTGTTTCTGATTCAGACTCTAATTCAGGTAACTGTGACACGGCTGTCCTTGAAAATTAGCTAAACAAATGCAGAACAAGAAAATATATCAAGCCACGCATTAGGTTACCATGGAAACAGGCTGCGCCCATATATTTTTGTATTGGAGTAAAACTATATATCTATTTAAAGGAAATGATGAGCTAATTTCAATGGCACACCAAAAAAGTTATTTCAAGAAAGTGTTCGCAAGTTATTTGCATCGAGTTAAAATGGAAGCTTATGGCTGCTTGCACTATAGGACTAAGATTGTCCATATTTAGTTTCTCCCCCACCCTGCCTGGTGCTGTCTGTGGTTGGCTGAGCTGCAGGCTGGGGCCTTACAAATGCCACCTTGAGCTTATTAGCAGCGGTGGAATGAGCATAGCCGAGTGGCTGGCAAAGCCTCGTGAGAAGCATGGCCTTGTAAGGGGTGTGATTGTTTTATGGCTGCACTCTGTGTGCATAATGCAGGTTGTTCAAAGACTTGTGTTAATTAAAGTGTTTTATTAGTTATTAAAATTTTATGAAACCTTTGTGTCTTCTGGTAGCCACGTTATGAGAGGTGTCTGTTGGGATAGCTAGTGCCTAATGCATGGACTTTGTCAGCAGTTGACTTCCACACAACTCTAATGCTTTGAAGCATGATCCTCTTGGCAGCCGGTGATCTCCTATTTATCTACGGTAGTGTGCGGGTGGTGGTCATAATGGTCCTCCTCCACTTGGCACACCACAAAGCATAGCCTTCTCAGAAAGCCATCGTAAGCACCCAGAACAAGAAGCTAACCAGGGGTTAAACCACATTTGATCTACCAATATTTGTGGAGCTTTTAGCTGTGCATATGTATTAGATCTAGGCCTTTATGTTGTGATGGTCCTTATGTTGGGATGGTCCTTATGTTGTGATGGCCTTTATGTTGTGATGGTCCTTATGTTGGGATGGTCCTTATGTTGTGATGTTCTTGTGTTGGGATGGTCTTGTGTTGGGATGGACTTGTGTTGGGATGGTCTTGTGTTGGGATGGTCTTGTGTTGGGATGGTCTTGTGTTGGGATGGTCTTGTGTTGGGATGGTCTTGTGTTGGGATGGTCTTGTGTTGGGATGGTCTTGTGTTGGGATGGGATGGTCTTGTGTTGGGATGGTCTTGTGTTGGGATGGTCTTGTGTTGTGATGGTCTTGTGTTGGGATGGTCTCGTGTTGGGATGGTCTCGTGTTGGGATGGTCTCGTGTTGGGATGGTCTCGTGTTCGGATGGTCCTTGCTCTAAATTCCCTTCTTGCCTAAGACAGCTGTGGCTCTTAATCCTGGTGTGCTAGAATCAAGTGCATCTTGAGCTCGATTTGATGGCCTAAGCATGAATATCAAGATTTTTTCTTTCTTCCTTTCCCCCTGCTTTATTCCTTCTCTCCTTCCTTCTCTCCTTCCTTCTCTCCTTCCTTCTCTCCTTCCTTCTCTCCTCCTCTCTCCTCCTTCCTACTCCTCCTTCCTTATCTCCTTCCTATCTCCTTCCTCTCTCCTTCCCTCTCACCTACCTTCTCTCCTCCTTCACCTTCCTCTCCTTCCTTCTCTCCTTCCTTCTCCTCCTTCTCTCCTTCCTCTCCTTCCTTCTCTCCTTCCTTCTCTCCTTCCTTCTCTCCTTCCTTCTCCTTCCTCTCTCCTTCCTTCTCCTTCCTTCTCTCCTTCCTTCTCTCCTTCCTTCTCTCCTTCCTCTCTCCTTCCTTCTCTCCTTCCTTCTCTCCTTCCTTCTCTCCTTCCTTCTCTCCTTCCTTCTCTCCTTCCTCTCTCCTCTCTCCTTCCTTCTCTCCTTCCTTCTCTCCTTCCTTCTCTCCTTCCTTCTCTCCTTCCTTCTCTCCTTCCTTCTCTCCTTCCTTCTCTCCTTCCTTCTCTCCTTCCTTCTCTTCTCTCCTTCCTTCTCTCCTTCCTTCTCTCCTTCCTTCTCTCCTTCCTTCTCTCCTTCCTTCTCTCCTTCCTCCTCTCTCCTTCCTTCTCTCCTTCCTTCTCACCTTCCTTCTCTCCTTCCTTCTCTCCTTCCTTCTCTCCTTCCTTCTCTCCTTCCTTCTCTCCTTCCTTCTCTCCTTCCTTCTCTCCTTCCTCTCTCCTTCCTCTCTCCTTCCTTCTCCCCTTCCTTCTCTCCTTCCTCTCTCCTTCCTTCTCTCCTTCCTTCTCTCCTTCCTTCTCTCCTTCCTTCTCTCCTTCCTTCTCTCCTTCCTTCTCTCCTTCCTTCTCTCCTTCCTTCTCTCCTTCTCTTCTCTCCTTCCGTCTCTCCTTCCTTCTCTCCTTCTCTTCTCTCCTTCCGTCTCTCCTTCCTTCTCTCCTTCCTTCTCTCCTTCCTTCTCTCCTTCCTTCTCTCCTTCCTTCTCTCCTTCCTTCTCTCCTTCCTTCTCTCCTTCCTTCTCTCCTTCCTTCTCTCATTTCCTTCCTTCTCTCCTTCCTTCTCTCCTTCTCTTCTCTCCTTCCGTCTCTCCTTCCTTCTCTCCTTCTCTTCTCTCCTTCCTTCTCTCCTTCCTTCTCTCCTTCCTTCTCTCCTTCCTTCTCTCCTTCCTTCTCTCCTTCCTTCTCTCCTTCCTTCTCTCCTTCCTTCTCTCCTTCCTTCTCTCCTTCCTTCTCTCATTCCTTCTCTCATTCCTTCTCTCCTTCCATTTCTCCTTCCTTCTCTCCTTCCTTCTCTCCTTCCTTCTCTCCTTCCTTCTCTCCTTCCTTCTCTCCTTCCTTCTCTCCTTCTCTTCTCTCCTTCCTTCCTTCTCTTCTCTCCTTCCTTCTCTCCTTCCTTCTCTCCTTCTCTTCTCTCCTTCCTTCTCTCCTTCCTTCTCTCCTTCCTTCTCTCCTTCCTTCTCTCCTTCCTTCTCTCCTTCTCTTCTCTCCTTCCTTCTCTCCTTCCTTCTCTCCTTCCTTCTCTCCTTCTCTTCTCTCCTTCCTTCTCTCCTTCTCTTCTCTCCTTCCTCTCTCTCCTTCCTTCTCTCCTTCCTTCTCTCCTTCCTTCTCTCCTTCCTTCTCTCCTTCCTTCTCTCCTTCCTTCTCTCCTTCCTTCTCTCCTTCCTTCTCTCCTTCCTTCTCTCCTTCCTTCTCTCCTTCCTTCTCTCCTTCCTTCTCTCCTTCCTTCTCTCCTTCCTTCTCTCCTTCCTTCTCTCCTTCCTTCTCTCCTTCCTTCTCTCCTTCCTTCTCTCCTTCCTTCTCTCCTTCCTTCTCTCCTTCCTTCTCTCCTTCCTTCTCTCCTTCCTTCTCTCCTTCCTCTCTCCTTCCTTCTCTCCTTCCTTCTCTCCTTCCTTCTCTCCTTCCTTCTCTCCTTCCTTCCCTCCTTCCTTCTCTCATTCCTTCCCCCCTTCCATTTCTCCTTCCTTCCTTTGTTTCCCCTTCCACATCCATCTATACATTTCTTTCCTTCTTCACTCACATCCTCCTCTGTCATTTCCAGGAGTGCCAAGGACGCCATCATGGATCGCAGCGACGAGAGTTTTGTTCAAATCGTACGCGACTCAGTCATCAACTCCCTAGAGGTTGAGAAGCAGACTGTGTATGCCTACTCCCTCTGGAAGGACATGGGAAGTCACCCCGGTGTCCTCAAGAGGGGCATGAACAAGCTCAAGGCATCCTTCCGCCGATCAAGGACTGGAAATGCTGCCACTGCCAGAAGACACAAGTTGGAGGGTTCGTGTGTTCTTGTTTTTTCTTCTTTCTATCTGACTTGTTGCCATGGTGCCAGGGGGTCAGTATGGATGTCCACAGTTCAAAGTTCTTGCCCACCTAAAATTTAGACGTCCATATTTAGAAGATCTCAGGATTTCTAGGGTTCAAAGTTATGGCCCAAATCCCTAGCCAGTATTGGGGGGGGGGAAGCAATTTGAACACCCACGGAAGACCCCGGAACTGTCCACAGCAGGAGTGGATATGTATGCATGGTATGACATAGTATTTTATATTATTATGAGTACTTACAATAACCTCCTCGATAATCAACTAATGTTATTATGTCAACTGAGAGTTGATTATAAGTACTATTCTATTATAATTATCGTGTGAATTTTTTAATTGATGGCAGTTTAATTTGGCAATTGGTCGTCTGTCCATTTGGCGAGAATTAAATTTGACCATTTCTTTTTATCGTCGTCAAGAGATGCATGCACATACACATGCAATGAACCAATGGTGGACTGAGCTTGACCAAGCTAGAGAAATAATTGCCTCTCTTTAGTGATTGGATCTGCTCTTAGTCTCTTCAAAACTCTCACCATTTACAACTGTGTTGGCTCTCCCAGTAAGAGATGAGATCTGGCACATGCTCATTGAAGGTAATGTCTTCCTCTCTTGTATTTGCAAATTGCTATTCTGAATTTTGAAATAATGTTCGCGGCATTAAATTTGACGATTCCGAGGAAAACTGCTGCAATAAAAAGCATGTTATTATTATTATCATCATCATCATCCCGTCATCATCATCATCATCACATTAATACCATATAGAGCCTTAGGCTCTATATGGTATTATTGTTATTGTTGTTATTGTTATTGTTATTATTATTATTATTATTATTATTATCATTATCATTATCATTATTATTATTATTATTACAATTTTTTTTTTTAATAAAAAGCTCTATATGGTAGTATCAACATTACTATTATTATTACTACTGTTATTATTATTATTATTATGATGATGCTTCAATGTAACAAATTGTTCATTCCCCCCTCTCTAATTTTGTCACTCTGCAGAGGAGAAGAACGAGGGTGAGGAGGGGTTGGCCGGGGAGACGAAGAAGGATGATCCCAAACCAGAGACAGGCGAGGCACCTCCACAGGAAGGTGGTGATCAAGACACGGGTGCAAAGGTCACCGTGGAGGCTCAGGTGGAAGTAGGTTAGTTGCGAATGCCTTTTTTATGTGGCTAAATATTTGAACACCATTAATGATTGTAAACACTAAACATGTGTGTATACAGAAACAAAGAATGTGTTATTTTAAGCATATCAAATTGACGATTGAATCTTCCAAAAAAGCAGTGGAAGAGGAATGTAGAGTGCTTTGTTACATCTTTAGAAATGGAAGAGGAATGTAGAGCTCTGTTATATCTTCAGAAATGGAAGAGGAATGTAGGGCTCTGTTATATTTTTCGAAATGGAAGAGGAATGTAGAGCTCTTTGTTATTTTTAGAAATGGAAGAGGAATGTAGAGCTCTTTGTTATATTTTTAGAAATGGTAGAGGAATGTAGAGCTCTTTGTTATATCTTGAGGAATGTAGAGCTCTTTGTTATATCTTGAGGAATGTAGAGCTCTTTGTTATATCTTTAGAAATGGAAGAGGAATGTAGAGCTCTTTGTTATATTTTTAGAAATGGAAGAGGAATGTAGAGCTCTTTGTTATATTTAAGAGGAATGTAGAGCTCTTTGTTATATTTTTAGGAATGTAGAGCTCTTTGTTATATTTTTAGAAATGGAAGAGGAATGTAGAGCTCTTTGTTATATTTTTAGAAATGGTAGTTTTAGAAATGGTAGAGGAATGTAGAGCTCTTTGTTATATTTTTAGAAATGGTAGAGGAATGTAGAGCTCTTTGTTATATTTTTAGAAATGGTAGAGGAATGTAGAGCTCTTTGTTATATCTTTAGAAATGGAAGAGGAATGTAGAGCTCTCTGTTATATCTTTAGTAAAGGGTCGCAGTGCGTTATCTTTTGACCAATAAAAACCATTATTATTATTATTATTATTATTTAATAGTCAAGCAGCCACTTACAAGAAGCTACTCAATATAACTCCAGAACTATCACATCGTGATGTTATGATTTACTGGGTTTGCTAAGTATGGACACACGCCTATGAATTCATATGTACACATAGACACATGTACCCAAGCATTCACAGTAGGAGGCCACTTAATACAAACACGTTTGGGGCTGGTGGGTGATTGACTCGGCTCTTTAGCTTGTTCTGATCCATTGCCCCCCCCCCCCCCCCCTTTTTTTTTGTTGCTTCCTCGATAAATTTCAGACTAATTTAATTTGTTTCTGATCAGCTTGCTGCTGGGCATGTACACCGATAAAAAAAAGAAACCTTTTCTTTCTAGTTCAGCGCAAAACTTTAAAATCATTTTTCCAAACGATGGCCTCATTTACGCCCAGGCACTTAGGGTTGTCAATTAGTTAAAGGACTTGATTGCGATTGCCGTGAGATTATCTTGTGCTCTGTTCTGTTGCTATGCATGACTGTGTGTTGCACGTGCAGCAGATCACGGTGAGGAAGCTGAAGCTGCGACAGAGCCCAGTGCGGATTCTGGGGCAAAGGAGGAGGAAGGAACAGGAAAGGAGGAGGAGCCTCCTAAAGAGGAAGCAAGCAACGAGCCTGCTCAAGAAGTCGAGGCAAAGGAAGACAAGCCTGTTCAGGAAGAAGCAGCCGCAGCTCCTTCTGGTGATGCCCCTAAGGAAGAGGAGAGTAGGAAGAGGGAGGAAGAGGGAGACGTACAGGAGGCACGTCAGGAAGGTGAGGGGTGTGTGGGAGTGGCCGGAGAATGCCAAGTGTGAGATTTTAGAGCTGGTGTCATATTTCAGCTGCACGTGTTAGTTATATTTGTCTTGAGTAGCTATGAGTTGATTCATATTAATTATAACTGGTTAGGAAATTTTTGAGGGTAAATATTCCTGTTTTGCATACAGCGACTAGTAAACAATTTTTCTCTAGCCAGCACATAGCACATCTATGTTACTGTACCACATAGCACATCTATGTACCACATAGCACATCTATGTACCACATAGCGCATCTATGTACCACATAGCAGATCTATGTACCACATAGCAGATCTATGTACCACATAACACATCTATGTACCACATAGCAGATCTATGTACCACATAGCAGATCTATGTACCACATACATCTATGTTACTGTACCACATAGCACATCTATGTACCACATAGCACATCTATGTACCACATAGCGCATCTATGTACCACATAGCAGATCTATGTACCACATAGCAGATCTATGTACCACATAGCAGATCTATGTACCACATAGCAGATCTATGTACCACATAACACATCTATGTACCACATAGCAGATCTATGTACCACATAGCAGATCTATGTACCACATACATCTATGTTACTGCACCACATAGCACATCTATGTACCACAGCAGATCTATGTACCACATAGCACATCTATGTACCACAGCAGATCTATGTACCACATAGCGCATCTATGTACCACATAGCGCATCTATGTACCACATAGCACACATATGTACCACATAGCACACATATGTACTATCAAGTTCGGAAAACTGGTCATGTCTTGTGGAGTTGAGCATCTCAAGTACTTATGGAGAATGCAGGGGGTGGGTGGGTGGGGAGGTGCTGTATATACAGCTTGGATGGAGGAGTCCAGGCTGAAAGTCTTCATAAAACATCCTATTACAGAATCAACATGGCTGATGAGTGGACAGATGGCCCTTCACTGTCGCTGGGAGGAAGGCGGTGTTCCAGAGGAGCATTTCCTATAGACCTAGAGATCATCCACTTGATGCCCAGAGTCTCTACTCGGCTCTAATTGAATGCTTGAAACTGAAAAATCTTCAAGTGAGCAGAATTGTGGGGATGGGATTTGACGGGGCAAGTACGTTTTCAAGAAAGGAAACCGGAGTTCAGACTCGCATCAAGTCCCTCCCACCTCGTGGCCGGCCTGTTCATGCACTTCCACTTGCTACTGTTGGCTCATGTTCAAGCTGCTAATGAATAAACATGTTTATGCAACATTCATGACTCGGTGGAATTTTTTTCTATTGTCCCAAAGAGAATAGAATCCCTTAAAGAGGCTCACCGTGCGCTTGATTTGCCAGAATTGAAGATTATCACTGATACTCGCTGGTTGGCACAAGAAAAGTGTGTAAAGCCAGTACAAGGAAGCTATTACGCGATCATTACTGCTCTAGATAACACCCATGATAGTACACATGAGCCAGAAGCATTGGGACTCAGCAAAGCTCTCAGGAAGCAGACAACAATTGCAGCGCTGTCCCTGCTTGATTACACACTTCCTCAAGTAGCTAAACTCTGTCAAACACTCCACACAACATTAGGCAAATCATATCCACTTTCCTCAATGCAACTCTTCACAAGTTGGATGATGCAGTTGTACCAGCAGAAATGATCTTTTGTTGAAAGTGAGGACCCAATTGGAATACAAATTACTCCGGCAGCTATCAAGTCTTTCCAGGAAAAAAATAGCCAAAGTATTCATCAGTTACCTGAAAGATTACATTTCGGGCCATTTTGCTTATGCTGGAGATGTTCTGTCAGCACTGAGCATCTTTGATCAAAGGAAAGCGCAAAGCGTGGATTCTAACGATCTGTCCTTCTATGAAGGAAAATGTCTCGTAGCACACTCCTTGCACGCTAAGGCACAGAGAGATCCGCCATTACAGGGGGAAGAAACAGTAAAAGAAGCGTTGATATCCCCTGACATTTCTACAGAGTGGAAAGCTTTTCGTCGGTAAGTTCGTGGCTAAGCAGCCTAAATACGACATCAAGTGTCAGTTGAAAGAGCTGGTTTAAAATGAAATGAAATGTTGAAGACCATGTCCCCAAACTTGAGCACACTAGCTGCCATCAGTCTGTCCTTACCTGTTGCTACTGCCTCCATAAAAAGAAGCTTCTCTCGGATGAAATTAATCTTGACTACGGAGCAGCTTAAGTGACTCCAGCCCTTTCACACCTCATGAAAATTGACATTGAGAGTCTGGAAACAGCGGCAGACGGTGATCTTGAAACAAGCGTAGATATGTGCAACAGAAAGGGAAGAAGAGCAGCTGTTTAAGTTGACCATGACATGTTTAGTGTCATTAACCTATGCATGACATGTTTAGTGTCATTAACTATGCATGACATGTTTAGTGTCATTAACTATGCATACATGCACATAGTTATTGTTGAGTATAACATTTATTAAAATTGGCTAGCTATATCCAAGTTCCAAGGGGAAGGGGGTGCGAGATTCTAGCAAGGAACCCTTCCAGCAAGGAACCCTTCCCCCCTAACTGGAATGTTCTGTGGATATCCGAAGTTCAGTTCTTGCCCACCTAATACTTGCCAGGGATTTGGGCAATTGGGCGAGAGCTCTTAACTTTGGACATCCAGAGATAGTTGTTGACGACGTCATTGGACCACATGACTGAGCATGCTCTGCTCGTCACATCCTAAACTACAGGGGCTGCCTGTGGAGATATGTTCTCGTCCTCATTATGAGCGTAGATTCCACTGACCTGAGACTTCAGCCCGGACCTCTTGTTTTCCTCAGAAACTAGCCGCTTGCAGGGCTTCCATGTGGCCAGTGTATGCCCGTGTGTGAAACATTATCTCACACCAAGCAGGGAGCCCATGGACCAGGAAAGGCATTTGTCGGCTTTAGATGTATTTCATCTTCATAAGAAATAATGTGTGTTTATAGCTAATCCATGTATGTGGTGAAGCCGAAGTCAACCACTAATAAGATGATCCAGAAGCAATAAAGGAGATCTAATGGCAGTAACAGTGATCTACAGGAAGTAACCTTCCCTGCTGGAAGTATCTCAAGATTATCTTAAATCAGCTTTATGGTTTTAGAAGCCAACGTTTCAACCGAATACAGTCTTCATCAGTGCTAATAAAAAACACACAATGACAATGCATCACATCCACACTCACTGGCAACGTGCTTGAAACAACAAATTACGTAATTCATGACCCTGACAAAGACCAAAGTATTTCTGTCTAAACAGGGGCAAGGTACAGCGTATGATGTCAGCCGAGAGTAATAGTACGTATTAAATATTGTTTGCTAGTTCACTCTCTTTTGTGTGCTTGCATTTCCAGACGGCAAGGCCAAGGAGGGGGAGGAGTCTGCCGCCGTGTGTGCAGAAGTGACGACTGATGCTGAAGACAGTAAAGATAAGAAGACCAAGCGCAAGGCTGCTACTAAAAATGTAGGGAGGCGGGGAAGGTGGGGCGAGGGTAGGCTTGAGGTTGAGTGTGTGTCTAGTCCGGTCCCAACCATTTCTAGAACATTACGGCATGTTTGGAACACGCACTTGGGGGCTATCCGAGGGCGACCAACTGTGCTGCATGGATGATGGAATACCTTACGTCTGGGGAGCCTTGAGGGACGTCCCTAACAATAGTGCATTCTAGCCAGAGCCCTAGAACACCCAGAGCCCTAGAACACCCGGAGCCCCAGAACACCCGGAGCCCCAGAACACCCGGAGCCCCAGAACACCCGGAGCCCCAGAACACCCGGAGCCCCAGAACACCCGGAGCCCCAGAACACCCGGAGCCCCAGAACACCCGGGGCCCCAGAACACCCGGAGCCACAGAACACCCGGAGCCCTAGAACACCCAGAGCCCCTGAACACCCAGAGCCCCTGAGCACCCAGAGCCCCTGAACACCCAGAGCCCCTGAACACCCAGAGCCCCTGAACACCCAGAGCCCCAGAACACCCAGAGCCCCTGAACACCCAGAGCCCTAGAACACCCAGAGCCCCTGAACACCCAGAGCCCCAGAACACCCAGAGCCCCAGAACACCCAGAGCCCCAGAACACCCAGAGCCCCTGAACACCCAGAGCCCTAGAACACCCGGGGCCCCAGAACACCCGGAGCCCCAGAACACTCGGAGCCACAGAACACCCGGAGCCACAGAATACCCGGAGCCCCTGAACACCCGGAGCCCCAGAGCCCCTGAACACCCAGAGCCCTAGAACACCCAGAGCCCCTAAACACCCAGAGCCCCTGAGCACCCAGAGCCCCTGAACACCCAGAGCCCTAGAACACCCAGAGCCCCTGAACACCCAGAGCCCCAGAACATCCAGAGCCCCTGAACACCCAGAGCCCCAGAACACCCAGAGCCCCTGAACACCCAGAGCCCCAGAACACCCAGAGCCCCTGAACACCCAGAGCCCCTGAACACCCAGAGCCCCTGAACACCCAGAGCCCCTGAACACCCAGAGCCCCTGAACACCCAGAGCCCCTGAACACCCAGAGCCCCAGAACACCCAGAGCCCCTGAACACCCAGAGCCCCTGAACACCCAGAGCCCCAGAACACCCAGAGCCCCTGAACACCCAGAGCCCCAGAACACCCAGAGCCCCAGAACACCCAGAGCCCCAGAACACCCAGAGCCCCTGAACACCCAGAGCCCCAGAGCCCCAGAACACCCAGAGCCCCAGAACACCCAGAGCCCCAGAACACCCAGAGCCCCAGTTTACCCCCAGAGCCCCAGTTTACCCATAGCCATATCGTTAGAATACCCATGGCCCTATATAGGTCCTGTTCAGGAATCCATTGTGTTAATCGGTGGGAATCCTAGGGGAGGTGATAGCTAACATGCTTTCTCAAGTCCTTGTTTCTTCTTCTGTAATGGTCCACGTCTTGTTGTCCTTTGATGTGTGTGTGTGTGTGTGTATGCAGAAGCCAGACGAGCCCAGACACAAGGCAGCCAAAGATGAGCCGCTAGACAACCAGATCTTGCGTGCATTTAGCCGGGTGATGGGGACCCTTTACCAGGTCCAGGATGGGCAGTCGGCCATCAAGCAACTCAGAAGCAGTGTCCAGATCAGAAATGTGAGTTTGTGTGCACATGGGTGTCAGTAGAAACATTATCCTTCAAGTGCGTGCCAGTATACTAACATTCCATTGTACTGTCAGTAAACTAAACTCTACCATGTGTCAGTAAACTAACACTACCATAAATGTTAGTAAGTTAGCACTCGAGTATACTTGGTCAGTAAGCTAACAATATGTCGTTAAACTAACTCTACCATAAATATGTTAGTAAACGAACATCTACAGTATATATGTCAGTAAACTAACACTCTACTGTCTATATGTCAGTAAACTAACATTCTACTGCATATATGTCAGTAAACTAACACTCTACTGTATATATGTCAGTGAACTAAGATTCCACTGCATATATGTCAGTAAACTAACACCCTACCGTAGATAAAAAGCTGATTGTTAGCAAGTATCTCTAATCTGTTCGGCATGGCCTCTATTTGCTAAGCATCGGTAGTGACTTTATGAAAGTCTGTGTGCGTATCCATTGCTGGTCAGCAATTGCACTAGTTTTTGTTGATTGGGTCTCCACATACAGCAACTCTACAGGCTCTGCTCTGCACCAGTTCAACTCTACAGGCTCTGCTCTGCACCAGTTCAACTCTACAGGCTCTGCTCTGCACCAGTTCAACTCTACAGGCTCTGCTCTGCTACAGTTCAACTCTACAGGCTCTGCTCTGCTACAGTTCAACTCTACAGGCTCTGCTCTGCACCAGTTCAACTCTACAGGCTCTGCTCTGCACCAGTTCAACTCTACAGGCTCTGCTCTGCACCAGTTCAACTCTACAGGCTCTGCTCTGCACCAGTTCAACTCTACAGGCTCTGCTCTGCACCAGTTCAACTCTACAGACTCTGCTCTGCACCAGTTCAACTCTACAGGCTCTGCTCTGCACCAGTTCAACTCTACAGGCTCTGCTCTGCTACAGTTCAACTCTACAGGCTCTGCTCTGCTACAGTTCAACTCTACAGGCTCTGCTCTGCTACAGTTCAACTCTACAGGCTCTGCTCTGCTACAGTTCAACTCTACAGGCTCTGCTCTGCACCAGTTCAACTCTACAGGCTCTGCTCTGCACCAGTTCAACTCTACAGGCTCTGCTCTGCACCAGTTCAACTCTACAGGCTCTGCTCTGCACCAGTTCAACTCTACAGGCTCTGCTCTGCACCAGTTCAACTCTACAGGCTCTGCTCTGCACCAGTTCAACTCTACAGACTCTGCTCTGCACCAGTTCAACTCTACAGGCTCTGCTCTGCACCAGTTCAACTCTACAGGCTCTGCTCTGCACCAGTTCAACTCTACAGGCTCTGCTCTGCACCAGTTCAACTCTACAGGCTCTGCTCTGCACCAGTTCAACTCTACAGGCTCTGCTCTGCACCAGTTCAACTCTACAGACTCTGCTCTGCACCAGTTCAACTCTACAGGCTCTGCTCTGCACCAGTTCAACTCTACAGGCTCTGCTCTGCTACAGTTCAACTCTACAGGCTCTGCTCTGCACCAGTTCAACTCTACAGGCTCTGCTCTGCACCAGTTCAACTCTACAGGCTCTGCTCTGCACCAGTTCAACTCTACAGGCTCTGCTCTGCACCAGTTCAACTCTACAGGCTCTGCTCTGCACCAGTTCAACTCTACAGGCTCTGCTCTGCACCAGTTCAACTCTACAGGCTCTGCTCTGCTACAGTTCAACTCTACAGGCTCTGCTCTGCTACAGTTCAACTCTACAGGCTCTGCTCTGCTACAGTTCAACTCTACAGGCTCTGCTCTGCTACAGTTCAACTCTACAGGCTCTGCTCTGCACCAGTTCAACTCTACAGGCTCTGCTCTGCACCAGTTCAACTCTACAGGCTCTGCTCTGCACCAGTTCAACTCTACAGGCTCTGCTCTGCACCAGTTCAACTCTACAGGCTCTGCTCTGCACCAGTTCAACTCTACAGGCTCTGCTCTGCACCAGTTCAACTCTACAGACTCTGCTCTGCACCAGTTCAACTCTACAGGCTCTGCTCTGCACCAGTTCAACTCTACAGGCTCTGCTCTGCACCAGTTCAACTCTACAGGCTCTGCTCTGCACCAGTTCAACTCTACAGGCTCTGCTCTGCACCAGTTCAACTCTACAGGCTCTGCTCTGCACCAGTTCAACTCTACAGACTCTGCTCTGCACCAGTTCAACTCTACAGGCTCTGCTCTGCACCAGTTCAACTCTACAGGCTCTGCTCTGCTACAGTTCAACTCTACAGGCTCTGCTCTGCACCAGTTCAACTCTACAGGCTCTGCTCTGCACCAGTTCAACTCTACAGGCTCTGCTCTGCACCAGTTCAACTCTACAGGCTCTGCTCTGCACCAGTTCAACTCTACAGGCTCTGCTCTGCACCAGTTCAACTCTACAGGCTCTGCTCTGCACCAGTTCAACTCTACAGGCTCTGCTCTGCACCAGTTCAACTCTACAGGCTCTGCTCTGCTACAGTTCAACTCTACAGGCTCTGCTCTGCACCAGTTCAACTCTACAGGCTCTGCTCTGCACCAGTTCAACTCTACAGGCTCTGCTCTGCACCAGTTCAACTCTACAGGCTCTGCTCTGCACCAGTTCAACTCTACAGGCTCTGCTCTGCACCAGTTCAACTCTACAGGCTCTGCTCTGCACCAGTTCAACTCTACAGGCTCTGCTCTGCACCAGTTCAACTCTACAGGCTCTGCTCTGCACCAGTTCAACTCTACAGGCTCTGCTCTGCACCAGTTCAACTCTACAGGCTCTGCTCTGCACCAGTTCAACTCTACAGGCTCTGCTCTGCACCAGTTCAACTCTACAGGCTCTGCTCTGCACCAGTTCAACTCTACAGGCTCTGCTCTGCTACAGTTCAACTCTACAGGCTCTGCTCTGCACCAGTTCAACTCTACAGGCTCTGCTCTGCACCAGTTCAACTCTACAGGCTCTGCTCTGCACCAGTTCAACTCTACAGGCTCTGCTCTGCACCAGTTCAACTCTACAGGCTCTGCTCTGCACCAGTTCAACTCTACAGGCTCTGCTCTGCACCAGTTCAACTCTACAGGCTCTGCTCTGCACCAGTTCAACTCTACAGGCTCTGCTCTGCACCAGTTCAACTCTACAGGCTCTGCTCTGCACCAGTTCAACTCTACAGGCTCTGCTCTGCACCAGTTCAACTCTACAGGCTCTGCTCTGCACCAGTTCAACTCTACAGGCTCTGCTCTGCACCAGTTCAACTCTACAGGCTCTGCTCTGCACCAGTTCAACTCTACAGGCTCTGCTCTGCACCAGTTCAACTCTACAGGCTCTGCTCTGCACCAGTTCAACTCTACAGGCTCTGCTCTGCACCAGTTCAACTCTACAGGCTCTGCTCTGCTACAGTTCAACTCTACAGGCTCTGCTCTGCACCAGTTCAACTCTACAGGCTCTGCTCTGCACCAGTTCAACTCTACAGGCTCTGCTCTGCACCAGTTCAACTCTACAGGCTCTGCTCTGCACCAGTTCAACTCTACAGGCTCTGCTCTGCACCAGTTCAACTCTACAGGCTCTGCTCTGCACCAGTTCAACTCTACAGGCTCTGCTCTGCACCAGTTCAACTCTACAGGCTCTGCTCTGCACCAGTTCAACTCTACAGGCTCTGCTCTGCACCAGTTCAACTCTACAGGCTCTGCTCTGCACCAGTTCAACTCTACAGGCTCTGCTCTGCACCAGTTCAACTCTACAGGCTCTGCTCTGCACCAGTTCAACTCTACAGGCTCTGCTCTGCACCAGTTCAACTCTACAGGCTCTGCTCTGCACCAGTTCAACTCTACAGGCTCTGCTCTGCACCAGTTCAACTCTACAGGCTCTGCTCTGCACCAGTTCAACTCTACAGGCTCTGCTCTGCACCAGTTCAACTCTACAGGCTCTGCTCTGCACCAGTTCAACTCTACAGGCTCTGCTCTGCACCAGTTCAACTCTACAGGCTCTGCTCTGCACCAGTTCAACTCTACAGGCTCTGCTCTGCACCAGTTCAACTCTACAGGCTCTGCTCTGCACCAGTTCAACTCTACAGGCTCTGCTCTGCACCAGTTCAACTCTACAGGCTCTGCTCTGCACCAGTTCAACTCTACAGGCTCTGCTCTGCACCAGTTCAACTCTACAGGCTCTGCTCTGCACCAGTTCAACTCTACAGGCTCTGCTCTGCACCAGTTCAACTCTACAGGCTCTGCTCTGCACCAGTTCAACTCTACAGGCTCTGCTCTGCTACAGTTTAACTCTACAGGCTCTGCTCTGCTACAGTTCAACTCTACAGGCTCTGCTCTGCACCAGTTCAACTCTACAGGCTCTGCTCTGCACCAGTTCAACTCTACAGGCTCTGCTCTGCTACAGTTCAACTCTACAGGCTCTGCTCTGCACCAGTTCAACCCTTTACCATCCCTTCTAGCTAGCCAGGTGTGCATTGAGTATCTGTACCTATAAGAAATCAACGACATCTGTGCACCTGTTTGCAGACGACGTGTGTGCATGTGCAATGTTTGCAGAGACGTCTGTACTTGTCGTTACTAAGGGGCCATCTTCTTGCTGATTGCTGCTATAAGCACCCCTGCTTAACAACCAGTGTTTCACCAGTATCTGCACAGCTCCTAGAAACAGCTAGCTTAATATGGATAGTTTTGGTTACGTATGTGTGTCACTATGTGTTGCTAGCCTCATGGACTGTGCATAGCTGGTGGCTCTGTTAGTTACGTGTGTGTGTGTGTGTGCATTGCTAGCCTCATGGACTGTGCATGGCTGGTGGCTCTGTTAGTTACGTGTGTGTGTGTGCGTGCATTACTAGCCTCATGGACTGTGCATGGCTGGTGACTCTGTTAGTTACGTGTGTGTGTGTGTGCATTGCTAGCCTCATGGACTGTGCATGGCTGGTGGCTCTGTTAGTTACGTGTGTGTGTGTGTGTGCATTGCTAGCCTCATGGATTGTGCATGGCTGGTGGCTCTGTTAGTTACGTGTGTGTGTGTGTGTGCATTGCTAGCCTCATGGATTGTGCATGGCTGGTGGCTCTGTTAGTTACGTGTGTGTGTGTGCGTGTGTGTGCATTGCTAGCCTCATGGACTGTGCATGGCTGGTGACTCTGTTAGTTACGTGTGTGTGTGTGTGTGTGCATTGCTAGCCTCATGGATTGTGCATAGCTGGTGGCTCTGTTAGTTATGTGTGTGTGCATTGCTAGCCTCATGGACTGTGCATGGCTGGTGGCTCTGTTAGTTACGTGTGTGTGTGTGTGTGTGCATTGCTAGCCTCATGGACTGTGCATGGCTGGTGACTCTGTTAGTTACGTGTGTGTGTGTGTGTGCATTACTAGCCTCATGGACTGTGCATGGCTGGTGACTCTGTTAGTTACGTGTGTGTGTGTGTGTGCATTGCTAGCCTCATGGATTCTGCATGGCTGGTGGCTCTGTTAGTTACGTGTGTGTGCATTGCTAGCCTCATGGATTGTGCATGGCTGGGGCTCTGCCTTAGTTACGTGTGTGTGTGTGTGTGTGTGTGCATTACTAGCCTCATGGATTGTGCATGGCTGGTGGCTCTGTTAGTTACGTGTGTGTGTGTGTGTGTGTGTGCATTACTAGCCTCATGGATTGTGCATGGCTGGTGGCTCTGTTAGTTACGTGTGTGTGTGTGTGTGTGCATTGCTAGCCTCATGGACTGTGCATGGCTGGTGGCTCTGTTGCATGGCTGGTGGCTCTGTTAGTTACGTGTGTGTGTGTGTGTGTGCATTGCTAGCCTCATGGACTGTGCATGGCTGGTGGCTCTGTTAGTTACGTGTGTGTGTGTGTGCATTGCTAGCCTCATGGACTGTGCATGGCTGGTGGCTCTGTTAGTTACGTGTGTGTGTGTGTGTGCATTGCTAGCCTCATGGATTGTGCATGGCTGGTGGCTCTGTTAGTTACGTGTGTGTGTGTGTGTGGCATGGCTGGTGGCTGTAGCTAATGCCTGCTGGTTGTGACTTGGCTCCTGTTTGGTTTGTTTAGAGCTTGAACAGTCTGAAGGCGTTTGGTGGTGTCGAGGGCGTTCAGGTCTCCATGAGCGTCATCCGCTGGAGTGCCCAGATCTCTGACAACAGAAGCATGGTGTTCAGAGGCTTCGTCTACGACGTGAGTGAGCACACACCTTCTTAATTATCCTGGCATGATTTATTTATTATTTATTTGTGGGAGTGGTTTATTTGTGGGAGTGGCTTCGAAAGGATGGATTGAGTGGGCAGAATAGGTTACGATAACAATGCCAGAGTCACAGACTGCATTCTAATGTTCTCATTGGATGATAGTCTTTGTTAGTGGCCATTATTAAAAAAGAGATGTTCACTTTGTGTTGTGCAGGCAAGTCAGGAGAGAGGTCAACTACTGCCATGACCTTCCCTAGGACATTGTGGGATTCCCGGGGTTGCTTGGGGGAGTTCCTAGGGTTACTTGGGACTGTCCCTAGTTTTGACTGTGGCCCTAGAATGCCCTAGTCATGGAATACATCTAGCCCTAGTCATATGACCCCCACCCCCCATCCCTGGCTATAATATGTCCTAGCCCTAGAATAACCCTATTCCGAGCCTTGGCCTCAGAATGCCTATCCCTATCCCTAGAGTACCACTAGCCCTAGCCATTGCATGCCCTAGCCCTGGAACACTCTATACCTAGTCATTGCATGCCCTAGCCCTGGAACACCCTATACCTGGCCATTGTATGCCCTAGCCCTGGAACACCCTATACCTGGTCACTGTATGCCCTAGCCCTGGAACACCCTATACCTGGTCATTGTATGCCCTAGCCCTGGAACACCCTATACCTAGCCATTGTATGCCCTAGCCCTAGCCCTAGCCATTGTATGCCCTAGCTGTGGAACACCCTATACCTAGCCATGGTATGCCCAGGGGCACCGCCTATTCCAGGATCTGTGGTTCATAGTCCGTTCTCTTTCCTTAAAGTTCCAAGCATCCTGAAACCCCCCAGGCATCCTAGGAACCCCCAGGTGTCCTATGAACCCCCAGGTGTCCTATGAACCCCAGGCGTCCTATGAACCCCCAGGCGTCCTATGATCCCCCAGGCGTCCTATGAACCCCCAGGCGTCCTATGAACCCCCAGGCGTCCTATGAACCTCCAGGCGTCCTAGGAAATTGTATGGCTGGTTACTCTTGAGTACTATTGTTAGACAGCACCAGGTGTAGGTTTAAAATGTGAAAATTGTTTTCAGAATGAGCTGCGGGCTCTCTCTCAGTATGATGACACACTCTACTGCCCCGATGTGGCTCACTACAAGGACTCTGTGATCTGCAGCAAGATCCAGTACTTCTTCCAGGACAGCATCAAGGAACCGCTTGCAGAGCTGAAGAACTACATCATCGACTTCTTTGTGGCTCCTGAGAAGGTGAGAGAGTGTTGTGTGGAGGTGCTGAGGGTGTGTATTGGAGGTGGTGAGGTTGTGTGTGGGGTTGGTGAGGTTGTATGTGGTGTTGGTGAGGTTGTGTGTGGTGTTGGTGAGGTTGTGTGTGGGGTTGGTGAGGATGTGTGTGGTGTTGGTGAGGTTGTGTGTGGGGTTGGTGAGGTTGTGTGTGGGGTTGGTGAGGTTGTGTGTGGGGTTGGTGAGGTTGTGTGTGGTGTTGGTGAGGTTGTGTGTGGTGTTGGTGAGGTTGTGTGTGGGGTTGGTGAGGTTGTGTGTGGGGTTGGTGAGGTTGTGTGTGGGGTTGGTGAGGTTGTGTGTGGGGTTGGTGAGGTTGTGTGTGGGGTTGGTGAGGTTGTGTGTGGGGTTGGTGAGGTTGTGTGTGGGGTTGGTGGGGTTGGTGAGGGTGTGTTTTGTTGGTGCTGTACGGGTGTATTTTGGAGGTGGTGAGAGGTGGTGTGAAGTGTAGTAAGGAGGTGGTGAGGGTGTGCTGAGTGAAGATGATTAGAGTGTGTTGTGGAGGGGTGCAGGTATTTGTGAGGGTGAAAGAGAGGATGGCAGGAGGATGAGTGGGAGATGAGGGAGGGTATCGCCGTGACTTCTCCTTTGGTGCGTCTCTAGGTCTATGTTGTTCGCATGAACCCCTTTGCCACAACTGTGGGGGCGTGTCTGTTCACCTGGACCGATACTCGAGTGCTTACTAAGGGACCTCTGCAGTTCTCCATCGTGGACAAGCCCAGGACTGCTCCAGATGCCTTCACAAGCTTTCAGGTATGCAATAGGTCTACATGCTGCCCCACCCCCTTCTCTCCCTCTAATTAGTGCATGATTGGGTGGGAGAGAGCTTTTCGCAATATTTAAAGAAGATGCATATATTCATGGTTGTCATGGTTATAATCCATTCCACAAATATGAAAGACGAAGAACAGCAAAGCAAGGCGTGGTTTCCACTCGACATGACCTATGAACCTTCCCCCTGTGCATATTTTCCTTCTGTTAACTCTTTCGTGGCCAGCATGTAAATATTGAACATTCGCTTGTGGATGTACCCCCCAAAAATTGGGCAAGAACCTCTCGAGCGTTGTTGCTGAATATCGGATGGCGGAGCATTTATGTAGCCTTCAAGATAAGTTTGTGGTTAAGAGAAGCACGTTGCGCTATAGAAACTGTCCGACTAGTTCAGTTCAACAGAATGGCGAAGATCAAGCTAGCTTTCGTTAGGTTCCTATCTTTAACAATATCTTGGATCCTGTAGGTTCCTATCTTTAACAATATCTTGGATCCTGTAGGTTCCTATCTTTAACAATACCTTGGATCCTGAACCTAGTTCATCAAGTGTGACATCTTCTCTTCCACTTCTTTCTCCCCCTCCTGCCTATCTGGATATGGCATTTCGCTACAAAGTGGAAATTTAAATCGCCTATCACAAAGTATTAAACTTAAGGGGGTCCAGCACGCAAGACTGGCTAAAAATTGTTGACTTGACTGCCCATAACTTTTTTTATAATTGTTTTGTGTAGATAATTTTATGCTCAAATTGTTGCTTGTTCTATGTGCTTTCCAATGATATATAAAATATCTCTAGAGGCATCAGAATATGCATGCAGAAACATCCAAGGCAGGACCCTCCTCCGTTTGGCAGACCCCCACAACTCATTTTTAAATGTAAATTGGTTTGTAGCTTGTCAAAGTGATTCGGGTGGAACCAAATTGCAAAAACTAAAGTGGTTGTTGAATGGCAACGTAGCGGGTAATCAAATACCGCATGTTGCCATTCAACAACCACTTTAGTTATTGCAATTTGGTTCCACCCAATCACAGCTGTTAGCTTTGACAAGCTACAAACCAATTTACAGCTTTTGATAAAAAAAAAAGAGTAGTGGGGATCTGCCAAACGGAGGAGGGTCCTGCCTTGGATGTTTCTGCATGCATCTTCTGACAAAACATGCCTCTAGAGATATTTTATATATCATTGGAAAGCACATAAGAACAAGCAACAATTTGAGCATAAAATTATCTACACAAAACAATTATAAAAAAAGTTATGGGCAGTCAAAAGTCAACAACATTTTTAGCCAGTCTTGCGTGCTGGACCCCCTTAACATCATCAACTGCATTCCAGAGTCCTCATATAATTATCCTGTAAGAATTTTTATGGCATCAATCGTTGCTGTAAAGCTGAGTGGGTTAGGCGTCATCCATGGTTGCATTGCAGCGTATCTCAAGATGGTGTCTACTGTAAAGCTTGTGCTTTGTTTGCTCCCAGCGACATTAGGCAGCAAAAGTTAGGGATCTTTGTAACAAAGCCTTTTCAGGTCTGGACTAAGCAGTCTTCAGCTCGTCTTGGCCGTGAAGATCGATACCATCATGGTTCAATGACAAGAAGGGTTGCTTTCAGAGGTTCGTGTTCTGCTGCAGCAACCCAGAATGTTGCTTGCATGCTCAGCAAGCAACGTGAAGAGCAAGTGGCTCGAAATACAATGGTGGTGAAGTCACTGTTGGAGTGTGTTTGCTTTTGTGCAATGCAAGGCAATGGCAAGGTCTTTCTTTTCGAGGTCATAGAGATGATTTTACAGCAACTGAGTTCGATAATAAAGTAACTTGATTGAACTGGTCTAATTTAGGGCTAAGACAGATGAGGTGCTGTGCATACATCTGCAAAATGCACCTCGAAATGCAGTGTATGCCTCTAAGAACATCCAAAATGAAATGATCTCCATAGTAGGTAGCACAATCCGGAATAAGATTATTAAAGAAATAAAAGATGCAAGGTATTTCACCTTATTAGCAGATGAGGCAACAGATTGTGCTAATTTGGAGCAGGTTTCAATAGTGATACGATTTGTTGATGCTGAGAAACAAATCAGAGAAGAGTTTCTTGATTTTATTACTGTAGAACGTATTACTGGTGATTCCATCTCAACTGCTCTTCTTTCTTGGCTTCAAGCACATGACATAAATGTCGGGCATTCTGTAAATGCTATGATGGTGCAGCCAGTATGTCTTCCAGCAATGTGGGTGCTCGCTCAGGCAAGGATCTGTGAAGTATGCCCTTTAGCGTTATATACTCACTGCCAGAGTCACCAGGGAATCTTGGTAATGTGAAAGCATGCTCAATTTCCAATATCAGAAATGCCAATGGTGTTATTTCAAAAATTGCGAAGTTTTTTAAGTATCCTCAACTTCTCCTCAATTGTTCTCGACGAATTTAATAGATGGAAGATAAAATTTATTTCTACGTCACCAGATGACAGGCCTGACACTCTACGAACAGCTTTACTATGCTGTGATGAAGATGCCTATCCTAATATAAAAGTGCTTCTAATTATAGCATGTACACTACCAATTACTACCTGTGAGTCAGGGAGAGCCAACAGCCAGCTGAAGTTGCTGAAGACATATCTTCAGTCTACAATGACGGAAGAGCGATTTGGTGCTTTGGCAGTAATCAAAAGTCCATCATAGAATGGTCCAAGATCTTAATTTCAACCATCTGGTTGCAGCCATTGCAACCAAGCACCCTCGCAATAAAGTTAATACATGTAGTAATAATAATAGAAACTAAATTGACACCAAAACAAATTGACACCAAAACAATAATTTATTAACAATAAAAATATATAGTACAGTGCACCATCAACCAGTACCTAGGGTGTTAGGATTGTTGGGATTACTCAAACTGTATAATTTGTACTGCAGTTGTAATAATTTATACAGCACTTACTGTGGCACTTACTGCAGTTGTAATAATTTATACAGCACTTACTGCAGTTGAGCACTTACTGCAGTTGTAATAATTTATACAGCACTTACTGTAGTTGTAATAATCTATACAGCACTTACTGTAGTTGTAATAATCTATACAGCACTTACTGTAGTTGTAATAATTTGTACAGCACTTACTGCAGTTGTAATAATTTACACAGCACTTACTGTAGTTGCAATAATCTATACAGCACTTACTGTAGTTGTAATAATTTATACAGCACTTACCGTAGTTGTAATAATTTATACAGCACTTACTGCAGTTGTAATAATTTATACAGCACTTACTGCAGTTGTAATAATTTATACAGCACTTACTGCAGTTGTAATAATTTATACAGCACTTACTGTAGTTGTAATAATCTATACAGCACTTACTGTAGTTGTAATAATCTATACAGCACTTACTGTAGTTGTAATAATTTATACAGCACTTACTGCAGTTGTAATAATTTATACAGCACTTACTGCAGTTGTAATAATTTATACAGCACTTACTGTAGTTGTAATAATTTATACAGCACTTACTGCAGTTGTAATAATTTATATAGCACTTACTGCAGGTGTAATAATTTGTACAGCACTTACTGTAGTTGTAATAATTTATACAGCACTTACTGCAGTTGTAATAATTTATACAGCACTTACTGTAGTTGTAATAATTTGTACAGCACTTACTGCAGTTGTAATAATTTATACAGCACTTACTGCAGTTGTAATAATTTATACAGCACTTACTGTAGTTGTAATAATTTGTACAGCACTTACTGTAGTTGTAATAATTTATACAGCACTTACTGCATTTGTAATAATTTATCAGCAATAACTGTAGTTGTAATAATTTATACAGCAGTTGTAATAATTTATACAGCACTTACTGTAGTTGTAATAATATATACAGCACTTACTGCAGTTGTAATAATTTATACAGCACTTACTGTAGTTGTAATAATTTATACAGCACTTACTGTAGTTGTAATAATTTATACAGCACTTACTGTAGTTGTAATAATTTATACAGCACTTACTGCAGTTGTTGTAATAATTTATACAGAACTGCACCTGTAACATGTAACTACTGCTGTGCATTATAATAAACTAAACAGAGAAATATTCAGTGAGCTTCTTCTGAGTAATGGTGATCAGTCTCTTTGCTTGCAGTACAGGGTGTAGAAGGCTGGAGAAGGCTGGGTATTAAACAGTGCACACTGTCTTGTAAATGTGGGTCAAGGTCGGGCTCTTGAGAGTGGCACCCCAGCAGCCAGGTAAGTCAGTTCCATAGTCTTGATTGAACTGCTCACACTTTGGTGCTAGGCTGATGTGCAATGCCTCCTTCACTAGCAGTTCTTTCTGTCTTCTGGCCTGGTCCAAGATGGTGGCTTCCTCCCACAAAATAGGATGCCATTATCCCATGCATGTTCTTATTTATTTACATATTTTCTGCGTGGAGAGAAAGTAGTTGTGTGTGTGTGTGTGGTTACCACTTTATAACTCCATAGATTCCGTAAACTTCATGTTATAGACTTGATATATAGCTCAAAAGATAGGTCTCTCTTTGTGCTCTCTGTTGATACTAAAATATTTTTCATAAGTATAACTATAGCCAAGTTACGGGAGCTACAAGTGGAGGGACCCTAAAAAACCTGAATGCAGGAATGAGAGGGAGCGTTGACAGACATGGGTATGGCGTTGTAAACGAGGTGTGACTGAAGACCAGTTACTATAGGAGAATGCTGACGGGCTCTTGAATATTGTCTTGAATATTGTCGTACATAGTGCATCAGAGTAGGCGTCCTGCTCAGCAGGGAATAAGAATTTCAAAAATCAACCCCCAGCACGACAAAGTTTCACAAGATTTCCCGCACCTATCGGCGTAGGACATGCTCGCTGACTTTGTCAGTGTAGCGCGCGTGCGGCCAAGAACATCTAAGGGCATCACAGACCTGTTATTGCATCAAGTCGTCCTGCTCAGCAGGAATAAGCCACCTCCCACTTTTTGTTGGTAATTTCATAAACATGATATTCCACATTTTGCTATTACATAATCTGAACCTTGCAAGTATCTCCGATGTCGGCACAAGAGAGTTATGCTGCTGACAGGCACCTAGCTGTTATAAGGTAATAATTGATCAACCACACCTTTGTAATAATTGATCAACCACACCTTTGCCAGAGGGGATGAAACAACTCTGCTTGTCGATGAACATTCCTGAAGTAATTATTAACTCCTTAATGGCATCAGTGCAACTTTAGAGCTGAAAGTGGCCCCATCCAAGAGTAAACAACCTGCATATGCTCTCAACTCCCTAACAGCATGTGTCATGGCATCTGTCCAGGTGGATAAATAAAGGCGTTTTCTTTGCTCGTGGACAGCACTTCAAGAAACACTTCAATGAGTAGAATGTGTGGCTGAAGCTGTTGTGCCTGCACATGCTTGAGCTTGTACTTCAAATCCTTGCACTGGGCACATGTGAGTAGACCTGCGGCACTGGGCACATGTGAGCAGACCTGCAGTGGGCATGTGTGAGTAGACATGTACTGGGCATGTGTGTGAGCAGACCTGCACTGGGCATGTGTGAGTAGACGTGCACTGGGCATGTGTGAGCAGACCTGCACTGGGCATGTGTGAGCAGACCTGCACTGGGCATGTGTGAGTAGACCTGCACTGGGCACATGTGAGTAGACTTGCACTGGGCATGTGTGAGCAGACCTGCACTGGGCATGTGTGTGAGAGAGCATTTGAATTTTAAACGATGTAGTTGCTGATTGAACAAGGTAATAACTTGTTCTTCCCATAGGTGCCACCTCAGCTGTTTGACGCACAGGTGAGGACAAAGGATCATTATTATAAGGAGAAGAGGAGTTCCGTACAGGACGTCATTTTAGTTCCGTACACGACTCCCTCCAGGCATGCTCACTTTGTCTCTGCTTACGAGGCATTGTTGAAGTCCTCCCTATACAGGACCCCTCCAGACATCCTCACTTGTCTCTGCTTACGAGGCATTGTTGAAGTACTCCCTATACATAATCATATCTCCGTGGAGTCCAGCAGTCACAGCGTGCTTGGCTCCACCTCCTTCCGAAGCATGCTAGCCTAGCTTTTCTGCCATTCTTGGGAGCTTTCTTTCTCTTCTCTGGGACAGCTTTCCATGGTGGCCATTTTTTTATGGAGTTTGGGAAATCATTTCCTTTTTACTAATAGGCTGATTTAAGTCCGACTTATTTGGAATGTTTTTTTAAGAACAAGTTTTTATACACACACACACACACACACGTATACCCAAGACATTTGCAATTTATTGCTTGCTGTTGTTGTTGTACACACACACTCACACACACACACACTCACACACATACCCAAGACATTTGCAATTTATTGCTTGCTGTTGTTGTACACACACACTCACACACACACACACTCACACACACACACACATATACCCAAGACATTTGCAATTTATTGCTTGTTGTCGTTGTTGTTGTCGTTGTTGTTGTCGTTGTTGTTGTCCCACTTAGCCCTTCTGGCAGGATATGTTGCAGTCTGTCTTGCAGCAAAGAAGTAGTAATGAAACCTCCTCTTCCAGATGTGTCATCCTCTAGAACTCTGAACCTATAATACTATTGTAATCGAACTTTCCAAATATGAGACATAGCAGCTGCATACATACATACATACATGATGAGAATGTCAGGACCAAGATACTTGTATTGCCAGTTTGTGTGTGTGTGTGTGTGTGATTAAAAATGGCCTGGCAATGGCTAATCCTATTACCAGCCTTATTATCATTATTATTATTATTATTATCATTATTATCATTATTATTATTATTATTATCAGCCTTATTATTATTATCATTATTATTATCATTATTATTATCGTTATTATTATTATCGTTATTTTATTATTATTATTATCATTATTATCATTATCACAATAGCCTTCTCAATAATCAACTTGAAATTGTATTCTCTCAATGGATGCTCTAGCCTTCAGCAGGAATATTGATGAAGGCTAGAGCATCTAGTCAAATGTCGAGAGAATACAATTTCAAGTAGAAGGTTATTGTAAAGTTAATGCAACTGAGAGTTCGAGAGATTATTAAATTAAAAAAAAAATTGTTTTATTTTTAATGTGGTATATGCCTTGAATATATACTTGAATATATACTTCTGAAATAGCAGTGGCTAGACCTACTTGCAGGTATTCGAATAAGCCGAGTAGTCGACCCTTGCTCCATGGAAATGTGGCACCATCCCGTTAACTTCTCTTCACCCCATTCATACACATCCTCACCCCCACTCATACACATCCTCACCCCCACTCATACACATCCTCACCCCCACTCATACACATCCTAACCCCCACTCATACACATCCTCACCCCCACTCATGCACATCCTCACCCCCACTCATGCACATCCTCACCCCCACTCATGCACGTCCTCACCACACTCATGCACGTCCTCACCCCCACTCATGCACGTCCTCACCCCCACTCATGCACGTCCTCACCCCCACTCATGCACGTCCTCACCCCCACTCATGCACGTCCTCACCCCCACTCATGCACATCCTCACCCCCACTCATGCACATCCTCACCCCACTCATGCACATCCTCACCCCCACTCATGCACATCCTCACCCCCACTCATGCACATCCTCACCCCCACTCATGCACATCCTCACCCCCACTCATGCACATCCTCACCCCCACTCATGCACATCCTCACCCCCACTCATGCACATCCTCACCCCCCACCCATGCACATCCTCACCCCCACTCATGCACATCCTCACCCCCACTCATGCACATCCTCACTCCCACTCATGCACATCCTCACCCCCACCCATGCACATCCTCACCCCCACTCATGCACATCCTCACCCCACTCATGCACATCCTCACTCCCACTCATGCACATCCTCACTCCCACTCATGCACATCCTCACCCCCACCCATGCACATCCTCACCCCCACTCATGCACATCCTCACCCCACTCATGCACATCCTCACCCCACTCATGCACATCCTCACCCCCACTCATGCACATCCTCACTCCCACTCATGCATATCCTCACCCCCACTCATGCATATCCTCACCCCCACCCAACACATCCTCACCCCCCACTCATACACATCCTCACCCCCACCCTCACCCCCACTCATGCACATCCTCACCCCCACTCATCACCCTCACCCCCACTCATGCACATCCTCACCCATACACACCCTCACCCCCACTCGTACACATCCTCACTCCCACCCATGCACATCCTCACGCCCACTCATCATACATACCAGTGTCAATGATTATCGTAATGTACCATCAACTTCACTGGTACATGCAAAGGCTTTCATAGTCTTCCTGCCATTCAACATCATCACACATCAGGTAGATGGGGGGAGTGGCAGATATGCAATCAGCTCTTAATTAACTCTCCCAAGCTAGATTGTTCCCCTCCCCCCCCCCACCCCCCCTCGACAGATTCTATAGCATAGCAATATTCATGGGTCCTTGTGGTGCATGGCCGGTACAAGGTGGCTCAGGTTTCATCATCACTACTGTCTCTCTCTTCTTGGAAGACGGGCTTTGGCTGTGTCCTGTCAGACATTAGAAATACATCATCAACAGGTAATATGCACCACATTAACACACACACACACCACACTACATTCATCACCATGCACACATATCACTATACATGCTCCACACACATCACCATACATGCTCCACACACATCACCATACACACTCCACACAACATTATACATGCATCACCATGCACACACATCACCATCCACACAACATTATACATGCATCATCATGCACACACATCACCATACATGCTCCACACACAACCATACATGCTCCACACACATCACCATACACGCTCCACACACATCACACACAACATTATACATGTCATCATGCACACACGTCACCGTACATGCTCCACACACATCACCATACACAACATTATACACACATCACCATGTACACACATACACGCTCCACACAACATTATGCATGCATCACCATGCACACACGTCACCATACATGCTCCACACTATACACACATCACCATACACAACATTATACACACATCACCATGTACACATATACACACACAACATTATGCATGCATCACCATGCACACACGTCACCATACATGCTCCACACTATACACACATCACCATGTACACACATACACGCTCCACACACAACATTATGCATGCATCACCATGCACACACGTCACCATACATGCTCCACACTATACATAAATCACCGTACACACATCACCACACACACAATCCTAGCATTACATCATAATGACACCATCAGTAATGTCAAAATGCATTGCTCTAGCCATTGCCCCAGCCCTAACCACTGCCCTGGTCTCGACCCTAACTGGAGGCCATCATCATGATGTGTATTGCGAGGGTTGTAACACGAGGAAGTAGCTGTCCAATAATGCCTACTCACTCACCCACTATACGCTGGTGCAATCCAAAAAGGACGGTCCGAGGCCGACTTAGCATACTTGAGCAGCGCCTCGCGAGGGTCCACATCTTTGTCGACTTTCTCCAGCGCTGCAATTTTTCTCACATAAGCTCCAAGTGAACTCCCTGACCCCACCCTTCCTCCCGCTCCTTTGCCCGGCAGCGGAGGCTCTGGCTTGTGAGAAAGAACCGGATCAGCTCGTTCCTTCTCTCTTCTCCGCTTGAGGCTTCTGGACTGGTTGTCGCGGAACATGGGAAGAGCGTGGGCTGCAGCGTTGCGTGTCGAGGAAGGAGGTGAGACACACAAAAATGGAAGAGAAAATACGAGAAGGAAGGGATGCGATAAGATAAATGTGAGACAATGAACAGAAGGAAGACGTAAAGTTGGGAAGGTAAGAAGAGGAGAGGGAGGAAGAGGACGGGTAAGGAGCGAGAAAAGAAGAGCAACAGACGGACCCGACATCGTCACTTTTTATTCCTCACGTGTAATAATTGGAGTATTGAGAGAAATCTCGGAGACATCCTTTCTACGCCTCTTCTTCACGATGCTGAGCTTCGCACCTCTGCACAGAAGAAAGAAGTGCATGGCAGTGAAGGGGCAGCAACTAAAGCTCATCGCAGCGTTCGTGCACTCTGTACCTCAGACTGTATTTGGGACTAAAATAAACTTTGACCTTTCCATTGGCACAGCCGGCTACTATCTGGTTGAGCTTAGGATGCCAAATGCAGCGAGACACACTCTAAACAACAACAAGAACATTGGCGCCAAGTTGAAATTCACATCGATCTTAATAACATCACCACTTACAGTGTCTGAGACTTCCACCTGATGAACTTGTTTCAGGTCGGAGCGATCAAAGAACAACAGTTGACCTTTCCCCTGCATGCAAACACATCACATGCATGTTGTATGGCAAGAATGTCACATGCATGTTGTATGGCAAATACACCACATGCATGTTGTATGGCAAGCATATCACATGCATGTGTTGCAAGCACACCACATGCATTTTGTATGGCAAGTACATCACATGCATTTTGTATGGCAAGTACATCACATGCATTTTGTATGGCAAGTACGGCACATGCATGTTGTATGGCAAGCATGTCACGTGCATGTTGTATGGCAAGCATGTCACATGCATGTTGTATGCACTGCAACAATCTACGACACTCGCACCGAGACATGCTCACACACACTGTCAAAGTCCCTACACCCTCGGAACAGCTTTTACAGGTAGACTGTCAGGGGAGGTCTCTAATTAAACGACTGTTCCCATTGGTAAACCATTGTGTGTGTGAGCCCCCCCCCCAACTAAAGTAGCGAGCTCACGTATGGTATGCACTCGTATATTGTGAGAAATACTATAGCATCCAGACAGGTCATGAACCACATGCATTACTTGTGAAACACGTGGCCAGTGAATACAATTGCGCTGGGCTGTGTTCATTCATTAACCTGATGAAAGCCTTCAGTTGAAAACCTGGCAAAGACCAATCAAACAAGAAGCCAAACCAGCAAGAAGCTAATTAACCAATCCAACCAAGCAACTAATTAAATCAAACTAAGCAAGAAGCCAAACCAAGCAAGAAGCTAAGCTAATTAAGCCAAACCAAGCAAGAAGCTAATTACCCAAACCAAGCAAGAAGCTAATGGTACAAGAAGCTAATTAAGCCAAACCAAGCAAGAAGCTAATTAAATCAAATAAATCAAACCAAGCAAGAAGCTAATTAAATCAAACCAACCAAGAAGCTAATTAATCAAACCAAGCAAGAAGCTAATTTAAATCAAACCAACCAAGAACCAAGCAAGAAGCTAATTAAATCAAACCAACCAAGAAGCTAAACTAAGCAAGAAGCTAATTAAATCAAACCAACCAAGAAGCTAATTAAACCAACCTAAGCAAGAAGCTAAAACCAAGCAGAAGCTAATCGACCAAGAAGCTAATAAACCAAGAAGCTAATTAACCAAACCAACCAAGAAGCTAATCGACCAAGAAGCTAATAAACCAAGAAGCTAATTAACCAAACCAACCAAGAAGCTAATCGACCAAGAAGCCAAACCAAGCAAGAAACTAATTAAATGAAACCAAGCAAGAAGCTAATTAAATCAAACCAACCAAGAAGCTAATTAATCAAACCAAGCAAGAAGCTAATTAATCAAACCAAGCAAGAAGCTAATTAAATCAAACCAACCAAGAAGCTAATTAAGCTAATTAAATCAAACAAAGCATTAATCAAACCAAGCAAGAAGCTAATTAAATCAAACCAACCAAGAAACTAATTAAATCAAACTAAGCAAGAAGCTAATTAAATCAAACTAAGCAAGAAGCTAATTAAATCAAACCAACCAAGAAGCTAATTAAACCAACCTAAGCAAGAAGCCTAAGCAAGAAGCTAATTAAAACAAACTAAGCAAGAAACTAATTAAATCAAACCAAGCCAGTGACTTGAGTGCTGGTGTCCTCCCCCTGTGCAAGGCCAGCACCTTGTGCAGGTGAGGAACAGGGCCAGCAATGGTGGGTGCTGGGTTCCTCCCCCTGTGCAAGGCCAGCACCTTGTGCAGGTGAGGAACAGGGCCAGCAATGGTGGGTGCTGGTATCCTCCCACTGTGGAAGGCCAGCACCTTGTGCAGGTGAGGAACAGGGCCAGCAATGGTGTGTGCTGGTTCCTCCCCCTGTCAGCACCTTGTGCAGGTGAGGATGGACATAGAGCACACTCTCAGACTCACCTGCCCCTTGAAGGCAGAAGTTCCCGTCATGATTGTCTTCTCATCAGGACTAAAGACGCAGTCTGTTCTGTTGCATGAGAAATTCAGAGATAATAAATAATAATTATAATAATAAAATCTGTAGGTAAAGTTTGGTATTTAATATAACAATAATAATAATAATACGATAATAATAACAACAATAACAACAACAATGGATATATTTGGTAAGGTATCGAACGACTTGAGGCTTACCCAGTAAAGTTATTTTCTAGATCTGTAACCACACCCACAGGAACTTTAAATGCCCTGATATCCCATAGCTTCAATGTATGATCACCTAGAGCAACAAACAACAACAACAGGTGTAATAGGCCAATCATAAGAAAGGGCAGCAGAGCAGGGCGTGGCTTCCTCTATACACTACACAACTGTCTCCCCTCGCTATATAGTCACCACCTGCAAATATTTAACTCCTCAAAAGATTCCCTCCATGCAAATATTTAACTCCTCAAATCAAAATATTCCCTCCACGCAAATATTTAGCTCCTCAAAATATTCCCTCCATGCAAATATTTAACTCAGTCAAAATATTCCCTCCATGCGAATATTCCCCAATGTTGAAGAGAAGAGAATTATGACTTTACATGATAATTGAGTCTGCATATGTGCACCATTCGTTGGTTATGCTTCACACATGCGACTGCTCGCACACGCATCAGCTTAAAATTTAAATTAAATTATTGTCACATTTGTTTGCTAGACTGCATGAGATGCTAGATTTCAGAGGAGAAGGAACTTCTGCAGAGTCAGAGGAGAAGGAACTGCTGCAGAGTCAGAGGAGAAGGAACTGCTGCAGAGTCAGAGGAGAAGGAACTACTGCAGAGTCAGAGGAGAAGCAACCAGCTACAGAGTCAGAGGAGAAGGAACTGCTGCAGAGTCAGAGGAGAAGGAACTGCTGCAGAGTCAGAGGAGAAGGAACTGCTGCAGAGTCAGAGGAGAAGGAACCAGCTACAGAGTCAGAGGAGAAGGAACTGCTGCAGAGTCAGAGGAGAAGGAACTGCTGCAGAGTCAGAGGAGAAGGAACTGCTGCAGAGTCAGAGGAGAAGGAACTGCTGCAGAGTCAGAGGAGAAGGAACTGCTGCAGAGTCAGAGGAGAAGGAACTGCTGCAGAGTCAGAGGAGAAGGAACTGCTGCAGAGTCAGAGGAGAAGGAACTGCTGCAGAGTCAGAGGAGAAGGAACTGCTGCAGAGTCAGAGGAGAAGGAACTGCTGCAGAGTCAGAGGAGAAGGAACTGCTGCAGAGTCAGAGGAGAAGGAACTGCTGCAGAGTCAGAGGAGAAGGAACTGCTGCAGAGTCAGAGGAGAAGGAACTGCTGCAGAGTCAGAGGAGAAGGAACTGCTGCAGAGTCAGAGGAGAAGGAACTGCTGCAGAGTCAGAGGAGAAGGAACTGCTGCAGAGTCAGAGGAGAAGGAACCTGCTGCAGAGTCAGAGGAGAAGGAACTGCTGCAGAGTCAGAGGAGAAGGAACTGCTGCAGAGTCAGAGGAGAAGGAACTGCTGCAGAGTCAGAGGAGAGGGAACTGCTGCAGAGTCAGAGGAGAAGGAACTGCTGCAGAGTCAGAGGAGAAGGAACTGCTGCAGAGTCAGGGGAGAAGGAACCGGCTACAGAGTCAGAGGAGAAGGAACCTGCTGCAGAGTCAGAGAGGAGAAAGCTGGCACTGTAGAATATCTATGGATGTCCAAAGTTTAAACTATAGCCAGTTCTAGCCCAAGCCAGGTGTGCAAGAATTTTGAATGTCCATAGATGATGCAAGGATTGTTCAAGGCAGCTACGGATATGCAGGAGAGTAAGATCATGAGAGACATACTGAATACAGAAACAGCAGATCAGCAAAGAACACATATTTCATGCATACTACAGGTACACTGTGGACGTGGTGTTTGTTGTGACAGTGGAGGTCCCCAGCGCATGCGCAGGTTGAGGAGGGCACATCAAAAGCTCACAACACAGTGTGAGAATATCTTGCAATGCTTGCCTCCTCTGGAGATGAGTGTCCGGTTATCGTGGGAAAAGCAGAGACAGGAAGTTTCAGTGGCGGGAGAGTGGGCAGAGTATTGCTGCAGGCTGGAGCGTGTCTAAGTGGGGAACAGGGCAGGGAACACAATCAAATTCACAACTACATTACTCAGGGGAGATTGTGGGTCCCCATAGAGCTAGCTATTGTCAACGAACTTCAACCCAGTGTGATGTTCGTGGTCCAGTGTGTGTCCCAATAGTGTCATTGTCAACCAACTTCAACCCAGTGTGATGTTGGTCCAGTGTGAGTCCTCATAGAGCTATTGTCAATCCAGTGTGATGTTGATCCAGTGTGTGTCCCCATAGACAACCCGCCTCAACCCACCAGTGTAGTGTATGTAGTGTTGTATGTCCTCATAGAGCTATTGACAACCTACTTCAACCTGCCTCAACCCAGTGTGGTGCTGGTCCAGTGTGTGTTCCCATAGAGCTATTGTCAACCTACTTCAACCTGCCTCCACCCAGTGTGATGTTGATCCAGTGTGTGTTCCATAGAGCTATTGACAACCTACTTCAACCCGCCTCAACCCATTGTGGTGTTGGTCCAGTGTGTGTCCCCATAGAGCTATTGTCAACCTGCCTCCACCCAGTGTGATGTTGATCCAGTGTGTGTTCCATAGAGCTATTGACAACCTACTTCAACCCGCCTCAACCCATTGTGGTGTTGGTCCAGTGTGTGTCCCCATAGAGCTATTGTCAACCTACTTCAACCCAGTGTGGTGTTGGTCCAGTGTGTATGTGCTATTGTCAACCTGCCTCAACCCAGTGTGGTGTTGGTCCAGTGTGTGCCCTCATAGAGCTATTGTCAACCTACTTCCACCTGTGTGGTGTTGGTCCAGTGTGTGTCCCCATAGAGCTATTGTCTCAACCCAGTGTGGTGTTGGTCCAGTGTGTGTCCCCATAGAGCTATTTGTCTCAACCCAGTGTGGTGCTGGTCCAGTGTGTGTCCCCATAGATTGAAACTCACAAAATTGCTGGTGTTCTTCCACAACTGTATGCTTCCATCCATCATGGCCCCAGCAACCATAGTCCCATCCTTTGTGAAGGCACAAGTTGTGACTGCTGTTTTTCTTCCTGAAATGGTTGAACATCATAGTTAGGTGAAAGTCACATGATCTTAATGCTCAAGTCACATGGTGTCAGGAGGCGGGGCACGAGTAATCTTCTCCAATAATATCCACATACTTCTATATCTTCAAACTTATTTAACTCAGCGATAAATAAAGCGGTAAATAAATATATAAATATATATATTTTTAATATATATTTATAAGCATACACACCATGTTAGGTTATGGGAGGAAAATAATTCAAGAAAGAAATTGAAAACCAAGGCAACTCCCCCCCCCCCCCCCCCCCCAACACACACACACTCAGTGTATTCTTGTATTCTGCTGCAGTGTTATGTCAGGGTCTGTGACAAAATAGTCAATTGCACAGAATCAATATATTAATAATGATATACTACTACTACTACTGCTACTACTACTACTACTACTACTACTACAATAACACTAATATCAACAACAATAATAACAACAACAACACTAATAATGGATTCACACGAGCCATTGCAAGTTGAATTCTAGTTTTGTGTTCTTTGACTTGACGCACACGAATGCCCAAATCTCATTATTGTGTAGTTGACCTCTTTATCTCATTATTATGTAGAGTTGACCTCTTTATCTCATTATTGTGTAGAGTTGACCTCTTTATCTCATTATTGTGTAGAGTTGACCTCTTTATCTCATTATTGTGTAGAGTTGACCTCTTTATCTCATTATTGTGTAGAGTTGACCTCTTTATCTCATTATTGTGTAGAGTTGACCTCTTTATCTCATTATTGTGTAGAGTTGAGCTTTATCTCATTATTGTGTAGAGTTGACCTCTTTATCTCATTATTATGTAGAGTTGACCTCTTTATCTCATTATTGTGTAGTCGACCTCTTTATCTCATTATTGTGTAGTTGACCTCTTTATCTCATTATTGTGTAGAGTTGACCTCTTTATCTCATTATTGTGTAGAGTCGACCTCTTTATCTCATTATTGTGTAGAGTCGACCTCTTTATCTCATTATTGTGTAGAGTTGACCTCTTTATCTCATTATTGTGTAGAGTTGAGCTTTATCTCATTGTGTAGAGTTGACCTCTTTATCTCATTATTGTGTAGAGTTGACCTCTTTATCTCATTATTGTGTAGAGTTGACCTCTTTATCTCATTATTGTGTAGAGTTGACCTCTTTATCTCATTATTGTGTAGAGTTGACCTCTTTATCTCATTATTGTGTAGAGTTGACCTCTTTATCTCATTATTGTGTAAAGTTGACCTCTTTATCTCATTATTGTGTAGAGTGACCTCTTTATCTCATTATTGTGTAGAGTTGACCTCTTTATCTCAATATTGTGTAGAGTTGACCTCATTATTGTCTTTATCTCATTATTGTGTAGAGTTGACCTCTATGTGTAGAGTTGACCTCTTTATCTCATTATTGTGTAGTCGACCTCTTTATCTCATTATTGTGTAGAGTTGACCTCTTTATCTCATTATTGTGTAGAGTTGACCTCTTTATCTCATTATTGTGTAGTGACCTCTTTATCTCATTATTGTGTAGAGTTGACCTCTTTATCTCATTATTGTGTAGAGTTGACCTCTTTATCTCATTATTGTGTAGAGTTGACCTCTTTATCTCATTATTGTGTAGAGTTGACCTCTTTATCTCATTATTGTGTAGTCGACCTCTTTATCTCATTATTGTGTAGAGTTGACCTCTTTATCTCATTATTGTGTAGAGTTGACCTCTTTATCTCATTATTGTGTAGAGTTGACCTCTTTATCTCATTATTGTGTAGAGTTGACCTCTTTATCTCATTATTGTGTAGAGTTGACCTCTTTATCTCATTATTGTGTAGTTGACCTCTTTATCTCATTATTGCGTAGAGTCGACCTCTTTATCTCATTATTGTGTAGAGTTGACCTCTTTATCTCATTATTGTGTAGAGTTGACCTCTTTATCTCATTATTGCGTAGAGTCGACCTCTTTATCTCATTATTGTGTAGAGTCGACCTCTTTATCTCATTATTGTGTAGAGTCGACCTCTTTATCTCATTATTGTGTAGAGTCGACCTCTTTATCTCATTATTGTGTAGAGTCGACCTCTTTATCTCATTATTGTGTAGAGTCGACCTCTTTATCTCATTATTGTGTAGTCGACCTCTTTATCTCATTAATGTGTAGAGTTGACCTCTTTATCTCATTATTGTGTCGAGTTGACCTCTTTATCTCATTATTGTGTACAGTTGACCTCTTTATCTCATTATTGTGTAGAGTTGACCTTTATCTCATTATTGTGTAGTCGACCTCTTTATCTCATTATTGTGTAGAGTTGACCTCTTTATCTCATTATTGTGTAGAGTTGACCTCTTTATCTCATAATTGTGTAGAGTTGACCTCATTATCTCATTATTGTATAGACTCGACCTCTTTATCTCATTGTGTAGAGTTGACCTCTTTATTGTGTAGAGTTGACCTCTTTATCTCATTATTGTGTAGAGTTGACCTCTTTATCTCATTATTGTGTAGAGTTGACCTCTTTATCTCATTATTGTGTAGAGTTGACCTCTTTATCTCATTATTGTGTAGAGTTGACCTCTTTATCTCATTATTGTGTAGAGTTGACCTCTTTATCTCATTATTGTGTAGAGTTGACCTCTTTATCTCATTATTGTGTAGAGTTGACCTCTTTATCTCATTATTGTGTAGAGTTGACCTCTTTATCTCATTATTGTGTAGAGTTGACCTCTTTATCTCATTATTGTGTAGAGTTGACCTCTTTATCTCATTATTGTGTAGAGTTGACCTCTTTATCTCATTATTGTGTAGAGTTGACCTCTTTATCTCATTATTGTGTAGAGTCGACCTCTTTATCTCATTATTGTGTAGTCGACCTCTATCTCATTATTGTGTAGTGTCGACCTCTTTATCTCATTATTGTGTAGTCGACCTCTTTATCTCATTATTGTGTAGAGTTGACCTCTTTATCTCATTATTGTGTAGAGTTGACCTCTTTATCTCATTATTGTGTAGAATTGACCTCTTTATCTCATTATTGTGTAGAGTTGATCTCTTTATCTCATTATTGTGTAGAGTTGACCTCTTTATCTCATTATTGTGTAGAGTTGACCTCTTTATCTCATTATTGTGTAGAGTTGACCTCTTTATCTCATTATTGTGTAGTGTTGACCTCTTTATCTCATTATTGTGTAGAGGACCTCTCTATCTCATTATTGTGTAGTCGACCTCTATCTCATTATTGTGTAGAGTTGACCTCTTATCTCATTATTGTGTAGAGTCGACCTCTTTATCTCATTATTGTGTAGAGTCGACCTCTTTATCTCATTATTGTGTAGAGTTGACCTCTTTATCTCATTATTGTGTAGAGTCGACCTCTTTATCTCATTATTGTGTAGAGTTGACCTCTTTATCTCATTATTGTGTAGAGTTGACCTCTTTATCTCATTATTGTGTAGTCGACCTCTTTATCTCATTATTGTGTAGAGTTGACCTCTTTATCTCATTATTGTGTAGAGTTGACCTCTTTATCTCATTATTGTGTAGAGTGACCTCTTTATCTCGTTATTGTGTAGAGTTGACCTCTTTATCTCATTATTGTGTAGAGTTGACCTCTTTATCTCATTATTGTGTAGAGTCGACCTCTTATCTCATTATTGTGTAGAGTGGACCTCTTTATCTCATTATTGTGTAGAGTCGACCTCTTTATCTCATTATTGTGTAGAGTTGACCTCTTTATCTCATTATTGTGTAGAGTTGACCTCTTTATCTCATTATTGTGTAGAGTTGACCTCTTTATCTCATTATTGTGTAGAGTTGACCTCTTTATCTCATTATTGTGTAGAGTTGACCTCTTTATCTCATTATTGTGTAGAGTTGACCTCTTTATCTCATTATTGTGTAGAGTTGACCTCTTTATCTCAATATTGTGTAGAGTTGACCTCATTATTGTGTCTTTATCTCATTATTGTGTAGAGTTGACCTCTAAGTGTAGAGTTGACCTCTTTATCTCATTATTGTGTAGTCGACCTCTTTATCTCATTATTGTGTAGAGTTGACCTCTTTATCTCATTATTGTGTAGAGTTGACCTCTTTATCTCATTATTGTGTAGAGTCGACCTCTTTATCTCATTGTGTAGAGTTGACCTCTTTATCTCATTATTGTGTAGAGTTGACCTCTTTATCTCATTATTGTGTAGAGTTGACCTCTTTATCTCATTATTGTGTAGAGTTGACCTCTTTATCTCATTATTGTGTAGAGTTGACCTCTTTATCTCATTATTGTGTAGTCGACCTCTTTATCTCATTATTGTGTAGAGTTGACCTCTTTATCTCATTATTGTGTAGAGTTGACCTCTTTATCTCATTAATTATTGTGTAGAGTTGACCTCTTTATCTCATTATTGTGTAGAGTCAACCTCTTTATCTCATTATTGTGTAGTCGACCTCTTTATCTCATTATTGTGTAGAGTCGACCTCTTTATCTCATTATTGTGTAGAGTCGACCTCTTTATCTCATTATTGTGTAGAGTCGACCTCTTTATCTCATTATTGTGTAGAGTCGACCTCTTTATCTCATTATTGTGTAGAGTCGACCTCTTTATCTCATTATTGTGTAGAGTTGACCTCTTTATCTCATTATTGTGTAGAGTCGACCTCTTTATCTCATTATTGTGTAGAGTCGACCTCTTTATCTCATTATTGTGTAGAGTCGACCTCTTTATCTCATTATTGTGTAGTCGACCTCTTTATCTCATTATTGTGTAGAGTTGACCTCTTTATCTCATTATTGTGTCGAGTTGACCTCTTTATCTCATTATTGTGTACAGTTGACCTCTTTATCTCATTATTGTGTAGAGTTGACCTTTATCTCATTATTGTGTAGTCGACCTCTTTATCTCATTATTGTGTAGAGTTGACCTCTTTATCTCATTATTGTGTAGAGTTGACCTCTTTATCTCATTATTGTGTAGAGTCGACCTCTTTATCTCATCTCTTTATCTCATTATTGTGTAGAGTCGACCTCTTTATCTCATTATTGTGTAGAGTCGACCTCTTTATCTCATTATTGTGTAGAGTCGACCTCTTTATCTCATTATTGTGTAGAGTCGACCTCTTTATCTCATTATTGTGTAGAGTTGACCTCTTTATCTCATTATTGTGTAGAGTTGACCTCTTTATCTCATTATTGTGTAGAATTGACCTCTTTATCTCATTATTGTGTAGAGTCGACCTCTTTATCTCATTATTGTGTAGAGTCGACCTCTTTATCTCATTATTGTGTAGAGTTGACCTCTTTATCTCATTATTGTGTAGAGTTGACCTCTTTATCTCATTATTGTGTAGAATTGACCTCTTTATCTCATTATTGTGTAGAGTTGACCTCTTTATCTCATTATTGTGTAGAGTTGACCTCTTTATCTCATTATTGTGTAGAGTTGACCTCTTTATCTCATTATTGTGTAGTGTTGACCTCTTTATCTCATTATTGTGTAGAGTTGACCTCTTTATCTCATTATTGTGTAGTCGACCTCTTTATCTCATTATTGTGTAGAGTGACCTCTTTATCTCATTATTGTGTAGAGTTGACCTCTTTATCTCATTATTGTGTAGAGTTGACCTCTTTATCTCATTATTGTGTAGAGTTGACCTCTTTATCTCATTATTGTGTAGTTGACCTCTTTATCTCATTATTGTGTAGAGTTGACCTCTTTATCTCATTATTGTGTAGAGTTGACCTCTTTATCTCATTATTGTGTAGAGTTGACCTCTTTATCTCATTATTGTGTAGAGTTGACCTCTTTATCTCATTATTGTGTAGAGTTGACCTCTTTATCTCATTATTGTGTAGAGTTGACCTCTTTATCTCATTATTGTGTAGAGTTGACCTCTTTATCTCATTATTGTGTAGAGTTGACCTCTTTATCTCATTATTGTGTAGAGTCGACCTCTTTATCTCATTATTGTGTAGAGTCGACCTCTTTATCTCATTATTGTGTAGTCGACCTCTTTATCTCATTATTGTGTAGAGTTGACCTCTTTATCTCATTATTGTGTAGAGTTGACCTCTTTATCTCATTATTGTGTAGAATTGACCTCTTTATCTCATTATTGTGTAGAGTTGATCTCTTTATCTCATTATTGTGTAGAGTTGACCTCTTTATCTCATTATTGTGTAGAGTTGACCTCTTTATCTCATTATTGTGTAGAGTTGACCTCTTTATCTCATTATTGTGTAGTGTTGACCTCTTTATCTCATTATTGTGTAGAGGACCTCTCTATCTCATTATTGTGTAGTCGACCTCTATCTCATTATTGTGTAGAGTTGACCTCTTATCTCATTATTGTGTAGAGTCGACCTCTTTATCTCATTATTGTGTAGAGTCGACCTCTTTATCTCATTATTGTGTAGAGTCGACCTCTTTATCTCATTATTGTGTAGAGTTGACCTCTTTATCTCATTATTGTGTAGAGTTGACCTCTTTATCTCATTATTGTGTAGTCGACCTCTTTATCTCATTATTGTGTAGAGTGACCTCTTTATCTCATTATTGTGTAGAGTTGACCTCTTTATCTCATTATTGTGTAGAGTCGACCTCTTATCTCATTATTGTGTAGAGTGGACCTCTTTATCTCATTATTGTGTAGAGTCGACCTCTTTATCTCATTATTGTGTAGAGTTGACCTCTTTATCTCATTATTGTGTAGAGTTGACCTCTTTATCTCATTATTGTGTAGAGTTGACCTCTTTATCTCATTATTGTGTAGAGTTGACCTCTTTATCTCATTATTGTGTAGAGTTGACCTCTTTATCTCATTATTGTGTAGAGTTGACCTCTTTATCTCATTATTATGTAGAGTTGACCTCTTTATCTCATTATTGTGTAGTCGACCTCTTTATCTCATTATTGTGTAGAGTTGACCTCTTTATCTCATTATTGTGTAGAGTTGACCTCTTTATCTCATTATTGTGTAGAGTCGACCTCTTTATCTCATTATTGTGTAGAGTCGACCTCTTTATCTCATTATTGTGTAGAGTTGACCTCTTTATCTCATTATTGTGTAGAGTTGAGCTTTATCTCATTGTGTAGAGTTGACCTCTTTATCTCATTATTGTGTAGAGTTGACCTCTTTATCTCATTATTGTGTAGAGTTGACCTCTTTATCTCATTATTGTGTAGAGTTGACCTCTTTATCTCATTATTGTGTAGAGTTGACCTCTTTATCTCATTATTGTGTAGAGTCGACCTCTTTATCTCATTATTGTGTAGAGTTGACCTCTTTATCTCATTATTGTGTAAAGTTGACCTCTTTATCTCATTATTGTGTAGAGTCGACCTCTTTATCTCATTATTGTGTAGTCGACCTCTTTATCTCATTATTGTGTAGAGTTGACCTCTTTATCTCATTATTGTGTAGAGTTGACCTCTTTATCTCATTATTGTGTAGAGTTGACCTCTTTATCTCAATATTGTGTAGAGTTGACCTCATTATTGTCTTTATCTCATTATTGTGTAGAGTTGACCTCTATGTGTAGAGTTGACCTCTTTATCTCATTATTGTGTAGTCGACCTCTTTATCTCATTATTGTGTAGAGTTGACCTCTTTATCTCATTATTGTGTAGAGTTGACCTCTTTATCTCATTATTGTGTAGTCGACCTCTTTATCTCATTATTGTGTAGAGTTGACCTCTTTATCTCATTATTGTGTAGAGTTGACCTCTTTATCTCATTATTGTGTAGAGTTGACCTCTTTATCTCATTATTGTGTAGAGTTGACCTCTTTATCTCATTATTGTGTAGTCGACCTCTTTATCTCATTATTGTGTAGAGTTGACCTCTTTATCTCATTATTGTGTAGAGTTGACCTCTTTATCTCATTATTGTGTAGAGTTGACCTCTTTATCTCATTATTGTGTAGAGTTGACCTCTTTATCTCATTATTGTGTAGAGTTGACCTCTTTATCTCATTATTGTGTAGTTGACCTCTTTATCTCATTATTGCGTAGAGTCGACCTCTTTATCTCATTATTGTGTAGAGTTGACCTCTTTATCTCATTATTGTGTAGAGTTGACCTCTTTATCTCATTATTGCGTAGAGTCGACCTCTTTATCTCATTATTGTGTAGAGTCGACCTCTTTATCTCATTATTGTGTAGAGTCGACCTCTTTATCTCATTATTGTGTAGAGTCGACCTCTTTATCTCATTATTGTGTAGAGTCGACCTCTTTATCTCATTATTGTGTAGAGTCGACCTCTTTATCTCATTATTGTGTAGTCGACCTCTTTATCTCATTAATGTGTAGAGTTGACCTCTTTATCTCATTATTGTGTCGAGTTGACCTCTTTATCTCATTATTGTGTACAGTTGACCTCTTTATCTCATTATTGTGTAGAGTTGACCTTTATCTCATTATTGTGTAGTCGACCTCTTTATCTCATTATTGTGTAGAGTTGACCTCTTTATCTCATTATTGTGTAGAGTTGACCTCTTTATCTCATAATTGTGTAGAGTTGACCTCATTATCTCATTATTGTATAGACTCGACCTCTTTATCTCATTGTGTAGAGTTGACCTCTTTATTGTGTAGAGTTGACCTCTTTATCTCATTATTGTGTAGAGTTGACCTCTTTATCTCATTATTGTGTAGAGTTGACCTCTTTATCTCATTATTGTGTAGAGTTGACCTCTTTATCTCATTATTGTGTAGAGTTGACCTCTTTATCTCATTATTGTGTAGAGTTGACCTCTTTATCTCATTATTGTGTAGAGTTGACCTCTTTATCTCATTATTGTGTAGAGTTGACCTCTTTATCTCATTATTGTGTAGAGTTGACCTCTTTATCTCATTATTGTGTAGAGTTGACCTCTTTATCTCATTATTGTGTAGAGTTGACCTCTTTATCTCATTATTGTGTAGAGTTGACCTCTTTATCTCATTATTGTGTAGAGTTGACCTCTTTATCTCATTATTGTGTAGAGTCGACCTCTTTATCTCATTATTGTGTAGTCGACCTCTATCTCATTATTGTGTAGAGTCGACCTCTTTATCTCATTATTGTGTAGTCGACCTCTTTATCTCATTATTGTGTAGAGTTGACCTCTTTATCTCATTATTGTGTAGAGTTGACCTCTTTATCTCATTATTGTGTAGAATTGACCTCTTTATCTCATTATTGTGTAGAGTTGATCTCTTTATCTCATTATTGTGTAGAGTTGACCTCTTTATCTCATTATTGTGTAGAGTTGACCTCTTTATCTCATTATTGTGTAGAGTTGACCTCTTTATCTCATTATTGTGTAGTGTTGACCTCTTTATCTCATTATTGTGTAGAGGACCTCTCTATCTCATTATTGTGTAGTCGACCTCTATCTCATTATTGTGTAGAGTTGACCTCTTATCTCATTATTGTGTAGAGTCGACCTCTTTATCTCATTATTGTGTAGAGTCGACCTCTTTATCTCATTATTGTGTAGAGTCGACCTCTTTATCTCATTATTGTGTAGAGTTGACCTCTTTATCTCATTATTGTGTAGAGTTGACCTCTTTATCTCATTATTGTGTAGTCGACCTCTTTATCTCATTATTGTGTAGAGTGACCTCTTTATCTCATTATTGTGTAGTCGACCTCTTATCTCATTATTGTGTAGAGTGGACCTCTTTATCTCATTATTGTGTAGAGTCGACCTCTTTATCTCATTATTGTGTAGAGTTGACCTCTTTATCTCATTATTGTGTAGAGTTGACCTCTTTATCTCATTATTGTGTAGAGTTGACCTCTTTATCTCATTATTGTGTAGAGTTGACCTCTTTATCTCATTATTGTGTAGAGTTGACCTCTTTATCTCATTATTGTGTAGAGTTGACCTCTTTATCTCATTATTGTGTAGAGTTGACCTCTTTATCTCAATATTGTGTAGAGTTGACCTCATTATTGTGTCTTTATCTCATTATTGTGTAGAGTTGACCTCTAAGTGTAGAGTTGACCTCTTTATCTCATTATTGTGTAGTCGACCTCTTTATCTCATTATTGTGTAGAGTTGACCTCTTTATCTCATTATTGTGTAGAGTTGACCTCTTTATCTCATTATTGTGTAGAGTCGACCTCTTTATCTCATTGTGTAGAGTTGACCTCTTTATCTCATTATTGTGTAGAGTTGACCTCTTTATCTCATTATTGTGTAGAGTTGACCTCTTTATCTCATTATTGTGTAGAGTTGACCTCTTTATCTCATTATTGTGTAGAGTTGACCTCTTTATCTCATTATTGTGTAGTCGACCTCTTTATCTCATTATTGTGTAGAGTTGACCTCTTTATCTCATTATTGTGTAGAGTTGACCTCTTTATCTCATTAATTATTGTGTAGAGTTGACCTCTTTATCTCATTATTGTGTAGAGTCAACCTCTTTATCTCATTATTGTGTAGTCGACCTCTTTATCTCATTATTGTGTAGAGTCGACCTCTTTATCTCATTATTGTGTAGAGTCGACCTCTTTATCTCATTATTGTGTAGAGTCGACCTCTTTATCTCATTATTGTGTAGAGTCGACCTCTTTATCTCATTATTGTGTAGAGTCGACCTCTTTATCTCATTATTGTGTAGAGTTGACCTCTTTATCTCATTATTGTGTAGAGTCGACCTCTTTATCTCATTATTGTGTAGAGTCGACCTCTTTATCTCATTATTGTGTAGAGTCGACCTCTTTATCTCATTATTGTGTAGTCGACCTCTTTATCTCATTATTGTGTAGAGTTGACCTCTTTATCTCATTATTGTGTCGAGTTGACCTCTTTATCTCATTATTGTGTACAGTTGACCTCTTTATCTCATTATTGTGTAGAGTTGACCTTTATCTCATTATTGTGTAGTCGACCTCTTTATCTCATTATTGTGTAGAGTTGACCTCTTTATCTCATTATTGTGTAGAGTTGACCTCTTTATCTCATTATTGTGTAGAGTCGACCTCTTTATCTCATCTCTTTATCTCATTATTGTGTAGAGTCGACCTCTTTATCTCATTATTGTGTAGAGTCGACCTCTTTATCTCATTATTGTGTAGAGTCGACCTCTTTATCTCATTATTGTGTAGAGTCGACCTCTTTATCTCATTATTGTGTAGAGTTGACCTCTTTATCTCATTATTGTGTAGAGTTGACCTCTTTATCTCATTATTGTGTAGAGTTGACCTCTTTATCTCATTATTGTGTAGAGTCGACCTCTTTATCTCATTATTGTGTAGAGTCGACCTCTTTATCTCATTATTGTGTAGAGTTGACCTCTTTATCTCATTATTGTGTAGAGTTGACCTCTTTATCTCATTATTGTGTAGAATTGACCTCTTTATCTCATTATTGTGTAGAGTTGACCTCTTTATCTCATTATTGTGTAGAGTTGACCTCTTTATCTCATTATTGTGTAGAGTTGACCTCTTTATCTCATTATTGTGTAGTGTTGACCTCTTTATCTCATTATTGTGTAGAGGACCTCTTTATCTCATTATTGTGTAGTCGACCTCTTTATCTCATTATTGTGTAGAGTTGACCTCTTATCTCATTATTGTGTAGAGTCGACCTCTTTATCTCATTATTGTGTAGAGTCGACCTCTTTATCTCATTATTGTGTAGAGTCGACCTCTTTATCTCATTATTGTGTAGAGTTGACCTCTTTATCTCATTATTGTGTAGAGTTGACCTCTTTATCTCATTATTGTGTAGTCGACCTCTTTATCTCATTATTGTGTAGAGTTGACCTCTTTATCTCATTATTGTGTAGAGTTGACCTCTTTATCTCATTATTGTGTAGAGTTGACCTCTTTATCTCATTATTGTGTAGAGTTGACCTCTTTATCTCATTATTGTGTAGAGTCGACCTCTTTATCTCATTATTGTGTAGAGTTGACCTCTTTATCTCATTATTGTGTAGAGTTGACCTCTTTATCTCATTATTGTGTAGAGTTGACCTCTTTATCTCATTATTGTGTAGAGTTGACCTCTTTATCTCATTATTGTGTAGAGTTGACCTCTTTATCTCATTATTGTGTAGAGTTGACCTCTTTATCTCATTATTGTGTAGAGTTGACCTCTTTATCTCATTATTGTGTAGAGTTGACCTCTTTATCTCATTATTGTGTAGAGTCGACCTCTTTATCTCATTATTGTGTAGAGTTGACCTCTTTATCTCATTATTGTGAAGTTATCTCATTATTGTGTAGAGTTGACCTCTTTATCTCATTATTGTGTAGAGTTGACCTCTTTATCTAATTATTGTGTAGAGTTGACCTCTTTATCTCATTATTGTGTAGAGTTGACCTCTTTATCTCATTATTGTGTAGAGTTGACCTCTTTATCTCATTATTGTGTAGAGTTGACCTCTTTATCTCATTATTGGGCCTCTTTATCTAATTATTGTGTAGAGTTGACCTCTTTATCTCATTATTGTGTGGAGTTGACCTCTTTATCTCATTATTGTGTAGAGTTGACCTCTTTATCTCATTATTGTGTAGAGTTGACATGATTATTGTGTAGAGTTGACCTCTTTATCTCATTATTGTGTAGAGTTGACCTCTTTATCTCATTATTGTGTAGAGTTGACCTCTTTATCTCATTATTGTGTAGAGTTGACCTCTTTATCTCATTGTGTAGAGTCGACCTCTTTATCTCATTATTGTGTAGAGTTGACCTCTTTATCTCATTATTGTTACAGTTGACCTCTTTATCTCATTATTGTGTAGAGTTGACCTCTTTATCTCATTATTGTGTAGAGTTGACCTCTTTATCTCATTATTGTGTAGAGTCGACCTCTTTATCTCATTATTGTGTAGAGTCGACCTCTTTATCTCATTATTGTGTAGAGTTGACCTCTTTATCTCATTATTGTGTAGAGTTGACCTCTTTATCTCATTGTGTAGAGTCGACCTCTTTATCTCATTATTGTGTAGTTGACCTCTTTATCTCATTATTGTGTAGAGTTGACCTCTTTATCTCATTATTGTGTAGAGTCGACCTCTTTATCTCATTATTGTGTAGAGTTGACCTCTTTATCTCATTATTGTGTAGAGTCGACCTCTTTATCTCATTATTGTGTAGAGTTGACCTCTTTATCTCATTATTGTGTAGAGTCGACCTCTTTATCTCATTATTGTGTAGAGTTGACCTCTTTATCTCATTATTGTGTAGAGTTGACCTCTTTATCTCATTATTGTGTAGAGTTGACCTCTTTATCTCATTATTGTGTAGTCGACCTCTTTATCTCATTATTGTGTAGAGTCGACCTCTTTATCTCATTATTGTGTAGAGTTGACCTCTTTATCTCATTATTGTGTAGAGTTGACCTCTTTATCTCATTGTGTAGAGTCGACCTCTTTATCTCATTATTGTGTAGAGTTGACCTCTTTATCTCATTATTGTGTAGTTATCTCATTATTGTGTAGAGTTGACCTCTTTATCTATTGTGTAGAGTTGTCTCATTATTGTGTAGTCGACCTCTTTATCTCATTATTGTGTAGAGTTGACCTCTTTATCTCATTATTGTGTAGAGTTGACCTCTTTATCTCATTATTGTGTAAAGTTGACCTCTTTATCTCATTATTGTGTAGAGTTGACATCTTTATCTCATTATTGTGTAGAGTCGACCTCTTTATCTCATTATTGTGCAGAGTTGACCTCTTTATCTCATTATTGTGTAGAGTTGACCTCTTTATCTCATTATTGTGTAGAGTCGACCTCTTTATCTCATTATTGTGTAGAGTTGACCTCTTTATCTCATTATTGTGTAGAGTTGACCTCTTTATCTCATTATTGTGTAGAGTTGACCTCTTTATCTCATTATTGTGTAGAGTTGACCGCTTTATCTCATTATTGTGTAGAGTTGACCTCTTTATCTCATTATTGTGTAGAGTTGACCTCTTTATCTCATTATTGTGTAGAGTTGACCTCTTTATCTCATTATTGTGTAGAGTTGACCTCTTTATCTCATTATTGTGTAGAGTTGACCTCTTTATCTCATTATTGTGTAGAGTTGACCTCTTTATCTCATTATTGTGTAGAATCGACCTCTTTATCTCATTATTGTGTAGAGTTGACCTCTTTATCTCATTATTGTGAAGTTATCTCATTATTGTGTAGAGTTGACCTCTTTATCTCATTATTGTGTAGAGTTGACCTCTTTATCTAATTATTGTGTAGAGTTGACCTCTTTATCTCATTATTGTGTAGAGTTGACCTCTTTATCTCATTATTGTGTAGAGTTGACCTCTTTATCTCATTATTGTGTAGAGTTGACCTCTTTATCTCATTATTGGGCCTCTTTATCTAATTATTGTGTAGAGTTGACCTCTTTATCTCATTATTGTGTGGAGTTGACCTCTTTATCTCATTATTGTGTAGAGTTGACCTCTTTATCTCATTATTGTGTAGAGTTGACATGATTATTGTGTAGAGTTGACCTCTTTATCTCATTATTGTGTAGAGTTGACCTCTTTATCTCATTATTGTGTAGAGTTGACCTCTTTATCTCATTATTGTGTAGAGTTGACCTCTTTATCTCATTGTGTAGAGTCGACCTCTTTATCTCATTATTGTGTAGAGTTGACCTCTTTATCTCATTATTGTTACAGTTGACCTCTTTATCTCATTATTGTGTAGAGTTGACCTCTTTATCTCATTATTGTGTAGAGTTGACCTCTTTATCTCATTATTGTGTAGAGTCGACCTCTTTATCTCATTATTGTGTAGAGTCGACCTCTTTATCTCATTATTGTGTAGAGTTGACCTCTTTATCTCATTATTGTGTAGAGTTGACCTCTTTATCTCATTATTGTGTAGAGTCGACCTCTTTATCTCATTATTGTGTAGAGTTGACCTCTTTATCTCATTATTGTGTAGAGTTGACCTCTTTATCTCATTATTGTGTAGAGTCGACCTCTTTATCTCATTATTGTGTAGAGTTGACCTCTTTATCTCATTATTGTGTAGAGTCGACCTCTTTATCTCATTATTGTGTAGAGTTGACCTCTTTATCTCATTATTGTGTAGAGTCGACCTCTTTATCTCATTATTGTGTAGAGTTGACCTCTTTATCTCATTATTGTGTAGAGTTGACCTCTTTATCTCATTATTGTGTAGAGTTGACCTCTTTATCTCATTATTGTGTAGTCGACCTCTTTATCTAATTATTGTGTAGAGTTGACCTCTTTATCTCATTATTGTGTGGAGTTGACCTCTTTATCTCATTATTGTGTAGAGTTGACCTCTTTATCTCATTATTGTGTAGAGTTGACATGATTATTGTGTAGAGTTGACCTCTTTATCTCATTATTGTGTAGAGTCGACCTCTTTATCTCATTATTGTGTAGAGTTGACCTCTTTATCTCATTATTGTGTAGAGTTGACCTCTTTAACTCATTATTGTGTAGAGTTGACCTCTTTATCTCATTATTGTGTAGTCGACCTCTTTATCTCATTATTGTGTAGAGTTGACCTCTTTATCTCATTATTGTGTAGAGTTGACCTCTTTATCTCATATTGTGTAGAGTTGACCTCTTTATCTCATTATTGTGTAGAGTTGACCTCTTTATCTCATTATTGTGTAGAGTTGACCTCTTTATCTCATAATTGTGTAGAGTCGACCTCTTTAACTCATTATTGTGTAGAGTTGACCTCTTTATCTCATTGTGTAGAGTTGACCTCTTTATCTCATTGTGTAGAGTTGACCTCTTTATCTCATTATTGTGTAGAGTTGACCTCTTTATCTCATTATTGTGTAGAGTCGACCTCTTTAACTCATTATTGTGTAGAGTCGACCTCTTTAACTCATTATTGTGTAGAGTTGACCTCTTTATCTCATTATTGTGTAGTCGACCTCTTTATCTCATTATTGTGTAGAGTTGACCTCTTTATGTGTAGAGTTGACCTCTTTATCTCATTATTGTGTAGAGTTGACCTCTTTATCTCATTATTGTGTAGTTGTCTCATTGCGTAGAGTCGACCTCCTTATCTCATTATTGTGTAGAGTTGACCTCTTTATCTCATTATTGTGTAGAGTTGACCTCTTTATCTCATTATTGTGTAGAGTTGACCTCTTTATCTCATTATTGTGTAGAGTTGACCTCTTTATCTCATTATTGTGTAGAGTTGACCTCTTTATCTCATTGTGTAGAGTCGACCTCTTTATCTCATTATTGTGTAGAGTTGACCTCTTTATCTCATTATTGTGTAGAGTTGACCTCTTTATCTCATTATTGTGTAGAGTTGACCTCTTTATCTCATTATTGTGTAGAGTTGACCTCTTTATCTCATTGTGTAGAGTCGACCTCTTTATCTCATTATTGTGTAGAGTTGACCTCTTTATCTCATTATTGTGTAGAGTTGACCTCTTTATCTCATTATTGTGTAGAGTCGACCTCTTTATCTCATTATTGTGTAGAGTTGACCTCTTTATCTCATTATTGTGTAGAGTTGACCTCTTTATCTCATTATTGTGTAGAGTTGACCACTTTATCTCATTATTGTGTAGAGTTGACCTCTTTATCTCATTATTGTGTAGAGTTGACCTCTTTATCTCATTATTGTGTAGAGTTGACCTCTTTATCTCATTATTGTGTAGTGTTGACCTCTTTATCTCATTATTGTGTAGAGTTGACCTCTTTATCTCATTATTGTGTAGAGTCGACCTTTATCTCATTATTGTGTAGAGTCGACCTCTTTATCTCATTATTGTGTAGTCGACCTCTTTATCTCATTATTGTGTAGAGTTGACCTCTTTATCTCATTATTGTGTAGTCGACCTCTTTATCTCATTATTGTGTAGAGTCGACCTCTTTATCTCATTATTGTGTAGAGTCGACCTCTTTATCTCATTATTGTGTAGAGTCGACCTCTTTATCTCATTATTGTGTAGAGTCGACCTCTTTATCTCATTATTGTGTAGAGTTGACCTCTTTATCTCATTATTGTGTAGAATTGACCTCTTTATCTCATTATTGTGTAGAGTTGAACTGTTTACCTAAGATTATATCACGACTCGTTTGACTCGCCTCATGTGCACGCCCACCCCTCGTGCACGACGTCACATGTCCGTACCTTGTCTGTCCCTTGCTTTAATAACATGCAGATGCTTCTTGCTGTTGTTCACGTCCCAGAGTCTCAGAGAACTGGAGAGAGGGAGAGAAAAATATGGGAGGGGGGGTGGTGGAAGGGGGGAGAGTGAAAAGGGGGAGGGAGAAGAGGGGAAAAAGAAATGAAAAGAGGGAAAAGGTTACAAACAATAATAATAAATAATAATATTTAATAATAATAATATGATGATGATGATGATGATGATGAAATCACCTTCTCAGTAATTAACTTCAAATTGTATTCACTCGATGTTTCGACTAGATGCTTTAGTCTTTATCAGGAATAATGAGACGCTACAAGGCTCACGTGAGCCTGTTATATACCAGTAGCTAGCTATCCACCACATGCCAGCACACAGCACGTGCACCAGATGTTAAAAAATTAAATAAATAAACATATAAATAAATAAACCAATATAATTAAATGAACAACAAATAAAAATAAAAATAAAACAATTACATCAATAATAAATTACACCAATAATAATAATAATAACAACAACAACAACAACAACAATAATAATAATAATTCTAATATTATTTATTAGTTTGTTGCAGTGCAAAAGGAAGTCAGAACTTGCAAAACATATTCCTCAACTTCCATACACATACCAATCGTTGGAGCAGGTCAGGAACTGATCTTTGACCTTTGGATGCCAGCAAGCACAGTTCAGCATCGAGACGTGTCCCTGCATTGGAGTATAGATCACATGATTATTGTTACAGATCATGTGACAAAATTGTACATACGCCAATCACATCATTCAGAGAGTGGATAACATGATACATATTGTGTATCACATGACCACAAGCAACTAGTCACATGATGCAGGCACGTACGTCGGTGTGTGCCATGTCGGTGTTATACTGCCATCCTTTTGGGCACTCCATCTTGTTGTGGCCATCTCTATCCAGCACCTTGGCCTGGACACAAAGGAGAGAAAAACGTTCAAGAGAGACTCACTCACAACACTGTCATACTCATGCCATCTAGGAGGATATTTCCGAGGCGTTTAATATTCGCTGATGATGACAAACTTAAGGATTTGCAGGGAAGGGAAATAATCGTGGATGATATAATTTATAACATCACGCTTTAGCCTCTACAACAGGGAATCTGAAAACCTCAAGAATACCCAGTTATGTCCCACGTGTGTGGAGGAGCTCATTGGTCTATAAGTGACACCCCTGACATGGAGAGGTCAACACATTCGGTGTATAAGTGACACCCCTGACATGGAGAAGTCAACACATTCGGTGTGTAAGTGACACCCCTGACATGGAGCGGTCAACACATTCGGTGTATAAGTGGCACCCCTGACATGGAGAGGCAGATGTTGCTTCACAGTAACACCGAATGTGTTGACCTCTCCATGTCAGGGGTGCCACTCACACACCGAATGTGTTGAATTCCATGTCAGGGGTGCCACTTACACACCGAATGTGTTGACCTCTCCATGTCAGGGGTGTCACTCACACACCGAATGTGTTGACCTCTCCATGTCAGGGGTGCCACTTGCACACCGAATGTGTTGACCTCTCCATGTCAGGGGTGCCACTCACACACCGAATGTGTTGACCTCTCCATGTCAGGGGTGCCACTTGCACACCGAATGTGTTGACCTCTCCATGTCAGGGGTGCCACTCACACACCGAATGTGTTGACCTCTCCATGTCAGGGGTGCCACTCACACACCGAATGTGTTGACCTCTCCATGTCAGGGGTGTCACTTATACACCAAATGTGTCAACCTCTCCATGTCAGAGGTGCCACTTATACACCGAATGTGTTGACCTCTCCATGTCAGGGGTGCCATTTACACACCGAATGTGTTGACCTCTCCATATCAGGGGTGCCATTTACACACCGAATGTGTTGACCTCTCCATGTCAGGGGTGCCACTTATACACCGAATGTGTTGACCACTCCATGTCAGGGGTGCCACTCACACACCGAATGTGTTGACCTCTCCATGTCAGGGGTGCCACTTATACACCGAATGTGTTGACCACTCCATGTCAGGGGTGCCACTCACACACCGAATGTGTTGACCACTCCATGTCAGGGGTGCCACTCACACACCGAATGTGTTGACCTCTCTGTCAGGGGTGCCACTTATACACCGAATGTGTTGATTTTGCCGGAATATAAGTCGCAGTGTTTAAACTGAATTTCTGGGTGTGGTCACAAGTGGAGAGCATGTGATCTTTGGCCTGCTACATTACACGATATTTTTTTGTGTGTGATATGTCTGAACTAAGCATATGAGCTACACTGCAGTTTGTAAGCTCAAAGTTTTGAACTTGCAAGGAAGCCTGGGAATGGAAGAGCTAAAAAGGAGAATGGAATAAGCAAAAAGCTGGTGAGACTAGAAAGATGGAGGTCGAATTGACAACACTACCAAGTTCAGCCCAGATCACATCGAGTTGGGGTCAGAGTTTTCTCTAGCTCCGGCTTGCTGGTAGATGGGTGCTTCATTTAGACCGCGACTTACACTCTGGTGTGACCTACACCATAGCAAATACGGCATATCGTTACATGTAGGGAGGAGTTTATGTCAGAGAGCACTTGTAATGACAAAGTTGGCTACTTCCTCTTGCCCAATCTTAGGATTACATCACCATGATGACATCACTAATACTGCACAGGTCAGTACTGGATTTAGGGCTTCAGCTAGGGCCAGGGCAAGGATTAGTGCCAGTGCAATAGCTAGGGCCAGCATCAGGGCAGTAGCTAGGGTTAGGGCCAGGGTAATGGATGGATTAGGACCAGGTCAGTGGTGAAAGCTAGGGTTAGTGCTAGGGCAGTGGTTAGGCTTAGGGCCAGAGCAAGCTAGGGGCAGGGCAATGATTAAGCGTAGGGCTAGGGTAATGATTAGGCTTAGGGCTGGGGCAGACAGTAGCTAGGGCCAGGACATTGGCAACGCGATCAAATGCTCACGTTGTCATCATGATGATGTAATGTTGATGTAATGCTCATCATGATGACACGAGGACCCAGTACAAAGTTTGAATTTTAAAAAAGTGGGGGGGGGGGATGAGAAATTAGCCTCAGGCAGGAAGGTGTTATTAGAGCAGGAGCCCAGAGCTGTTGTTAATGGAATTATGCCAGAACATTTGACCTCATTAGCAAATGGACAACCCTCAACACCCTCAAAGATGAGTTGCTGCTAGGTTATGGCAATGGCTTGCTCCTGAAACGCGAAGGTTAAAAATGGTGTCAAATATTCACTTAAGCTTACTGGAGTATGGAATGATAGAAGCCAGCAATTATGTGTACCTCCCCCTCTACCAGCAACCCTACCCCCTCAACTAGCAATCAATCTCTACTAGCAATTCCACCCCCTCTACCAGCAACCCACCCCCTCAACCAGCAACCTACACCCTCTACCAGCAACCCACCCCCTCAACCAGCAACCCACCCCCTCAACCACCATCAACCCACCCCCTCAACCACCCTCAAACCAGCAACCTACCCCCTCAACCATCAACCTACCCCCTCTACCAGCAACCCACCCCCTCTACCAGCAACCCACCCCCTCTACCAGCAACCCACCCCCTCAAACCAGCCCTCAACCCACCCCATCTACTAGCAACCCACCCCCTCTACCAGCAACCTACCCCCTCAACCAGCAACCCACCCCCTCAACCCACCCCCTCAAACCAGCAACCCACCCCCCTCAACTAGCATCCCACCCCCTCAACCAGCAACCCACCCCCCTCAACTAGCATCCCACCCCCTCAACCAGCAACCCACCCCCTCAAACCAGCAACCCACCCCCTCAACCAGAAACCCACCCCCTCAAACCAGCAACCCACCCCCTCTACTAGCAACCCCACCCCCCCTACCAGCAACCCACCCCCTCTACTAGCAACCCCACCCCCTACCAGCAAACACCCCTCCGCAAAAGTGATGAAATATAATGACATCGTATATCCTAAAGAACAGATTGACTAGTGCTAGCAATTTTAGATGAGATTTTAACCATCAGGAATCTGCTAGCAAAGTCAATCAGTTTGCCACCTGTTTTAGTAATTATCCACTCAATTGAACAACAATAATTACAATAACAATATAAATAATAATAATAATAATAACAAGAGCAATAATAATAATATTATTATAAAAGAAAAAGAAGGAAATAAAAATAAAAATAAAATATATAACAAAAGAGACCCATTTGCTGCATCTTTGCCAACTCTTGTCTGTCATCATGATCACTGCCTTCCTTATCCGAGTCATCATTTATCAACAATATGCATGCTTTACATATATATATTATATACATATCATATGTTTATATATGTATATAATGTATATATATATACATATATATGTATATGTATATATATATACACTATATGTCATATATATACATATATATGTAATATATATACATATATATACATATAATTATATATATACATACATATTTAATGTTCAAATAAAATGAAAAAGAAATCCGAGTTTGCCCGTGGGGGACAGATCGGCAGCCAGTGGTGTCGGAGAGAATAGTGTCCCTCTGTCCGGCCTGGTAGCAGGAGGATGAGGCTTGTAAGACATTCTCTTGCGAGCCATACCCTGATGGTTCTTCTTAACACTATGAGAGAGCTATGTGGAGAAGGTGCAGGGGCAACTATAAGAGAGAGCTATGTGGAGAAGGTGCAGTGGCAACTATAAGGTGGACTATGAGAGAGCTATGTGGAGAAGGTGCAGTGGCAACTATAAGGTGGACTATGAGAGAGCTATGTGGAGAAGGTGCAGTGGCAACTATAAGGTGGACTATGAGAGAGCTATGTGGAGAAGGTGCAGTGGCAACTATAAGGTGGACTATGAGAGGGCTATGTGGAGAAGGTGCAGTGGCAGGTGGACTATGAGAGAGCTATGTGGAGAAGGTGCAGTGGCAACTATAAGGTGGACTATGAGAGAGCTATGTGGAGAAGGTGCAGTGGCAGGTGGACTATGAGAGAGCTATGTGGAGAAGGTGCAGTGGCAGGTGGACTATGAGAGAGCTATGTGGAGAAGGTGCAGTGGAAACTATAAGGTGGACTATGAGAGAGCTATGTGGAGAAGGTGCAGTGGCAACTATAAGGTGGACTATGAGAGAGCTATGTGGAGAAGGTGCAGTGGCAACTATAAGGTGGACTATGAGAGATGTGGAGAAGGTGCAGTGGCAACTATAAGGTGGACTATGAGAGAGCTATGTGGAGAAGGTGCAGTGGCAACTATAAGGTGGACTATGAGAGGGCTATGTGGAGAAGGTGCAGTGGCAGGTGGACTATGAGAGAGCTATGTGGAGAAGGTGCAGTGGCAACTATAAGGTGGACTATGAGAGAGCTATGTGGAGAAGGTGCAGTGGCAGGTGGACTATGAGAGAGCTATGTGGAGAAGCAACTATAAGGTGGACTATGAGAGAGCTATGTGGAGAAGGTGCAGTGGCAACTATAAGGTGGACTATGAGAGAGCTATGTGGAGGTGTAGTGGCAACTATAAGGTGGACTATGAGAGAGCTATGAGGAGAAGGTGCAGTGGCAACTATAAGGTGGACTATTAGAGAGCTATGTGGAGAAGGTGCAGTGGCAACTATAAGGTGGACTATGAGAGAGCTATGTGGAGAAGGTGCAGTGGCAACTATAAGGTGGACTATGAGAGAGCTATGTGGAGAAGGTGCAGTGGCAACTATAAGGTGGACTATGAGAGGGCTATGTGGAGAAGGTGCAGTGGCAGGTGGACTATGAGAGAGCTATGTGGAGAAGGTGCAGTGGCAACTATAAGGTGGACTATGAGAGAGCTATGTGGAGAAGGTGCAGTGGCAGGTGGACTATGAGAGAGCTATGTGGAGAAGCAACTATAAGGTGGACTATGAGAGAGCTATGTGGAGAAGGTGCAGTGGCAACTATAAGGTGGACTATGAGAGAGCTATGTGGAGAAGGTGCAGTGGCAACTATAAGGTGGACTATGAGAGAGCTATGTGGAGAAGGTGCAGTGGAAACTATAAGGTGGACTATGAGAGAGCTATGTGGAGAAGGTGCAGTGGCAACTATAAGGTGGACTATGAGAGAGCTATGTGGAGAAGGTGCAGTGGCAACTATAAGGTGGACTATGAGAGAGCTATGTGGAGAAGGTGCAGTGGCAACTATAAGGTGGACTATGAGAGAGCTATGTGGAGAAGGTGCAGTGGCAACTATAAGGTGGACTATGAGAGAGCTATGTGGAGAAGGTGCAGTGGCAGCTATAAGGTGGACTATGAGAGAGCTATGTGGAGAAGGTGCAGTGGCAACTATAAGGTGGACTATGAGAGAGCTATAAGGTGGACTATGAGAGAGCTATGTGGAGAAGGTGCAGTGGCAACTATAAGGTGGACTATGAGAGAGCTATGTGGAGAAGGTGCAGTGGCAACTATAAGGTGGACTATGAGAGGGCTATGTGGAGAAGGTGCAGTGGCAGGTGGACTATGAGAGAGCTATGTGGAGAAGGTGCAGTGGCAGGTGGACTATGAGAGAGCTATGTGGAGAAGGTGCAGTGGCAGGTGGACTATGAGAGAGCTATGTGGAGAAGGTGCAGTGGCAACTATAAGGTGGACTATGAGAGAGCTATGTGGAGAAGGTGCAGTGGCAACTATAAGGTGGACTATGAGAGAGCTATGTGGAGAAGGTGCAGTGGCAACTATAAGGTGGACTATGAGAGATGTGGAGAAGGTGCAGTGGCAACTATAAGGTGGACTATGAGAGGGCTATGTGGAGAAGGTGCAGTGGCAACTATAAGGTGGACTATGAGAGAGCTATGTGGAGAAGGTGCAGTGGCAACTATAAGGTGGACTATGAGAGAGCTATGTGGAGAAGGTGCAGTGGCAACTATAAGGTGGACTATGAGAGAGCTATGTGGAGAAGGTGCAGTGGCAACTATAAGGTGGACTATGAGAGAGCTATGTGGAGAAGGTACAGTGACAACTATAAGGTGGACTATGAGAGAGCTATGAGGAGAAGGTGCAGTGGCAACTATAAGGTGGACTATGAGAGAGCTATGTGGAGAAGCAACTATAAGGTGGACTATGAGAGAGCTATGTGGAGAAGGTGCAGTGGCAACTATAAGGTGGACTATGAGAGAGCTATGTGGAGAAGCAACTATAAGGTGGACTATGAGAGAGCTATGTGGAGAAGCAACTATAAGGTGGACTATGAGAGAGCTATGTGGAGAAGGTGCAGTGGCAACTATAAGGTGGACTATGAGAGAGCTATAAGGTGGACTATGAGAGAGCTATGTGGAGAAGGTGCAGTGGCAACTATAAGGTGGACTATGAGAGAGCTATGTGGAGAAGGTGCAGTGGCAACTATAAGGTGGACTATGAGAGAGCTATGTGGAGAAGGTGCAGTGGCAACTATAAGGTGGACTATGAGAGAGCTATGAGGAGGTGTAGTGGCAACTATAAGGTGGACTATGAGAGAGCTATGTGGAGAAGGTGCAGTGGCAACTATAAGGTGGACTATGAGAGATGTGGAGAAGGTGCAGTGGCAACTATAAGGTGGACTATGAGAGAGCTATGTGGAGAAGGTGCAGTGGCAACTATAAGGTGGTAAATGGATGCATCTGTGTCTCCAACTGTTGTATAGAATACTAACTGGCCCATGAAGGCGGGAAAGATTTCCTGTTTAAAAGGTGAAGCATAGAGCAAGTCTAGGAGGTCTGAAGGTAATAGTGATTCACTGGTCTATAGAGAGGGGAGCTTAGAGCAAGTCTAGGAGGTCTGAAGGTGGTGGTAGTCCACTGTTCTATAGAGAGGGGAGCTTAGAGCAAGTGTAGGAGGTCTGAAGGTGGTAGTGATCCACTGTTCTATAGAGAGGGGAGCTTAGAGCAAGTCTAGGAGGTCTGAAGGTGGTAGTGGTCCACTGTTCTATAGAGAGGGGAGCTTAGAGCAAGTCTAGGAGGTCTGAAGGTGGTAGTGATCCACTGTTCTATAGAGAGGGAAGGCAAGAGCAAGTCTAGGAGGTCTGAAGGTGGTAGTGATCCACTGTTCTATAGAGAGGGGAGCTTAGAGCAAGTCTAGGAGGTCTGAAGGAACTGTTCTATAGAGAGGGGAGCTTAGAGCAAGTCTAGGAGGTCTGAAGGAGGTAGTGATCCACTGTTCTATAGAGAGGGGAGCTTAGAGCAAGTCTAGGAGGTCTGAAGGTGATAGTGGTCCACTGTTCTATAGAGAGGGGAGTTTAGAGCAGGTCTGAAGCTGATAGTGATCCACTGTTCTATAGAGAGGGAAGGCAAGAGCAAGTCTAGGTGGTCTGAAGGTGGTAGTGGTCCACTCTAGATAATATTCCAATATTCATATACTGTATCAGATCCATTCTTCCTAGAGGTGGGAAGCTCCTGATGAGCAGCAAAGTGGAGCTTCCAAGAGGGTGCCACCTCAACCCAAGAGTCCTGAGTACATGGGGTGACTATCTTGAGAGACGGCATATCTACACATGCAACAAATATATATTGTGGAGTGTGGTAGCATTCTGGTAGGACTCTATTTTAAAACAAAGTTTATATCTAAAACTAACCTGGACAGATTCAGAGTATCCTAAACAACAACTTCGGCCGGTTTTGAATGAGAAAATGCTCTGAGCATGCCTCAGATCCTTCGTGAAGTTAGTAAACTGGCCCAAAACTACGAGATCATCTTCAAGATCTTGTGGCCTTCTCTATGCATCATCTACTCCCCCTCCCTCTCCCCATGCTCCCCCACTCACACACGTAACTTGCACACTGTCATAATCTTACTAACAGAAGACCCCAAACTGTCCAGCGATGTAACGACTGACGAAGTTCTTCATTCAACACTAATTCGTTTCTCTGCTCAGAGAAACAACCAAAGTAGGTAAAAGGTTTTCAATATCATAAGCACGTTTATGCAGTTAACATTCCAGGTACTAAATGAAACAAGACCAAATATAATACAGATTTAAAAAAAAGTTGTATTAAAATATTGGTCTTCATTATATTAGGTAAAGGATGATAGCCTTTAAATGTTTGTGGTCTACATTGGTTTCATTTTTTGACTAGTATATATATATAATTTATATATATATATATTTAATAATAATAATATCTATTTATATATAATTATTATATTATATATATTTTTTATTGTTTTGTGCCTAGTTAGTTTCTATTATTATTATTATTATTATTATTATTATTATTATTATTATTATTATTATTATTATTATTATTATTATTATTATTATTATTATTATTATTATTATTATTATTATTATTATTATTATTATTATTATTATTATTATTATTATTATTATTATTATTATTATTATTATTATTATTATTATTATTATTATTATTATTATTATTATTATTATTATTATTATTATTATTATTATTATTATTATTATTATTATTATTATTATTATTATTATTATTATTATTATTATTATTATTATTATTATTATTATTATTATTATTATTATTATTATTATTATTATTATTATTATTATTATTATCTTTATTATTATTATCTTTATTTTTCCACATCTGGTTCACGTGCTGGATGCATGTGCCAGGGTGTGGTTTGTATCACACGGTGGATAACGTCGAGAGAGTAAATTTCAAGTTTATTATTGAGAAGGCTATTAGTAAAAAAAAAGAGCTTACATTACATGAGGAGGGAGGAACATTACTATTGAGTGAATGGCAGGCAGAGTAGTTGAGGTCATTCATCTGTGAAGCTCTCTGCAAGTTTCTGCAGATCGGGTTCAAACTTGTTTTGTGGGTAGTTCAAGCAGCTGTTAGAAGATGAAACTCTGCCTGAAGAGGTACTAAGTGGATGAAAACCAATTTAGATGCTGAATATGGCAGGTCACCCTCTTCTAATCTAATTCATGGGACATTCCTGTGTCTTGATAGAACATCAAACCTAAGGATGTCAAAATTGACTCTCTGTGAAGCTTCACTAAAAGTAGATCATTACTAGACTGCAAAGCTGGACTGGCAGGACCATCGGAGCCCCTCCCCTGTCAGTTACCACTACAGAGAAGTCATATCTTGTAACAGGGCATTGAGCTACCCACAAAACAAGTCTGTTCTGCTCTCTTGGAGAAGTTTCTCAGAGAGTCAATTTTGACATCCTTACGTTTGATGCTCTGCTCTTGGAGAAGCTTCTCAGAGAGTCAATTTTGATATCCTTAAGGTTTGATGCACTGCTCTTGGAGAAGCTTCTCAGAGAGTCAATTTTGACATCCTTATGTTTGATGCTCTGCTCTTGGAGAAGCTTCTCAGAGAGTCAATTTTGACATCCTTAAAAGGTTTGATGCTCTGCTCTTGGAGAAGCTTCTCAGAGAGTCAATTTTGACATCCTTATGTTTGATGCTCTGCTCTTGGAGAAGCTTCTCAGAGAGTCAATTTTGACATCCTTAAGGTTTGATGCTCTGCTCTTGGAGAAGCTTCTCATAGAGTCAATTTTGACATCCTTATGTTTGATGCTCTGCTCTTGGAGAAGCTTCTCAGAGAGTCAATTTTGACATCCTTAGGTTTGATGCTCTGCTCTGCTTCTCAGAGAGTCAATTTTGATATCCTTATGTTTTTTGTATAGGGAAAAAGTTCAAGGTCTAAGAAGTATACCATTTATAAGCATTTGACCTTTAGTACCCCCGTAACTTATTCATACGAGTCAACTTGTGAGGAATACTTCTCGGAAAGAAAACGAGCAGCTGTTGGTGACTAGCTCAGTTATGTGCTGTTATCTATTGTCACAACAAGAATAAGCTTCCGAGGAAAACAACCGATCATTTCATGGAACAAAAACATGGCGCTTTTTGCTGACTCGACTCGATATTGCACGTGCACCAACGTGTTTATGATATTGATATTCCTTTACCAATCTTTGACAGAAACGGGTTAGTTTTTGCAATGCTAATTTGAAGGCTTCTGGTATATAGTAAAATTATGTTGAATGGACATACTATTTGCAAGTTATGTGTGAAGGGGGAAAGTGGATAGATGCATAGGTACAAGACCTTGAAGACAAAATGTCCGAGTTTTAACCATTTTCCGGTTAACTACCTTCGCGATGGGTTCAAAGCACACTCGAAGTGTTTTGGGGGTCGAAATTTGCTGACGACACCATTTATGATACTAAGAAGCTGCCAAAGTGAGGTCCAGCAGTTATAAGCTTCTTTCTTGCCGTCATTTTATAGGATCAGACCAGTACCATGCAGGGTTTTATCCGGGGGGGGGGGAGGGGGGGGGGGGGGGGGTTTGAGGGAGATATCCCTCCCACTAATTTTCACTGAAGTTCAAATGCAAGTTGACTGTGTAGAACTTCCTTTTCACAGCCATGGACATTAATAGTATCAGGGTGAGATCTGCTTAACGTTATTACTATTAAAATCACCTTCTCAATAATTAACTAACTCAGATTTTATTCATTCGACGTTTCGACTAGATGCTCTAGTCTTCTCCTGATGAAGACTAGAGCATCTAGTCGAAATGTCGAGTGAATAAAATTTGAAGTTAGTTGATTATTGAGAAGGTGATTTTAATGTTATTATGTCAACTGAGAGTTCATTGGAGAGACTATTCCACTAGCCTGGGACTAGTGTGAAGAATGATCAAGGACTAGTAGTACAGTGCTAATGCACTTATATACAATTGACACCAGCACAGGTGCACACTATTCCTGCTTGACACCAGCACAGGTGCACACTATTCCTGCTTGACACCAGCACAGGTGCACACTATTCCTGCTTGACACCAGCACAGGTGCACACTATTCCTGCTTGACACCAGCACAGGTGCATACTATTCCTGCTTGACAACAGCACAGGTGCACACTACTCCTGCTTGACAACAGCACAGGTGCACACTATTCCTGCTTGACAACAGCACAGGTGCACACTATTCCTGCTTGACACCAGCACAGGTGCACACTATTCCTGCTTGACAACAGCACAGGTGCACACTATTCCTGCTTGACACCAGCACAGGTGCACACTATTCCTGCTTGTCAACAGCACAGGTGCACACTATTCCCGCTTGACACCAGCACAGGTGCACACTATTCCTGCTTGACACCAGCACAGGTGCACACTATTCCTGCTTGACACCAGCACAGGTGCACACTATTCCTGCTTGACACCAGCACAGATGCACACTATTCCTGCTTGACAACAGCACAGGTGCACACTATTCCTGCTTGACAACAGCACAGGTGCACACTATTCCTGCTTGACACCAGCACAGGTGCACACTATTCCTGCTTGACAACAGCACATGTGCACACTATTCCTGCTTGACAACAGCACAGGTGCACACTATTCCTGCTTGACACCAGCACAGGTGCACACTATTCCTGCTTGACACCAGCACAGATGCACACTATTCCTGCTTGACAACAGCACAGGTGCACACTATTCCTGCTTGACAACAGCACAGGTGCACACTATTCCTGCTTGACACCAGCACAGGTGCACACTATTCCTGCTTGACACCAGCAGAGGTGCACACTATTCCTGCTTGACACCAGCACAGGTGCACACTATTCCTGCTTGACACCAGCACAGGTGCACACTATTCCTGCTTGACAACAGCACAGATGCACACTATTCCTGCTTGACAACAGCACAGGTGCACACTATTCCTGCTTGACACCAGCACAGGTGCACACTATTCCTGCTTGACACCAGCACAGGTGCACACTATTCCTGCTTGACACCAGCACAGGTGCACACTATTCCTGCTTGACACCAGCACAGGTGCACACTATTCCTGCTTGACAACAGCACAGGTGCACACTATTCCTGCCTGACACCAGCACAGGTGCACACTATTCCTGCTTGACACCAGCACAGGTGCACACTATTCCTGCTTGACACCAGCACAGGTGCACACTATTCCTGCTTGACACCAGCACAGGTGCACACTATTCCTGCTTGACACCAGCACAGGTGCACACTATTCCTTCTTGACACCAGCACAGGTGCACACTATTCCTGCTTGACAACAGCACAGGTGCACACTATTCCTGCTTGACAACAGCACAGGTGCACACTATTCCTGCTTGACAACAGCACAGGTGCACACTATTCCTGCCTGACAACAGCACAGGTGCACACTATTCCTGCTTGACAACAGCACAGGTGCACACTATTCCTGCTTGACACCAGCACAGGTGCACACTATTCCTGCTTGACACCAGCACAGGTGCACACTACTCCTGCTTGACAACAGCACAGGTGCACACTATTCCTGCTTGACACCAGCACAGGTGCACACTATTCCAGCTTGACACCAGCACAGGTGCACACTATTCCTGCTTGACACCAGCACAGGTGCACACTATTCCTGCTTGACACCAGCACAGGTGCACACTATTCCTGCTTGACACCAGCACAGGTGCACACTATTCCTGCTTGACACCAGCACAGGTGTACACTATTCCTGCTTGACACCAGCACAGGTGCACACTATTCCTGCTTGACAACAGCACAGGTGCACACTATTCCTGCTTGACAACAGCACAGGTGCACACTATTCCTGCTTGACACCAGCACAGGTGCACACTATTCCTGGTTGACACCAGCACAGGTGCACACTATTCCTGCTTGACAACAGCACAGGTGCACACTATTCCTGCTTGACACCAGCACAGGTGCACACTATTCCTTCTTGACAACAGCACAGGTGCACACTATTCCTGCTTGACACCAGCACAGGTGCACACTATTCCTGCTTGACACCAGCACAGGTGCACACTATTCCTGCTTGACACCAGCACAGGTGCACACTATTCCTGCTTGACACCAGCACAGGTGCACACTATTCCTGCTTGACACCAGCACAGGTGCACACTATTCCTGCTTGACACCAGCACAGGTGCACACTATTCCTGCTTGACAACAGCACAGGTGCACACTACTCCTGCTTGACAACAGCACAGGTGCACACTATTCCTGCTTGACACCAGCACAGGTGCACACTATTCCTGCTTGACACCAGCACAGGTGCACACTATTCCTGCTTGACACCAGCACAGGTGCACACTATTCCTGCTTGACACCAGAACAGGTGCACACTATTCCTGCTTGACAACAGCACATGTGCACACTATTCCTGCTTGTCAACAGCACAGGTGCACACTATTCCTGCTTGACACCAGCACAGGTGCACACTATTCCTGCTTGACACCAGCACAGGTGCACACTATTCCTGCTTGACAACAGCACAGGTGCACACTATTCCTGCTTGACACCAGCACAGGTGCACACTACTCCTGCTTGACACCAGCACAGGTGCACACTATTCCTGCTTGACAACAGCACAGGTGCACACTATTCCTGCTTGACACCAGCACAGGTGCACACTATTCCTGCTTGACACCAGCACAGGTGCACACTATTCCTGCCTGACAACAGCACAGGTGCACACTATTCCTGCTTGACACCAGCACAGGTGCACACTATTCCTGCTTGACACCAGCACAGGTGCACACTATTCCTGCTTGACACCAGCACAGGTGCACACTATTCCTGCTTGACACCAGCACAGGTGCACACTATTCCTGCTTGACACCAGCACAGGTGTACACTATTCCTGCTTGACACCAGCACAGGTGCACACTATTCCTGCTTGACAACAGCACAGGTGCACACTATTCCTGCTTGACAACAGCACAGGTGCACACTATTCCTGCTTGACACCAGCACAGGTGCACACTATTCCTGCTTGACACCAGCACAGGTGCACACTATTCCTGCTTGACAACAGCACAGGTGCACACTATTCTGCTTGACACCAGCACAGGTGCACACTATTCCTGCTTGACAACAGCACAGGTGCACACTATTCCTGCTTGACACCAGCACAGGTGCACACTATTCCTGCTTGACAACAGCACAGGTGCACACTATTCCTGCTTGACAACAGCACAGGTGCACACTATTCCTGCTTGACACCAGCACAGGTGCACACTATTCCTGCTTGACACCAGCACAGGTGCACACTATTCCTGCTTGACACCAGCACAGGTGCACACTATTCCTGCTTGACACCAGCACAGGTGCACACTATTCCTGCTTGACACCAGCACAGGTGCACACTATTCCTGCTTGACAACAGCACAGGTGCACACTATTCCTGCTTGACACCAGCACAGGTGCACACTATTCCTGCTTGACAACAGCACAGGTGCACACTATTCCTGCTTGACACCAGCACAGGTGCACACTATTCCTGCTTGACAACAGCACAGGTGCACACTATTCCTGCTTGACAACAGCACAGGTGCACACTATTCCTGCTTGACACCAGCACAGGTGCACACTATTCCTGCTTGACACCAGCACAGGTGCACACTATTCCTGCTTGACACCAGCACAGGTGCACACTATTCCTGCTTGACACCAGCACAGGTGCACACTATTCCTGCTTGACACCAGCACAGGTGCACACTATTCCTGCTTGACACCAGCACAGGTGCACACTATTCCTGCTTGACAACAGCACAGGTGCACACTATTCCTGCTTGACACCAGCACAGGTGCACACTATTCCTGCCTGACACCAGCACAGGTGCACACTATTCCTGCTTGACACCAGCACAGGTGCACACTATTCCTGCTTGACACCAGCACAGGTGCACACTATTCCTGCTTGACACCAGCACAGGTGCACACTATTCCTGCTTGCCAACAGCCTAGAGAGACACTGAACAAGTACAAACTGTTCATACATAACAACAACAGAAAACTATTTAAGAAAAGTCTTGATCCATTTTTGTGGAATAGGCTCAACCGGTGTGCCTGGCAACCATTGGAAAGTGTGGTTATGGAGCAGAGGTCATGGTGCATGTACATCCCAGGCATAACCTTGCCCGTCTTCCTCGTTGAATATCCACACACTTACCTGAGCATTTCCTGCGGCCACCAGTAGTGAGTCTCCAGTGTTGCTGTATTGCAATGAGCATATCTGGTGGCTATGGAGGAAGGAAGAGGGGGAAAAGTGAAGGGATGGAGGAGGGGCAGGGTGGAGAGTAGGAGGGGAGGGAGAAGTGAGGGAGGATGAGGAGGGGAGGGAGAAGTGAGGGAGGGGGAGAAAGAAAGAAGATTTAATGTTTCGTCTCACTCCGTACTCAGCTTCTTAACTTTCTTCTCTTTTCCCTGCTCACCAAATCAATCTTCCTCCTCCTACATGAACCTTACCCCCCCCAGTACACACACACACACACACACTTTCTTTCTCTGCCTTCACCTCTCACAGGGCTTAACAGTCCTAAAGGACTGCAGAGTTGAGTCCATCCCTGCAAAGTCCCAGAACCGAACTTCAAAATCATAACCTCCAGTAACCACACGAGCCCCAGCTGGATCCAAACACAGGGCTGAGATTGGCTTGACGCCATGTTCCAATATCACTTCATGGGACAAGGGAAACATCCTCTCAAATTCCTGCAGCAATAAAAATTGATGTTGTTGTCTTTAATCCAGAGGTGACATCATGTGACAATAACGGGATCGTACATCATTCTCAGCTTCTTCATCGTCCTCGGCTTCTTCATCACTACCTTGAGCTTCGGTAAGGTCCTATAAACACATTAATGGTTAAAGAAATTAGCCCTAGCCCTAGCCTTAGCCCTAGCCCACATGCATAAACTGAGTTTCTTTGCACTGCATAGAGCTTGTATTTCTTCCGGAGGGGGAGGGGATAGGGGGAGGGGGAGGGGAGAGGGGGAGAGGGATATGTTTTGCTAGAAAGTCAAAAAGTAAATCAATTTGCTGGTGATTATGTGACTTTATGACTTTATTGTGACCCCACTGGGGAAACATTTCAAACTCGAGACTTGTGAAATGCCACCAGCTTTCCCACAGGCAGCTAATTAGTAGCTGAAGAGGCAGGATCTGACACAGCCGCAGCTTGAAGAGGAAGGACCTGACACACCCACAGCCTGAAGAGGCAGGATCTGACACACCCACAGCCTGAAGAGGCAGGATCTGACACACCCACAGCCTGAAGAGGCAGGATCTGATACACCCACGGCTTGAAGAGGCAGGATCTGATACACCCACGGCTTGAAGAGGCAGGATCTGACACACCCACAGCTCGAAGAGGCAGGATCTGACACACCCACAGCTTGAAGAGGCAGGATCTGACACACCCACAGCCTGAAGAGGCAGGATCTGACACACCCACAGCCTGAAGAGGCAGGATCTGACACACTCACAGCTTGAAGAGGCAGGATCTGACACACCCACAGCTTGAAGAGGCAGGATCTGACACACCCACAGCCTGAAGAGGTAGGATCTGACACACCCACAGCTTGAAGAGGAGGATCTGACACACCCACAGCTTGAAGAGGCAATATCTGACACACCCACAGCTTGAAGAGGCAGGATCTGACACACCCACAGCTTGAAGAGGCAGGATCTGACACACCCACAGCTTGAAGAGGCAGGATCCGACACACCCACAGCATGAAGAGGCAGGATCTGACACATCCACAGCTTGAAGAGGCAGATCTGACACACCCACAGCTTGAAGAGGCAGGATCTGACACACCCACAGCCTGAAGAGGCAGGATCTGACACACCCACAGCATGAAGAGGCAGGATCTGACACACTCACATCTTGAAGAGGCAGGATCTGACACACCCACAGCTTGAAGAGGCAGGATCTGACACACCCACAGCATGAAGAGGCAGGATCTGATACACCCACAGCTTGAAGAGGCAGGATCTGACACACCCACAGCATGAAGAGGCAGGATTTGACACACCCACAGCTTGAAGAGGCAGGATATGACACACCCACAGCTTGAGGAGGCAGGATCTGACACATCCACAGGCAGGATCTGACCCACCCACAGCTTGAAGAGGCAGGATCTGACACACCCACAGCTTGAAGAGGCAGGATATGACACACCTACAGCTTGAAGAGGCAGGATCTGACACACCCACAGCTTGAAGAGGCAGGATCTGATACACCCACAGCTTGAAGAGGCAGGATCTGACACACCCACAGCTTGAAGAAGCAGAATCTACTCACACCCACAACCTGAAGAGGCAGGATCTGACACACCCACAGCTTGAAGAGGCAGGATCTGACACACCCACAGCTTGAAGAGGCAGGATCTGACACACCCACAGATTGAAGAGGCAGGATCTGACACACACACAGCTTGAAGAGGCAGGATCTGACACACCCACAGCTTGAAGGCAGGATCTGACACACCCACAGCTTGAAGAGGCAGGATCTGACACACACACAGCTTGAAGAGGCAGGATCTGATACACCCACAGCTTGAAGAGGCAGGATCTGACACACCCACAGCTTGAAGAGGCAGGATCTGACACACCCACAGCTTGAAGAGGCAGGATCTGACACACCCACAGCTTGAAGAGGCAGGATCTGACACACCCACAGCTTGAAGAGGTAGGATCTGACACACACACAGCTTGAAGAGGCAGGATCTGATACACCCACAGCTTGAAGAGGCAGGATCTGATACACCCACAGCTTGAAGAGGCAGGATCTGACACACCCACAGCTTGAAGAGGCAGGATCTGACACACCCACAGCTTGAAGAGGCAGGATCTGACACACCCACAGCTTGAAGAGGCAGGATCTGACACACCCACAGCTTGAAGAGGCAGGATCTGACACACCCACAGCTTGAAGAGGTAGGATCTGACACACCCACAGCTTGAAGAGGCAGGATCTGACACACCCACAGCCTGAAGAGGCAGGACCATACCCACACCCACAGCTTGAAGAGGCAGGATCTGACACACCCACAGACTTGAAGAGGCAGGATCTGACACACCCACAGCTTGAAGAGGCAGGATCTGACACACCCACAGCCTGAAGAGGCAGGATCTGACACACCCACAGCCTGAAGAGGCAGGATTTGACACACCCACAGCTTGAAGAGGCAGGATCTGACACACCCACAGCTTGAAGAGGAAGGATCTGACACACCCACAGCTTGAAGAGGCAGGATCTGATACACCCACAGCTTGAAGGCAGGATCTGACACACCCACAGCTAGAAGAGGCAGGATCTGACACACCCACAGCCTGAAGAGGCAGGATCTGACACACCCACAGCTTGAAGAGGCAGGATCTGACACACCCACAGCTTGAAGAGGCAGGATCTGACACACCCACAGCCTGAAGAGGCAGGATCTGACACACCCACAGCCTGAAGAGGCAGGATCTGACACACCCACAGCTTGAAGAGGCAGGATCTGACACACACACAGCTTGAAGAGGCAGGATCTGACACACCCACAGCTTGAAGGCAGGATCTGACACACCCACAGCTTGAAGAGGCAGGATCTGACACACACACAGCTTGAAGAGGCAGGATCTGATACACCCACAGCTTGAAGAGGCAGGATCTGACACACCCACAGCTTGAAGAGGCAGGATCTGACACACCCACAGCTTGAAGAGGCAGGATCTGACACACCCACAGCTTGAAGAGGCAGGATCTGACACACCCACAGCTTGAAGAGGCAGGATCTGACACACCCACAGCTTGAAGAGGCAGGATCTGACACACCCACAGACTTAAAGAGGCAGGATCTGACACACCCACAGCTTGAAGAGGCAGGATCTGACCCACTCACAGGCAGGATCTGACACACCCACAGCTTGAAGAGGCAGGATCTGACACACCCACAGACTTGAAGAGGCAGGATCTGACACACCCACAGCTTGAAGAGGCAGGATCTGACACACTCACAGGTAGGATCTGACACACCCACAGCTTGAAGAGGAAGGATCTGCACTCACAGCTTGAAGAGGAAGGATCTGACACACCCACAGCTTGAAGAGGCAGGATATGACACACCCACAGCTTGAAGAGGCAGGATATGACACACCCACAGCTTGAAGAGGCAGGATCTGACACACCCACAGCTTGAAGAGGTAGGATCTGACACACCCACAGCTTGAAGAGGCAGGATCTGATACACCCACAGCTTGAAGAGGCAGGATCTGACACACCCACAGCTTGAAGAGGCAGAATCTGATACACCCACAACCTGAAGAGGCAGGATCTGACACACCCACAGCTTGAAGAGGCAGTATCTGACACACCCACAACCTGAAGAGGCAGGATCTGACACACCCACAGCTTGAAGAGGCAGGATCTGACACACCCACAGCTTGAAGAGGCAGGATCTGACACACCCACAGCTTGAAGAGGCAGGATCTGACACACCCACAGCTTGAAGAGGCAGGATCTGACACACCCACAGCTTGAAGAGGCAGGATCTGACACACCCACAGCTTGAAGAGGCAGGATCTGACACACCCACAGCTTGAAGAGGCAGGATCTGACACACCCACAGCTTAAAGAGACAGGATCTGACACACCCACAGCCTGAAGAGGCAGGACCATACCCACACCCACAGCTTGAAGAGGCAGGATCTGACACACCCACAGACTTAAAGAGGCAGGATCTGACACACCCACAGCTTGAAGAGGCAGGATCTGACACACCCACAGCTTGAAGGCAAGATCTGACACACCCACAGCCAGGATCTGACACACCCACAGCTTGAAGAGGCAGGATCTGACACACCCACAGCTTGAAGAGGCAGGACCACACCCACAGCTTGAGGACCCCACCCACCCACAGCTGGAAGAGGCAGGACCCCACACAACATGATAACTTACATGCAGGACCAAACCATCTCCCATGCTTCAGATCCAGAGGGAAAGTTCAAATATTCACCCCAATTTTTAACCCCCAATATTTTAATCCTATGTTCTTGCCCATTTAATAGTTTAACCTCTATAATTTCACCCACTTATGATATTAACCCCTCTATTCGTAACCACTTAATATTTTAACCTTGTATTTTCACATCCTTGTATTCCCTCCACTCTCCTTGAAGCCTCCCTCTTCTTCTTGACTACTAAGACTTGTCCATCCGCTGGCACTCCGAAGTGGTCCCATACCTATACTGTACTCTTACGGATGCCAGCTGGACAAACCTGTGTAAGGTGCTCATAATTTTTACCCCCTGCAGGGTCTCCCCTAATATTTTACCCATTGAATATTTACACCCTTTATTTTAACCCCTTGTAGTTTTTAATACCTTAATATTTTAACCCCTGTTTTTAGACTGCATTAATAATTTAACTCCTGTAACAAATTTTTATCACCTTAATATTTTAACCCTTTTATTTAGACTGTGTTAGTATAATATTTCTACCATTGCATTTTCTACATGTACTCTCAGTATTTTTACCCCCTCAATATTTCTCCCTCGGTTATTCTGACAACCCCCCCCCCCCCCCACTCCCAACAGATTTTGACCATGCTCCTTTCCTTTGTGAAAACTAAATATTAACCCCCACATAATGGACCCTCAGTTGACCTAGGAACATTACAATAACCTTCTCAATAATCAACTTACGAGTTTTAGCATTTCATTATTCCTGATGAAGGCTGGAGCATCTAGTCGAAACTTTGGAGAGTTCAATTTCAAGTAGATTATTGAGAAGGTTATTGTAATTAACCCTTGAACTTTCTGCTATATAGTATACCATAGAAACATTTCAACACTGTGCTGTGATGTGTGTGTGTGTGTGTGTGTGTGGTGGAGACTTGGCCAATGATGCCATGTAGAATCAAGATCACTAATTGTAGCCTAGCCCTAGGCATCTTAGCCCTAGTATTAGTCCTAGTCTTAGCCCTAACATATCCCTAGTTTTAGCCCTATCCTAGCCCTAGCCCTAGTCTTAGCCCTATCCTAGCCCTAGCCCTAGCCCTATCCTAGTCTTAGCCCTATCCTATCCCTAGCCCTAGTCTTAGCCCTATCCTAGCCCTAGCCCTATCCTAGCCCTAGTCTTAGCCCTATCCTAGCCCTAGTCTTAGCCCTATCCTAGCCCTAGTCTTAACCCTATTCCAGCATTAGCCCTAGTCTTAGCCCTATTCCAGCCCTAGCCCTAGTCTTAGCCCTATTCTAGCATCCTAGTCCTAGTCTTAGTCCTGTCCTTAGCCCTCATCTAGCCCTAACCATTCCATAGCCCTAGACCAAATCCTAGCCTTAGCCCTAGGCAGTATGAAGATAGGCATAAACTTAGTTTTGGAGCTCCCGGGATCTGGCACTACTGGACATATTATATGAGAACACAATCCTCCCCGGGCGGGATGATCCCGGGTGATTGTCCAGGCAACTACTGGGCATATTATACGAGAATACAACCCTCAAATATTAACAGAGAAGGGTTAGATCAAAGAGCAGCAGAGTGTGGTGGCACAAACCTTGACATTTCACCCCCTACATAGTACACTTCTCTTGGGTAAAACTCTCGCCCAATTTATGGACACGCGCTCACTGCTTAATAACAAGTTTGAAAAGGATTTCTTTTTTCATATGACTGCTGAACTTGTTTTTCCTGCTTTTGAGCCAGAACCCCCCTGCCCTACCCCTCCCCACCTCCCCCGCCAAAAAAAAGTAAAAAAGAGGCCCTGACGCCTCATTTCTTCTCTTCTCTTTCATTGCCTCTTCGGAGTAGTCGGGGTGGGAGGGGGGAATTTAAAAAATGGCTGGCTTGTGAGAGTAATAAATACCTGGTAACCAGGTGGGAGCGGTGGACCAACATCAGGGTCATTATCACCGTCATCTTGATTGCTGCCCGACATGCCCACATCCAGTGCAACTGTCTTCTTTACTTAAAAAAAAAGAAGTAAATTAAAAAAATTATCAAAATATACAGTGAGCATCACAGATTTATTATCACTGCACCTGCAACTTCGTGAGAATAAGCTTTAGCTGTTCTCTTCGTTTCTTCAAACATTTTTTCCAGGTCAAATTTCATGGCAGATTTTTTACCTGTACGAACACATAAAAATGACGTCGATTTCTTTATTGAGTACCATATATCTCACCAAATCCAGAGAAGCCCATAAGAGCTTGCAAGTCTTTATCTTCACTCATTTTCTAGCTTTCAGGCTTTCGGCGCCTGCAACCTGGTAGAGATCGTCAAAACTATTGCCACACAACAACTCAGTATTCTCTAATAACTAGCTAGCTCTCTTGGTGCGGGATTTCGAACATTGCCTTCTCTTCTTCAAATGGCTATAAAAAGTTCTACTTTTCGCCCTCCACTTCATTTCATGCGTTCTTGCAACTTCAACGGGCCTGGAGTGGTAATCCTGTTAGTCCAAGCCTTGCTGCTCCTGGCTGTCTCACGGACGGGAGGAATCACGCATTGGAAGTTGTCTGACGATACAATTATTCCTGGACCTGTCCCCAGCTTAGATTTAGTCGGAAAAGCACAAAGTAAACCCAACACAAACAACGAAGATTTGTACACAGCGAGTCAACTGGCTTCTACAGACCCAGAGTTTGCCCATTTGATTCGCTTTTCTTCCAGAAGTGGCTCTTCTAACAGAGGAGGCAGGAGGCATGGAGTGTTTAGCAGGAATGGGGTAGAGACTGTGCCAGGTTCGTGTGAGGAGAAGGAAGCTGAAGGACCTGCTGAGGAGCAGAGTCCTGCTGAAAGGTTGTCATCGGTGACGTGTCAGCTAAACTGGGAGATAAAGCAGCCCAGGAACCCAGACGGATCAGGCCCCATGTAAGTTGTAGGCTCTGCTAACTAGCCCCTCCCCCTTATGTTAGAGGAGGATGTGGTCCAAATGTTTTTGCTCTTTCCTGTGTGAGTCCTCCTATTGTGCAATTTTGTGTGGCAATAACTAATCACATGACTTAATGCCATGGATGCAGCCTCATGTACGTAACCTTCTTCTCACTCGGTTGCCTGGAACCCGCCCACTGCCTGAGCCTGGAGGACGAGGGGGGGGGGGGGGGGAGGGAGGAGCACTTCAGCTGCAATCATTGCTCTTCTTTTCCTCTCCCACTCCTTTAGCTCTTCCTTCACAGAGCTAACTGTCAGACTTGTGTTGTCAGTAATAAGCAGAAATACTCCTTGCTGGAGGAGCTCATCTTTTCAGAGCAATGGAGAGCATTTTTCAATGGCGTATCTAAAGCATTCCATTGAAGGCTGATCAATCTTACATATCACTCAAACACACTGGACTTGGAATGTAAATTGCCCATAGCAATTTGTGATTTGGCAGAACCCAAACTTCACCAGAACTTTCTAAATAAAAGTTAAGACTATCGAGTGGTAATAATATGAGAGAGACGCTGAATTACTCGATTAGACGGGATGAGAAGGTTGGACGTGTGTTATGTCATGCCGTTAAGATTGGCCCACTTCAACCTGCCTCAGCCCAGTGTGGTATTGGTCCAGTGTGTGTCCCCATAGAGCTATTGTTAACCTGCCTCAACCCAGTGGGGTGTCAGTGTGTGTCCCCATAGAGCTATTGCCACCCTACTTCAACCTGCCTCAGCCCAGTGTTGTGTTGGTCCAGTGTGTGTCCCCATAGAGCTATTGTCAACCTACTTCAACCTGCCTCAACCCAGTGTGATGTTGATCCAGTGTGTGTCCTCATAGAGCTATTGTCACCCTACTTCAACCTGCCTCAACCCAGTGTGGTGTTGGTCCAGTGTGTGTCCCCATAGAGCTATTGTCACCCTACTTCAACCTAAGTGTGGTGTTGGTCCAGTGTGTGTCCCCATAGAGCTATTGTCACCCTACTTCAACCTGCCTCAACCCAGTGTGGTGTTGGTCCAGTGTGTCTCCATAGAGCTATTGACAACCTACTTCAACCTGCCTCAACCCAGTGTGGTGTTGGTCAGAATGTGTGTCCCCATAGAGCTATTGTCACCCTACTTCAACCTGCCTCAACCCGGTGTGGTGTTGGTCCAGTGTGTTCCCATAGAGCTATTGTCACCCTACTTCAACCTGCCTCAACCCAGTGTGGTGTTGGTCCAGTGTGTGTCCCCACAGAGGTACAGTCACATATCTCTGTTTGGTAGATATATAAAGCTCCCTGGGAAGAATCAAGGGCAAGGCCCTACTGGTAAGTAGAAATAGCTTCCTCACATATTCCTCTGCTTTGGCTGGCTGGAGTACATGCAAGGAGTCCTCAATGTTTGAAGATAGTCCATCCCTTGACAAATTGGTTTGATGCCATTACTAAGGGAACCCTCTGTGTGTGTCATGCCTACGACAGACTCCCCCTGGTATGTGTTGTACTCACTCATGATAGGATCTCAATACTAACCCCAAACACATCCCTATGTTAAAGGTGCTCTATCAAGGATGTTTCCAGACTCTAGAAGATGAATATCATTGCGTGACTGACCGCCCACTGGCAACAGAAGGTTTGGTGCAAACAAAACAAAAAAATCTCGTTGTAGGCGGTGGGGGCAGGTACCTTTTATGGATATAGCTCCTGCAAAGGCTGTGGCTTGTTCAGTGCATCTCCAAAACCTGCAGTGAGTAATGTCTGCAAGATTAGCACGGTAGTTGATGCCAGCATCTAGGACTGGCCGAGATAAGCAGGAGGAGAGTGCTTAAGACCAGAGTTATCTGAAAGGCTAGGGATTCACCACCGTATGGATAACTGTAGTCCTTCATAAACCAGGCCATGAATTCAATAAGGCAACTCAAATTACTTAATTAAAAGTCATGAATATCATTATTTTGTGTACAGCTATGCCGCCAAGATACTGTACGTAGCATATACAGCGACTGTACACAGTATGGTGGAGGGGAGGGGCCATACATGCGAAGGAAGGAAGACACTTGTTGTTCTTCCTCAGTGTACATCGTAATGGCTTTTGCTTTAAGTGTGGATGCTCTTTGTGCATGCCAAGCAATGCCATGGAGATTGTGATCCAACGGTTGCCAGTCGTGCTGTCGGTAGTGCTCGGGTGTGATAGGACTTGACCCTGGAGATGTTATTCGAACAAGTTATTCAAATCACTTAGTGAGTGTGAATGAAGGTGATATTTTCTACTTCCATAGTTGGGAAGAGTTGGAGAATAGGACTAGCTTCTATTGGTGTTAACAACTGCCACCTTGGGAGTAGTCTCAGGTTGATCTAAGACCCTGTAAGACCTGACTGTAGGGCCTCTGACTAAGACCAGACTGTAGGGCCTCTGACTAAGACCAGACTGTAGGGCCTCTGACTAAGACCAGACTGCAGGACCTCTGACTAAGACAAGATTGCAGGGCCTCTGACTAAGACCTGACTGTAGGGCCTCTGACTAAGACCAGACTGTAGGGCCTCTGACTAAGACCTGACTGTAGGGTAGGGCCTCTGACTAAGACCAGACTGTAGGGCCTCTGACTAAGACAAGATTGCAGGGCTCTGACTAAGACAAGATTGCAGGGCCTCTGACTAAGACCAGACTGCAGGACCTCTGACTAAGACCAGACTGTAGGGCCTCTGACTAAGACCAGACTGTAGGGCCTCTGACTAAGACAAGATTGCAGGGCCTCTGACTAAGACAAGATTGTAGGGCCTCTGACTAACGCAAGATTGCAGGGCCTCTGACTAAGACCAGACTGCAGTGCCTCTGACTAAGACCAGACTGTAGGGCCTCTGACTAAGACCAGACACTAGGGCCTCTGACTAAGACAAGATTGCAGGGCCTCTGTCGAATACGTGACTGCAAGGCCTCCAGACTGTAGGGCCTCTGACTAAGACAAGATTGCAGGACCTCTGACTAAGACCAGAGTGTAGGGCCTCTGATTAAGACCAGACTGCAGTGCCTCTGACTAAGACAAGATTGCAGGGCCTCTGACTAAGACCTGACTGTAGGGCCTCTGACTAAGACCTGACTGTAGGGCCTCTGACTAAGATCTGACTGTAGGGCCTCTGACTAAGACAAGACTGTAGGGCCTCTGACTAAGACCAGACTGCAGGACCTCTGAATAATACCAGACTGCAGGACCTCTGACTAAGACAAGATTGCAGGGCTCTGACTAAGACCAGACTGCAGGGCCTCTGACTAAGACCAGACTGTAGGGCCTCTGACTAAGACCAGACTATAGGGCCTCTGACTAAGACCAGACTGCAGGCCTCTGACTAAGACCAGACTATAGGGCCTCTGACTAAGACCAGACTGTAGGGCCTCTGACTAAGACAAAGAAGCTCTTTCACCCAACTCTACCTTAGCCACACCTCATGTAGCTGTAGGCTATAAAGCGAACAGCTTTGCTCAAGCCTAGAGCTAGCTATGTGTCCAATCTTTACCCACAGCCAGGAAATAACCAAGTCTGTTGTACACAGCTAGAGCATCTAGTCCAAACGTCGAGAGAATAAAATTTCAAGTTGATTATTGAGAAGGTTATTGTAATATTATTTTTATTGATATTGAAGTCCTGGTCTTTGGGAGCAGGTCACGTAGCAAGCTAAGTTGTTGGCATCAAATAGTTGGTTGCCTAGCAAGCTGGCAATTAAGAATTTGGCTAGTCCACTCCAGTTGGTTAGCTGGCTACAAGCCTCTCCAGCTCTTGTGGCTGTAAATTGAAGGACTCCACCAGATTGAGCAAACCCTGCCACAGAACAGCGAGGCCCAACCTAACACCTTGTTCAACGCACTCCAATGTTGCATAATTCCATCTGTGGGAAGCTACCACAAAGTGTCACCTCTTCCAAATCCTTTCCTAACCACCCCCCCCCCCCCCCCCCCCCAGGGTGTGCCTTGTCCAAAATTCACAAATGCATTTTTCTAAACATTAAATATGTACTCGAGATTTATATTCTGCTGGCAGAACCTCGAATCAACTCGAATCAAGAATATTTGTGGTAGATATTCGAGGTATTTATATATGGTATAATGGAGGAAAGTTTCTGCTTCCGAGATAGAACACTTTGAAATACGCACTCCTGACAAACCCTACTGTAGGTGTGTTAAATAAATTCACACCTACAAATGCCCTAGGCTCCATGCAACCCAGTGTTGTCACAAGGTGTTGTGTGTGTGTGTGTGTGTGTGTGGTTATCTGCTCTATAATAGCACACCAACAGATCGCTGGGTTAGCAGGAGTTGAAATGTCTGAGTGGTGTTGCTACAGAGCCAAGCTTTGTGAGTGTGCAGCTCCAAGGTTTGTCTCTCTCAGGGTTTCTTTAGAATTTGTAAGGAAAGACGTGCTAATGACAAACCAGATCACCAGATCTAAGGATGGAAAATGCCACACACCCAACTGCTTCCCCCCAAAAACAACATTCACCTGCTTATTGAATCTCCCCCCTCCTCTTCCACCTCATTAGCTCAGCATGTCAGCCCCACCCCTTTTTGTTATTTGCAGGAGTGAGCCCCCTCATTAGCTCAGCTTGTCAGCCTCTCAGCCCCACCTCTTTATTATTTGCAGGAGTGAGCCCCCTCATTAGCTCAGCATGTCAGCCTCTCAGCCCCACCTCTTTATTATTTGCAGGAGTGAGAGCCCTCATTAGCTCAGCATGTCAGCCTCTCAGCCCCACCCCTTTGTTATTTGCAGGAGTGAGAGCCCCTCATTAGCTCAGCATGTCAGCCTCTCAGCCCCACCTCTTTATTATTTGCAGGAGTGAGAGTGAACTGGTGGGGGCGCAGCCTGGCCCGCTCACATGTGGGGACCCAGTCGTGACCATGCCTTATGACTTCCTCGATGGCATCGCCCAGCGGAGCAAGCACAAACCTTTCCCTGAGCCCGAGGTGGCCATGATCTTCAGGAAGTCGGAGATGGAAAGTACCGTGGATCTCTTTGATATTGAAATGGGGCTGAGGAAGGCATACCAAGAGGTGGGTGTGGTTTCATTTGTGTGTCCGTCACGTGTGAGTGCTCGCAAGTTGAGTGGAGTGTGCCATGTGCTTATATCACGGGAGAGTATGATCTTGCACATGCTCAGTTTAGCTGGAGTGAATTACGTGACCATCTTGCTGTCACTCGCTTGTGGAAGTGAGAAGTGTCGGAAGGGAGAAGTGTTCCATGGGAGGAGCTTCTGTTTGCACTTGTGCATCCCACAGGAGGAGCTTCTGTTTGCACTTGTGCATCCCATGAGAGGAGCTTCTGTTTGCACTTGTGCATCTCACGAGAGGAGCTTCTGCTTGCACTTGTGCATCCCATGGGAGGAGCTTACTTGTGCATCCCATGGGAGGAGCTTCTGCTTGCACTTGTGCATCCCAATGGGAGGAGCTTCTGCTTGCACTTGTGCATCTCACGGGAGGAGCTTCTGCTTGCATTTGTGCTCACTCCAGTCCATTTTGTTAAGTGGTAGGAAAAAAGAACGTCTCTTGAATTTGGGGGGGGGGGGGGGGGGGGGAATTTGATTAAAAAAATTTAAATTGAAATTATTTTAAGGGGGGACGATCCCAAATTATTATTATTTTTTAACCTGTGGTTACAACTTTAGAGCTCCGTAGATTCTGCAAACTTCATGGCATGGACTTGATATATATCTCAAAAGATAGGTCTCTCTGTGTGCTCTCTTTTGATACTAAAAATGCTTCATTAGGTATAACTATAGGCAAGTTACTAGACCCTAAAGCGGAGGGACCTCAAAAATCTGAATCGCCGCAACCTCCACAGAAACCACTCCGAGTTGCAAAGTGCAAAAAAATTACGAGTGGCTAGAGGAAGCTCTAGCGCACGCAATCACTCATTTGAATAAGGCGTTAAAAATGTATTACCTGGTCAGACACGTGGTGCAAAATTGAGGGCGTTGAATCATGGGTTAGGTGACGACTTTGGTTCTGGAGTCATGGATTAGGTGACGAGTTTGGTTCTGGATTCATGGGATTAGGTGATGAGTTTGGTTCGAACTCCAAGCTTGTGGTCTCCAAGTTCTGTAAGTTTAACTCCAAGCTTGTGTGTCTCCAAGTTCTGTGTGAAGTCTAAAGGCCGGTTCACAATATGACGCTAGCCCAGCGTTTCGTTCCGTCTCGTTTTCGTCTCCGTTTCTTCTCCGTCTAGCGTTTCGTTCAATCCTGTTCACAAATTGGCGTTTCGTTCCGTCACCTCGAGCCAATTGAGGTTCGACCCTTTACCTACCACACCCTCGACTACGGCTGGATAGCTATGACTCGAAGTTCGGCAGTGAAGCAGGCTATTATTTTGATTCTTTTGCTCAGGAGGCGGAGGAGGAGGAATAGGAGAAGGCAGAACAGAGTGTGGTAAGTCCAATATTTAGAATGCGAAGACAGCAAGGCGAGTATCACAACCTGTTCAGGAGATGCGTCTGTCAGATCCAGAAAGCCATTTCAGGTATCTGCGGATGTCTGATAATGAAGATGGTAGTAGAAACATGATTGATGGTGGGTGAAGAGGAGATGAAGAACCAAAATACGGGAATGACATCAATTGGTCATGCTGGCAGCAACAGGTTTGCCATAATTTATCTATATAGTTGCATATGCGTTGTTTATTTCTTTTTATTAAGACATTCTCAGTCTGCTGTGGAGATCAGGGAAGGTTTCAAGAATACTTCTGTACTCCTGCTGGAGAAGTTGATTGGCAGTACAGCCATGTTCGCAGAACTCAACTAATTATTTATATCATTCATTCACTGAACAAAATGCAATGTAATATAATGCACTAGTTCAATAGTTGTAATAATCCATAGAATCATGGGAATGAGGGGTAGTGGGGTGAAAGGTTTCTGAAGAGGGATTCAATATTCAACCTCACTACATACTTCTTGTGCTCACTGGACACCACAACAGGCCCAGCATCTCCAGACTTCTTCTTGGTCTTTTTCAGTTCCCTCACAAATTTGTCCTTCAAAATCCTCCACCTCTTGATGCATCCATCCGCTGTGTAGCCTCCAACCTAAACAATATTATGAATATTATGGGAATATGACGACTACTAAGATAATTTAATTCAGTAGCTACGTAGTTTACCTTGCTAGCAACTCTCTTTAGCTCGTAGATCCTTGTAAGAGCTTGATCCTACCTTCCAAAGACATACAAAGCTTCGCACAGCCTCAACTAACTTTTCATCCGACTGACAAATTGGCATTAATTAGAACTACGATATGACACGTGAAAATATGAAGCAATCTGATTGGTCAAGCTAGCGTCAACAGACGCTAGAATAGAACTCGAGTCTAATCTAGCGCTTCTCTCCGTTTCTTCTTTTCTTCAAAACGGAGCATGTTCACAAATTGACGGTATGACGCTAGGGAACGGAACGGAACGAAACGCTGGGCTAGCGTCACATTGTGAACCGGCCTTAACTCCAAGCTTGTGTGTCTCCAAGTTCTGTGAAGTCTAACTCCAAGCTTGTGTGTCTCCAAGTTCTGTGTGAAGTCTACTCCAAGCTTGTGGGTCTAGCAAGTTCTGTGAAGTCTAACTCCAAGCCTGTGGGTCTCCAAGTTCTGTGAAGTCTAACTCCAAGCTTGTGGGTCTCCAAGTTCTGTGAAGTCTAACTCCAAGCTTGTGGGTCTCCAAGTTCTGTGAAGTCTAACTCCAAGCTTGTGTGTTTCCAAGTTCTGTGAAGTCTAACTCCAAGCTTGTGTGTCTCCAAGTTCTGTGAAGTCTAACTCCAAGCTTGTGGGTCTCCAAGTTCTGTGAAGTCTAACTCCAAGCTTGTGGGCTTCCAAGTTCTGTGAAGTCTAACTCCAAGCTTGTGTGTCTCCAAGTTCTGTGAAGTCTAACTCCAAGCTTGTGGGTCTCCAAGTTCTGTGAAGTCTAACTCCAAGCTTGTGGGTCTAGCAAGTTCTGTGAAGTCTAACTCCAAGCTTGTGGGGTTCCAAGTTCTGTGAAATCTAACTCCAAGCTTGTGTGTCTCCAAGTTCTGTGAAGTCTAACTCCAAGCTTGTGGGTCTCCAAGTTCTGTGAAGTCTAACTCCAAGCTTGTGGGTCTCCAAGTTCTGTGAAGTCTAACTCCAAGCTTGTGGGCTTCCAAGTTCTGTGAAGTCTAACTCCAAGCTTGTGTGTCTCCAAGTTCTGTGAAGTCTAACTCCAAGCTTGTGGGTCTCCAAGTTCTGTGAAGTCTAACTCCAAGCTTGTGGGTCTCCAAGTTCTGTGAAGTCTAACTCCAAGCTTGTGGGTCTCCAAGTTCTGTGAAGTCTAACTCCAAGCTTGTGTGTCTCCAAGTTCTGTGAAGTCTAACTCCAAGCTTGTGGGTCTCCAAGTTCTGTGAAGTCTAACTCCAAGCTTGTGGGTCTCCAAGTTCTGTGAAGTCTAACTCCAAGCTTGTGTGTCTCCAAGTTCTGTGAAGTCTAACTCCAAGCTTGTGTGTTTCCAAGTTCTGTGAAGTCTAACTCCAAGCTTGTGTGTTTCCAAGTTCTGTGAAGTCTAACTCCAAGCTTGTGGGTCTCCAAGTTCTGTGAAGTCTAACTCCAAGCTTGTAGGTCTCCAAGTTCTGTGAAGTCTAACTCCAAGCTTGTGTGTCTCCAAGTTCTGTGAAGTCTAACTCCAAGCTTGTGGGTCTCCAAGTTCTGTGAAGTCTAACTCCAAGCTTGTGGGTCTCCAAGTTCTGTGAAGTCTAACTCCAAGCTTGTGTGTCTCCAAGTTCTGTGAAGTCTAACTCCAAGCTTGTGGGTCTCCAAGTTCTGTGAAGTCTAACTCCAAGCTTGTGGGTCTCCAAGTTCTGTGAAGTCTAACTCCAAGCCTGTGGGTCTCCAAGTTCTGTGAAGTCTAACTCCAAGCTTGTGTGTCTCCAAGTTCTGTGAAGTCTAACTCCAAGCTTGTGTGTTTCCAAGTTCTATGAAGTCTAACTCCAAGCTTGTGTGTTTCCAAGTTCTGTGAAGTCTAACTCCAAGCTTGTGGGTCTCCAAGTTCTGTGAAGTTTAATTCCAAGCTTGTGGTCTCGGGCATTTAGTGTCTCCTTTTGGACACTTTTTCTAACTTGTTGTGCACTAAGCACACCACATAACATGTACTGTTGTTGTTATTTTGTTAGAGAACCGGCCATTGCCTCCTTCATGGACCTGGTAGTCATTGCATGGGTGAACTCCAGAACTAACCAAACTCAGCAGATGTTAATCTATACCATGTTTAGTGCATAATTCTGCTTGTATAGTTGCTTACTTTTACTAATCGTTTTGTTTGAAGAAGATTCCCATCAGTAAAACAACTGACATCTCAGTTCCTTGCAAACAAACCATGTGAGCTGGTTGATTGCGGTGGACAAGTTGATGCGCCTGATGACCCTTTACCTATGGCTAAATTAAACCCACCTGATGACCCTTTACCCATGGGTATGGTAGCAGATAACCCTTTATCAACCCAATGACCCTTTACCCATTAAAAATTTTATTTTAATTTTTAACTTCAGTCCAGGAACAGATTAGTTGTGGGCATGCATCGTATAGGAAGTTGGAGTTCCTGGTGTCAGACTTGTCATTGATGAACCTGCAACAACAAAAAACAAGATAGATCCTCGAAGATCCATTTAAAGGCAGACAGTTTTTAGTTGAGCTGCTCTGCTGCCTTAGCAAAGGATTCAAGCCAAGCTGGAAATGGTGTCATAGCTAGTGGCAGCCGCAATCATTTGCTTTGGCTGCTAAGATCTGCCAAAGTGAGTTTTAGCTGGAGATACAAACGTTTCCCCCCATCAGGGATTGTTTTAGCCGCATCTAACGGGTCAAACCAGTACAGTGAGTGCTAATGTAGTTCCTGCAGAAACGAGAACAAGACTGTACCACCCACATGACCACAAAGACCCTTTACCATGAGATCATTGCACTAACTATATAGCTTTTCAAAATAGATCTGTTATTGGTGGTGTATATTGGTGGTGTATGGTAAAGGGTCTTCCAACTGGTTGCAGACCACATACGTATGTAGGAGCAGTCTTGCTTCCTTTTATAGACAAGTCGATCCAATACATATTTTTATTTTTTTATAAATATACATCAGCAGTGGCAGCTGCATTTATTAGCAGAGAAGTGAAGGTTCATTGAGGTCAAACCTACATGTATGTAAGTATATAGAAGCACTGTTAGCTGAGGTGAGCAAGGATGATGAGCATATATGCTGGCAATAGTTAACTGCAGAGGCCTTGAACTAGACCAGGTAAAGTACATAGGCCCTGAACCAGACCAGGTAAAGTAGGCCTCGAACTAGACCAGGTAAAGTAGGCCTTGAACCAGACCAGGTAAAGTAGGCCTCGAACTGGACCAGGTAAAGTAGGCCTCAAACTAGACCAGGTAAAGTAAGCCTCTAACTAGACCAGGTAAAGTAGGCATCTAACTAGACCAGGTAAAGTAGGCCTCGAACTAGCCCAGATAAATTAGGCCTTGAACTAGACCAGATAAAGTAGGCCTCGAACTAGACCAGGTAAAGTAGGCCTCAAACCAGACCAGGTAAGAGTAGGCCTCAAACTAGACCAGGTAAAGTAGGCCTTGAACTAGACCAGGTAAAGTAGGCCTCGAACTAGACCAGGTAAAGTAGGCCCTGAACTAGACCAGGTACTAGTTAAAGTAGGCCTTGAACCAGACCAGGTAAAGTAGGCCTCGAACTGGACCAGGTAAAGTAGGCCTCGAACCAGACCAGGTAAAGTAAGCCTCAAACTAGACCAGGTAAAGTAGGCCTCGAACTAGCCCAGATAAAGTAGGCCTCGAACTAGACCAGGTAAAGTAGGCCTCGAACTAGACCAGGTAAAGTAGGCCCTGAACTAGACCACTAGTTAAAGTAGGCCTTGAACCAGACCAGGTAAAGTAGGCCTCGAACTGGACCAGGTAAAGTAGGCCTCGAACCAGACCAGGTAAGGTAGGCCTCGAACTAGACCAGGTAAAGTAAGCCTCAAACTAGACCAGGTTAATTAGGCCTCGAACTAGACCAGGTAAAGTAGGCCTCGAACTAGACCAGATAAAGTAGGCCTCGAACTAGACCAGGTAAAGTAGGCCTCAAACTAGACCAAGTAAAGTAGGCCTCGAACTAGACCAGGTAAAGTAGGCCTCGAACTAGAACAGGTAAAGTAGGCCTCGAACTAGCCCAGATAAAGTAGGCCTTGAACTAGACCAGGTAAAGTAGGCCTCGAACTAGACCAGGTAAAGTAGGCCTTGAACCAGACCAGGTAAAGTAGGCCTCGAACTGGACCAGGTAAAGTAGGCCTCGAACCAGACCAGGTAAGGTAGGCCTCGAACTAGACCAGGTAAAGTAAGCCTCAAACTAGACCAGGTAAAGTAGGCCTCGAACTAGACCAGATAAAGTAGGCCTCGAACTAGACCAGGTAAAGTAGGCCTCAAACTAGACCAAGTAAAGTAGGCCTCGAACTAGACCAGGTAAAGTAGGCCTCGAACTAGCCCAGATAAAGTAGGCCTTGAACTAGACCAGGTAAAGTAGGCCTCGAACTAGACCAGGTAAAGTAGGCCTCGAACTAGCCCAGATAAAGTAGGCCTTGAACTAGACCAGGTAAAGTAGGCCTCAAACTAGACCAAGTAAAGTAGGCCTCGAACTAGACCAGGTAAAGTAGGCCTCGAACTAGAACAGGTAAAGTAGGCGTCGAACTAGACCAGGTAAAGTAGGCCTCGAACTAGCCCAGATAAAGTAGGCCTTGAACTAGACCAGGTAAAGTAGGCCTCAAACTAGACCAAGTAAAGTAGGCCTCGAACTAGACCAGGTAAAGTAGGCCTCGAACTAGACCAGGTAAAGTAGGCCTCGAACTAGACCAGGTAAAGTAGGCCCCGAACTAGACCACTAGTTAAAGTAGGCCTTGAACCAGACCAGGTAAGGTAGGCCTCGAACTAGACCAGGTAAAGTAAGCCTCAAACTAGACCAGGTAAAGTAGGCCTCGAACTAGCCCAGATAAAGTAGGCCTTGAACTAGACCAGGTAAAGTAGGGCTTGAACTAGACCAGGTAAAGTAGGAGTCGAACTAGACCAGGTAAAGTAGGCCTCGAACTAGCCCAGATAAAGTAGGCCTTGAACTAGACCAGGTAAAGTAGGCCTATAACTAGGGTAAGTAGGCCTTGAACTAGACCAGGTAAAGTAGGCCTCGAACTAGCCCAGATAAAGTATGCCTTGAACTAGACCAGGTAAAGTAGGCCTCGAACTAGACCAGGTAAAGTAGGCGTCGAACTAGACCAGGTAAAGTAGGCCTCGAACTAGCCCAGATAAAGTAGGCCTTGAACTAGACCAGGTAAAGTAGGCCTATAACTAGGGTAAGTATGCCTTGAACTAGACCAGGTAAAGTAGGCCTCAAACTAGACCAGGTAAAGTAGGCCTATAACTAGGGTAAGTATGCCTTGAACTAGACCAGGTAAAGTAGGCCTCAAACTAGACCAGGTGTATAAGAATCTGTAATGCTAGTAGTCAATAATATGAAGGAAATGTTTGGTTAGTTTGGAGTTTTCCTATGTAATTTTTTTTATGGAGTCTGTAGGCGACCCTTTAGCAAGGAGATGACTATCAACGTTTATCAATAAGGACACAGTGTAGAGTAACATCTGCTCTAGATGAGTTGCAGAGTTCTCTTGTGTAACTTTTGCCAAGTCCACGAAGGCAGCTATAGCTGATCCTCAACCAAGAATCTTGGGGCCGACTCTGATAACAGCTATAGCTGATCCTCAGCCAAGAACCTTGGGGCCCGACTCTGATAACAGCTATAGCTGATCCTCAGCCAAGAACCTTGGGGCCGACTCTGATAACAGCTATAGCTGATCCTCAGCCAAGAACCTTGGGCCCCGACTCTGATCACAGCTATAGCTGATCCTCAGCCAAGAACCTTGGGGCCCGACTCTGATAACAGAAGAAGAACAATATATATAGGATATGTATCTTAACCGATTGCACGCCGTATTCCTAGTACCCGCGGGCAAATTATTCATGAATTAACGAGGTATTTTACTTATTATTTTTATATCTTCCGTTCTGCAGGGACTCCACCCATGAAACTTGGGTCATATTCAGCCACATGATAGCTCTACTTCCTGTAAAAAAATCGAGCCTTCCTTACCAACTGGGCAGAACTAACCAGCATTATAAAACCTTGTCATCTTCTTGGGGGTGAATATTTTCATATTTTCACACTATTATACACACATTATAATGCCAACACAAGATGGAGCATCTATTTACAAACCCTCTACCAGCTGCAAAGCCAGTGGGTTGTTTTCCCCATCAAAATGCTAACACATAATAATACAAAAAACAAATTATAAGAGAGTGAAAATGCTAACACATATATACTAGAATAAAACCATAATATAAAACACAATTATGTAAGGGAGTGTCTTGGGTAGAGCTCCGGTCTTGCTGTCACGGGTAGAGTAGAACTTGCTCAGTCTTGGGTATAGCTTGCTTGGTCTCCGGCATGATATTTCACCATGTTTTTATTCTACACAAACATGAGATACCAGGATAAGAATAACACTTGAATACTGGAGAGACGAGAGAAGTAGACGAAGGGACAGGGAACGAGAGAAGTAGACGAAGGAGCAGGGAACAAGAGAGAAGTAGACGAAGGAGCAGGAAACAAGAGAGAAGCACAGAAAGGAGCAGGGGGTGCATAAACATTACTGATAGTCCACCAAGGTATGGTATTACGAAAACAGTCACGGCCTGTTGATCCACCACACAAAGGAACCTTACAAAAACAACACTGGGACCTTGCCTCATGCCTGTAACCTTTACTAATGCAAACTACACAGCGCTTCTTTGCACAGCACTGTGGGAAATGACCTAGTTTTAAATTGAGGCGATCTAGCTGACTATTTGCCTGACTACAACGTTGACCTGCACGCTGCCGAGAAGAGAAAGAACCAATCAAAGATTTAGCTAGAACAATCCTAGCTTCTAGATAATTACCCTTCCTTACTGATATTGGAGCTCGGACAGAAGAAAACAAAATAAATGAATTCAATAAACAAGCTTCTATCAAATTTGTAACCAACAAACCATCAATAGAATTTACATGTACATAACGCATTGGCTCCAAAAACCGAGTCCTAGGCATTACTTTACGAACCAAAGATCCAGACAAATCCGAGTGATTAGTGGACCAGTACAATTCTAAGTATGGAAGTGTGGAAACTCCCATTATTATCAACATTCCTACAAAAGCTTTCATTTCCTCATCTACCCATGGCCTGGAGAGACTAGCCATCCTAGAAACGTAACTGTTCGTCTCTGCTACTAGGAGTTCCCACACTTCAAGAGTAAAAAAAAAGGTAAAATGCATCTAAAAATGTACTTGATGCACCAAGCAATGAAGAAGTTGGACCAGCTGTTGCTGTATAGTCCAATTTCAAAGGAGTTGGCTCCTTTATTTCCCACTTACCTGTGACCTCAGTTAGCCTAGAACCAGTGCCAGATGCTTGGGCAGAACCAGTGCCAGATGCTCGGACAGAACCAGTGCCAGATGCTCGCACACGCCTATAACCTCTGGCCCGCCTACTACCAGTACCTTTTGGAGGACCACTAGCAACACTTACGACTCCACTACCACTTGAGCTGCTTCCCCCTTGGCCAGTACTCCCTCGCCCGCCTCTCCCTCGGCCAGTACTCCCTCGCCCGCCTCTCCCTCACACAACTGCAGCACCAGTCGTGTTCCCACGCCCTGTAGAGACTTCAGGCAAGGCTTCCTCATCCTCCAATGTAACAAAAGGAGTCATAGATGCCTCATCTCCACTCTCATCATCTGATGCTGTAGGAAAAGTAGTGGGGAGGGTGGGAAAAACAAGATATATATATATATCAAGTTTGTGGTCAACATTTGAAAATTCAAATTCAAATGAAAATCAACAACTCAACAACTCCAACCTACACTCTTAGCTATAACTTTTTTTCTATAACTATCCTATCTGAATTTGGAATACCAACAGAATAAGCTAGTATTTGGCAATAGTACACTCTCAGTTGACTATGGTAAACAAAGGCTATGAAGCGCTAAGGTTAGAAGAAACTTACAATCGAGAAGTCCATCCAAGCGCGCCTCTTCTCTTAGAGCAACTGGATCCAGAGTGTTTCCTCGGTATGCATAGATATCTTCACCTTCTTCCCCAAATGAATCTGACCCAGAATCGCCAGAATCGTCGGCTAAAAGTTGAGAAATAACGTCCTCACAGGAGAGCATCTTTGAGCAGTTTAAAAAAAAAGCTCGACCAACAAAAATGGCGTTCAACCGCAGGATTTTTGTTGCACGATGCATCAACCGGAAATAATCATTTTTGTGACGTTCTCTAGTCTACTAGGCATGTGCAGAACCCAACCGGGGCTGTTAGCTCGTAACGGTTCATTTTATATATTTTTGTGTGGCGAAGGATGTAAGGTCTCGCGCCATATGGCGCTTACGGCGTTTAATCGGTTAAAGAAGCAAATTAGAGAGATAACTTTATAAAGTAAAAATGCCCGGAGACGATGCTTCTCAGACTTAGAGAGACTGCTGTTAGATTAGGGAAGCTCTTGACTTCGCCATAGTTCTTCCCTCTTGACCTGAACAGAACTGGGACATCACTTGTGCAATGCTACACGAACTGTGTCCCTGAAATAGTAGGGACTTACTCATTGACCTATGACCATATTTGTGGTCCCCCTTATAACCATAATACATAAGCTGCAACTTTTTTCCAAGAACTTTTCATACTGGTAGAATGCAGATAGAATGAGCTGCAGTTGAATGCAGATAGAATGAGCTGCAGTTGAATGCAAATAGAATGAGCTGCAGTTGAATGCAAATAGAATGAGCTGCAGTTGAATGCAAATAGTGAGCTGCAGTTGAATGCAAATAGAGTGAGCTGCAGTTGAATGCATAGAGTGAGCTGCAGTTGAATGTAAATAGAATGAGCTGCAGTTGAATGCAAATAGAGTGAGCTGCAGTTGAATGCAAATAGAATGAGCTGCAGTTGAATGCAAATAGAATGAGCTGCAGTTGAATGCAAATAGAATGAGCTGCAGTTGAATGTAAATAGAGTGAGCTGCAGTTGAATGCAAATAGAATGAGCTGCAGTTGAATGCAAATAGAATGAGCTGCAGTTGAATGCAAATAGAGTGAGCTGCAGTTGAATGCAAATAGAATGAGCTGCAGTTGAATGTAAATAGAGTGAGCTGCAGTTGAATGCAAATAGAATGAGCTGCAGTTGAATGCAAATAGAGTGAGCTGCAGTTGAATGCAAATAGAATGAGCTGCAGTTGAATGCAAATAGAGTGAGCTGCAGTTGAATGCAGATAGAATGAGCTGCAGTTGAATGCAAATAGAGTGAGCTGCAGTTGAATGCAAATAGAGTGAGCTGCAGTTGAATGCAAATAGAGTGAGCTGCAGTTGAATGCAAATAGAGTGAGCTGCAGTTGAATGCAAATAGAATGAGCTGCAGTTGAATGCAAATAGAGTGAGCTGCAGTTGAATGCAAATAGAATGAGCTGCAGTTGAATGCAAATAGAATGAGCTGCAGTTGAATGCAAATAGAATGATCTGCAGTTGAATGCAAATAGAATGAGCTGCAGTTGAATGCAGATAGAGTGAGCTGCAGTTGAATGCAAATAGAATGATCTGCAGTTGAATGCAAATAGAATGAGCTGCAGTTGAATGCAGATAGAGTGAGCTGCAGTTGAATGCAAATAGAGTGAGCTGCAGTTGAATGCAAATAGAATGAGCTGCAGTTGAATGCAAATAAAATGAGCTGCAGTTGAATGCAAATAGAATGAGCTGCAGTTGAATGCAAATAGAATGAGCTGCAGTTGAATGCAGATAGAATGAGCTGCAGTTGAATGCAAATAGAATGAGCTGCAGTTGAATGCAAATAGAGTGAGCTGCAGTTGAATGCAAATAGAATGAGCTGCAGTTGAATGCAAATAGAATGAGCTGCAGTTGAATGCAAATAGAGTGAGCTGCAGTTGAATGCAAATAGAATGAGCTGCAGTTGAATGCAAATAGAGTGAGCTGCAGTTGAATGCAAATAGAATGAGCTGCAGTTGAATGCAAATAGAATGAGCTGCAGTTGAATGCAGATAGAATGAGCTGCAGTTGAATGCAAATAGAATGAGCTGCAGTTGAATGCAAATAGAATGAGCTGCAGTTGAATGCAAATAGAGTGAGCTGCAGTTGAATGCAGATAGAATGAGCTGCAGTTGAATGCAAATAGAGTGAGCTGCAGTTGAATGCAGATAGAATGAGCTGCAGTTGAATGCAAATAGAATGAGCTGCAGTTGAATGCAAATAGAATGAGCTGCAGTTGAATGCAAATAGTGAGCTGCAGTTGAATGCAAATAGAGTGAGCTGCAGTTGAATGCATAGAGTGAGCTGCAGTTGAATGTAAATAGAATGAGCTGCAGTTGAATGCAAATAGAGTGAGCTGCAGTTGAATGCAAATAGAATGAGCTGCAGTTGAATGCAAATAGAATGAGCTGCAGTTGAATGCAAATAGAATGAGCTGCAGTTGAATGCAAATAGAGCGAGCTGCAGTTGAATGCAAATAGAATGAGCTGCAGTTGAATGCTAATAGAGTGAGCTGCAGTTGAATGCAAATAGAGTGAGCTGCAGTTGAATGCAAATAGAGTGAGCTGCAGTTGAATGCCAATAGAATGAGCTGCAGTTGAATGCAAATAGAATGAGCTGCAGTTGAATGCAAATAGAATGAGCTGCAGTTGAATGCAAATAGAATGAGCTGCAGTTGAATGCAAATAGTGAGCTGCAGTTGAATGCAAATAGAATGAGCTGCAGTTGAATGCAGATAGAATGAGCTGCAGTTGAATGCAAATAGAATGAGCTGCAGTTGAATGCAAATAGAGTGAGCTGCAGTTGAATGCAAATAGAATGAGCTGCAGTTGAATGCAAATAGAATGAGCTGCAGTTGAATGCAAATAGTGAGCTGCAGTTGAATGCAAATAGAGTGAGCTGCAGTTGAATGCAAATAGAAATGAGCTGCAGTTAAATGCAAATAGAGTGAGCTGCAGTTGAATGCAAATAGAATGAGCTGCAGTTGAATGCAAATAGAATGAGCTGCAGTTGAATGCAAATAGAGTGAGGTGCAGTTGAATGCAAATAGAATGAGCTGCAGTTGAATGCAGATAGAATGAGCTGCAGTTGAATGCAAATAGAATGAGCTGCAGTTGAATGCAAATAGAATGAGCTGCAGTTGAATGCAAATAGAGTGAGCTGCAGTTGAATGCAGATAGAATGAGCTGCAGTTGAATGCAAATAGAGTGAGCTGCAGTTGAATGCAGATAGAATGAGCTGCAGTTGAATGCAAATAGAATGAGCTGCAGTTGAATGCAAATAGAATGAGCTGCAGTTGAATGCAAATAGTGAGCTGCAGTTGAATGCAAATAGAGTGAGCTGCAGTTGAATGCATAGAGTGAGCTGCAGTTGAATGTAAATAGAATGAGCTGCAGTTGAATGCAAATAGAGTGAGCTGCAGTTGAATGCAAATAGAATGAGCTGCAGTTGAATGCAAATAGAATGAGCTGCAGTTGAATGCAAATAGAATGAGCTGCAGTTGAATGCAAATAGAGCGAGCTGCAGTTGAATGCAAATAGAATGAGCTGCAGTTGAATGCTAATAGAGTGAGCTGCAGTTGAATGCAAATAGAGTGAGCTGCAGTTGAATGCAAATAGAGTGAGCTGCAGTTGAATGCAAATAGAATGAGCTGCAGTTGAATGCAAATAGAATGAGCTGCAGTTGAATGCAAATAGAATGAGCTGCAGTTGAATGCAAATAGAATGAGCTGCAGTTGAATGCAAATAGTGAGCTGCAGTTGAATGCAAATAGAGTGAGCTGCAGTTGAATGCATAGAGTGAGCTGCAGTTGAATGTAAATAGAATGAGCTGCAGTTGAATGCAGATAGAATGAGCTGCAGTTGAATGCAAATAGAGTGAGCTGCAGTTGAATGCAAATAGAATGAGCTGCAGTTGAATGCAAATAGAGTGAGCTGCAGTTGAATGCAAATAGAGTGAGCTGCAGTTGAATGCAAATAGAATGAGCTGCAGTTGAATGCAAATAGAATGAGCTGCAGTTGAATGCAAATAGAGTGAGCTGCAGTTGAATGCAAATAGAGTGAGCTGCAGTTGAATGCAAATAGAATGAGCTGCAGTTGAATGCAAATAGAGTGAGCTGCAGTTGAATGCAGATAGAATGAGCTGCAGTTGAATGCAAATAGAGTGAGCTGCAGTTGAATGCAAATAGAATGAGCTGCAGTTGAATGCAAATAGAATGAGCTGCAGTTGAATGCAAATAGAGTGAGCTGCAGTTGAATGCAAATAGAGTGAGCTGCAGTTGAATGCAAATAGAATGAGCTGCAGTTGAATGCAAATAGAATGAGCTGCAGTTGAATGCAAATAGAATGAGCTGCAGTTGAATGCAAATAGAATGAGCTGCAGTTGAATGCAAATAGAGTGAGCTGCAGTTGAATGCAAATAGAATGAGCTGCAGTTGAATGCAAATAGAGTGAGCTGCAGTTGAATGCAAATAGAATGAGCTGCAGTTGAATGCAAATAGAATGAGCTGCAGTTGAATGCAAATAGAATGAGCTGCAGTTGAATGCAAATAAAATGAGCTGCAGTTGAATGCAAATAGAGTGAGCTGCAGTTGAATGCAAATAGAAATGAGCTGCAGTTGAATGCAAATAGAATGAGCTGCAGTTGAATGCAAATATAATGAGCTGCAGTTGAATGCAAATAGTGAGCTGCAGTTGAATGCAAATAGAGTGAGCTGCAGTTGAATGCAAATAGAGTGAGCTGCAGTTGAATGCAAATAGAATGAGCTGCAGTTGAATGCAAATAGAATGAGCTGCAGTTGAATGCAAATAAAATGAGCTGCAGTTGAATGCAAATAGAGTGAGCTGCAGTTGAATGCAAATAGAAATGAGCTGCAGTTGAATGCAAATAGAATGAGCTGCAGTTGAATGCAAATATAATGAGCTGCAGTTGAATGCAAATAGAGTGAGCTGCAGTTGAATGCAAATAGAATGAGCTGCCTGCAGTTGAATGCGAATAGAATGAGCTACAGTTGAATGCAAATAGAATGAGCTGCAGTTGAATGCAAATAGAGTGAGCTGCAGTTGAATGCAAATAGAATGAGCTGCAGTTGAATGCAAATAGAATGAGCTGCAGTTGAATGCAAATAAAATGAGCTGCAGTTGAATGCAAATAGAGTGAGCTGCAGTTGAATGCAAATAGAAATGAGCTGCAGTTGAATGCAAATAGAATGAGCTGCAGTTGAATGCAAATATAATGAGCTGCAGTTGAATGCAAATAGAGTGAGCTGCAGTTGAATGCAAATAGAATGAGCTGCCTGCAGTTGAATGCGAATAGAATGAGCTACAGTTGAATGCAAATAGAATGAGCTGCAGTTGAATGCAAATAGAGTGAGCTGCAGTTGAATGCAAATAGAAATGAGCTGCAGTTGAATGCAAATAGAGTGAGCTGCAGTTGAATGCAAATAGAGTGAGCTGCAGTTGAATGCAAATAGAGTGAGCTGCAGTTGAATGCAAATAGAATGAGCTGCAGTTTGTTATTAGAAGCAGCTCTATTGAGGTGAGCAAACAAAAGCTATATATGCAGTGCCTCGTTGCACTATCCACAACAAAACTTACAGCAGAGAAATCATCTCCTTTCTCGAGAGCAAAGGGTAGGTGGGCATAGGTGCCTGTGCACCTTTCCCTTTGAAGGGCCTCCAGAAACAATAGTTGAGGCCAAAAAGGGAGTTATCAACCATTAATTCATATCTCCCCTCCCCCTGTCAAACTGAAGGTTATTGAATGATATCGCTGTTTACTGGGCATCTGCGGGTAAAAAAAATCCGCTGTTTAGCATGTGGAAGTAAGTCATTAATATATATGCATTTTTGCAATTGATGCTCAAACTTGCATAAATATCCTTTTACGGTAGTTGATCATTTGCTCGGCACATAGCTATAACCACACCCAACTATACCACCCATATTCCAGCCTCAACACTTCCATGAACCACTCAGGAAGATTTGCCTCCACTCAGGAAGACTTGCCTCCATGAACCACTCAGGAAGACTTGCCTCCATGAACCACTCAGGAAGATTTGCCTCCATGAACCACTCAGGAAGATTTGCCTCCATGAACCACTCAGGAAGATTTGCCTCCATGAACCACTCAGGAAGACTTGCCTCCATGAACCACTCGGGAAGATTTGCCTCCATGAACCACTCAGGAAGACTTGCCTCCATGAACCACTCAGGAAGATTTGCCTCCATGAACCACTCAGGAAGATTTGCCTCCATGTACCACTAGGAAGATTTGCCTCCATGAACCACTCAGAAAGACTTGCCTCCATGAACACTCAGGAAGACTTGCCTCCATGAACCACTCCAGAAGACTCGACTTTTGTCTGTATTCAAGTTAATTAATTTCCTTAGCTTGTTTTGTTTTTCAGGGGAAAAATTCCAAGTTTAAATTTTTCTTCTATCTTTAAAGATTATACGCATTGCGAGATCTCTCCCCCCCCCCCATCGAGAAACAGTTCCAGGGAGAATCTTACTAAGTCATTCTAGTTAAGAGTTCCATGAGTGTATGTGTAATATGATTGTAATTTATCTCACCACTTTCTGTCCGCTCGCAGAACCAGCAGTCTATCACAGTGCTCAACCAGATCGGCAACTTCTGGCGGATCAAGGGGGACACACAGCAAGCAATTGAATGTTTCCGCAAAGCCCTCTACCACTCCTCCGACCACCCAGACCTTCTTCTCAATCTAGCAAGGGTGCTCTTTAACCTCAAGTTTTATGACGACGCCATCTTCCTCGCCAAGAAGTCCCTCCACGTCAAGTCTTCAGACAAGCACGCCTGGCTCCAATACTTCACGCTGGGGGAGGTCTACAAAGCTTTGGAGAAGTACGAAGAGGCAGCGTTCTTCTTCAAGAAGAGCCTGGAGATGAACCCGGACTTGCACCTTGCCGAGATACACCTTCACGAGCTGGGCTTGGACAGGGAACAATCTGTGAATGCCTACACATTGGTTATCATTTTCATGCTCATCCTAATTGTGTTGGTCATGATTTATTACATCATTAGTGCCATGAATGTTTGAGCATGCCCAGTGGCATGAGTTAGAGTATGCTCTGTGACCTGCTGGAATGCAATACTAAACTGCTGTTCTTTTTCATCATTCAAGAATTGTGATTTCTACATGTTAAAAATATGAATATCATTGTTCCATGCCAAACCTATACCATTTAATTAAAGGGCACAAGCATTAATTAACGTTCCATGCCACCACATCATTACAGGAAACAGCCATAATTAACATTCCATGCCAACTACTACATTAATTAAAGGACATGGGCAAAGATGATGAAATGGCAAATGGTCGTAACATACCACTTAGTGTATTATGTATATGTAATGGTTATTTATGTTGCCATGGAAACCCCCCCCCCCCCCATATTTTTTTTAAGTTCAATTCATAGGCACGCTCGTATTCACCAAACCATGTATATACCATGTGATAATAACAAGACTAGCTATTGTTTGTAAATGTAATTTTTATAAAAAATAGTCCACACAATTAAAAAAAAATTATTTTTTCATCTTGCTTTTTTTTCTCATCTTGCTTTTATAAAAAAACGAACAGAAAAGACAAGTCGGACAGAAATCAAAACTGCACCCACTTCCCGCCATCACTAGCTTTGTTGGTGCTGCCATTGTTGTTGAAGCTGGTGAAATCTCCCCAGTCCTCCCTGGAAGATGGGGGCGTTGACTGCTGCTGTTGCTTGGTAGGTGGAGGGCCGAGGGGGCGAATAGCCCCAGACGAGGGGGGAGGAACAAGAGCACCCCCGGAAGTCAGACCTGAAAAGAGAGAAATAATTTATGTCTAATCAACTAAGTGGGTGGGGGAAACCACAACTTATGAATATATTAATGATACTGCCAGAAGTTAGAGCGCAATGCCAGTATGCAGTTCACCATATAATGGGAAGCTAAGGGTTAACCATGCCCAGGTGATGATGGAAACCTAAGGGTTAACCATGCCTATGTGATGATGGAAACCTAAGGGTTAACCATGCCTACGTGATGATGGAAACCTAAGGGTTAGCCATGCCCAGGTGATGATGGGAAGCTAAGTGTTAACCATGCCCAGGCAATGGAAACCTAAGGGTTAACCATGCCCAGGTGATGATGGGAAGCTAAGGGTTAACCATGCACAGGCAATGGGAAGCTAAGAGTTAACAAGTAAGTGTAGACATCCTAGTAATTGAGCCACTGGCAATAACAATGGCTACTGTCTCCTGGGAAACCTTAGCCACGACTAGGGCTGGGCTGGCTGCATGCATCTAAATTGTGGCATAAACTAGCAAAGGTATCAAACAGAAATCCTTGCAAGTAGGGCGCTCCAAAGACTGATATAAAACTAGTGCACGCATGATATATCTAATGTTTGTATCTATCTTGGCATCACACGTTTACCCTTGAAAATGTGAATGGGTCACCCACCTTAAAATAACGCAGGCTTACGTAAATTGGGAATGATCGTCATCTTGGAGAGAATGCCCGGAGATTTGAAGCTAGACTGGCCAGGCTATGCTGCGCACGTGAGAATGGGAGGCACCCGACTCTCCCCCTTACCAGATAGCAGAACAAGCCAGACTGAAATAGGACAACCAACCAACCAAGACCCTCATAACTCCCGCAAGCTCCACCCCATATATAGGCCCTCATAAAATACACAGACAGATGAGAACGGGATGCGCATGGCTGCCAGGAAAAGACGACGATCACAGTTACTCGGTTCATCACCATCCCTAGTCTTCTTCTTCACTGAACACTCAACACCGACCATTCATTACTAGCAATGCACTAATTTGGCATCCAATGTCTGGACTCCTTCATGAAGAGCATGGCGATTACTGGCCAACAAAACACACTCGGAACCTTCCATATTTATCCAGAAATCATCTCAAGCTTGTCCACTTCTTGTTCGTGTCAAACCATTCGAATTCTGATCATTCTTGGTGGAAGCTTACTATGAAATCTCCATATTTGGCTCGAGGTCTGCTGAAACCCATTATTCCTCCAAGGACTCTTTGCCAAACTTATTAGACACATGAGGATCTCTAAGCTCCAACTAAGGACTCATGTCCAGCGATATCTCAGACCGCAGTCTCCAGAGAATGCAAATTCTTCCGTGTAAGAACAATCTTCTCTCTGTGTGTAACTCTATCCAGCAACCTGTACATTTGCTCTCAGCCAATGCAGTCACTCTTCCATCTGCCCCAAGATGCACTGGCGACCATCAACCATCACCAACCTACACATACCCTCAGCAAGGGCAGTTCCTCCTCACTCAATAACACCAATCACCATCTCTGGTCAACCATCCACTAACCTACACTCACTCTCAGCAAATGCAGTCTCTCCTCCTAGCACCGATCACCATCTCTGGTCAACCATCACCAACCTACACTCACCCTCAGCAACTCTTGTACACGCCATGGGGAACTGGTGAGAGGCCCTCATTCTATCCCCCCCACCCCTCCAAATAACTGTGACCAAGAATGCTGGGGGGAGGGGTGTCAATCAAATTCCAATAGCGTCTATTCCCCAGTCCCCAAGGTCTAGATATCCATTTCCATGTGCACTAGCTTCTGGCTGATGCGGGCAAGAGCACTGTTTACTGAAGAAAAGCATTTGACTCTGTTCCACATGACAACTTCCCTTGTCTCCCAAGGAGACACTGTGCAGGTCCTTCACAGAGACTGAGCAGCTCCTCAGGTGGTTACTCAGAGACACTGTGCAGGTCCTTCACACAGAGACTGAGCAGCTCCTCAGGCAGTTGCTCAGAGACACTGTGCAGGTCCTTCACAGAGACTGAGCAGCTCCTCAGGTGGTTACTCAGAGACACTGTGCAGGTCCTTCACACAGAGACTGAGCAGCTCCTCAGGCAGTTGCTCAGAGACACTGTGCAGGTCCTTCACAGAGACTGAGCAGCTCCTCAGGTGGTTGCTCAGAGACACTGTGCAAGTCCTTCACAGAGACTGAGCATCTCCTCAGGCAGCTGCTCAGAGACACTGTGCAGGTCCTTCACAGAGACTGAGCAGCTCCTCAGGTGGTTGCTCAGAGACACTGTGCAGGTCCTTCACAGAGACTGAGCAGCTCCTCAGGCAGTTGCTCAGAGACACTGTGCAGGTCCTTCACAGAGACTGAGCAGCTCCTCAGGTGGTTACTCAGAGACACTGTGCAGGTCCTTCACACAGAGACTGAGCAGCTCCTCAGGCAGTTGCTCAGAGACACTGTGCAGGTCCTTCACAGAGACTGAGCAGCTCCTCAGGTGGTTGCTCAGAGACACTGTGCAGGTCCTTCACAGGGACTGAGCAGCTCCTCAGGTGGTTGCTGAAAGACACTGTGCAGGTCCTTCACAGAGACTGAGCATCTCCTCAGGTGGTTGCTCAGAGACACTGTGCAGACCCTTCACAGGGACTGAGCAGCTCCTCAGGTGGTTGCTGAGAGACACTGTGCAGGTCCTTCACAGAGACTGAGCTGCTCCTCAGGTGGTTGCTCAGAGACACTGTGCAGGTCCTTCACAGAGACTGAGCAGCTCCTCAGGTGGTTGCTCAGAGACACTGTGCAGGTCCTTCACAGAGAATGAGCAGCTCCTCAGGCAGTTGCTCAGAGACACTGTGCAAGTCCTTCACAGAGACTGAGCAGCTCCTCAGGTGGTTGCTGAGAGACACTGTGCAGGTCCTTCACAGAGACTGAGCAGCTCCTCAGGTGGTTGCTCAGAGACACTGTGCAGGTCCTTCACAGAGACTGAGCAGCTCCTCAGGTGGTTGCTGAGAGACACTGTGCAGGTCCTTCACAGGGACTGAGCAGCTCCTCAGGTGGTTGCTAAGAGACACTGTGCACGTCCTTCACAGAGACTGAGCAGCTCCTCAGGTGGTTGCTCAGAGACACTGTGCAAGTCCTTCACAGAGACTGAGCAGCTCCTCAGGTGGTTGCTCAGAGACACTGTGCAGGTCCTTCACAGAGACTGAGCAGCTCCTCAGGTGGTTGCTCAGAGACACTGTGCAGGTCCTTCACAGGGACTGAGCAGCTCCTCAGGTGGTTGCTCAGAGACACTGTGCAGGTCCTTCACAGAGACTGAGCAGCTCCTCAGGTGGTTGCTCAGAGACACTGTGCAGGTCCTTCACAGAGACTGAGCAGCTCCTCAGGTGGTTGCTCAGAGACACTGTGCAGCTCCTTCACAGAGACTGAGCAGCTCCTCAGGCAGTTGCTCAGAGACACTGTGCAAGTCCTTCACAGAGACTGAGCAGCTCCTCAGGTGGTTGCTGAAAGACACTGTGCAGGTCCTTCACAGAGACTGAGCAGCTCCTCAGGTGGTTGCTCAGAGACACTGTGCAGGTCCTTCACAGAGACTGAGCAGCTCCTCAGGTGGTTGCTGAGAGACACTGTGCAGGTCCTTCACAGAGACTGAGCAGCTCCTCAGGTGGTTGCTGAGAGACACTGTGCAGGTCCTTCACAGGGACTGAGCAGCTCCTCAGGTGGTTGCTCAGAGACACTGTGCAGGTCCTTCACAGAGACTGAGCAGCTCCTCAGGTGGTTGCTCAGAGACACTGTGCAGGTCCTTCACAGGGACTGTGCCTCAGTCAGAGGGACTCCTCTGTGTTTGAGTAGCAGTCGGTGCAAACTTTTGGAATTAGACTTACAGGAGACCTCGACACTGTATAAAGGGATATTTTCGAGATGTCAATATTTTCAGTTTTTTCGCCAATAAAATGCAATTTGCAAATAAGTCGACAAAGGTCAGTAGAGCATGCGTTACATGCTACACAGTCTGTGAATATTCTTCACGCTGATCTCCACAAAGTCGTTAGTGACTTCCTTGAGACTTAGTTCCTTCACTAGCTCCTTGTGCACCATGGATATCATAAGATGTTTGAGGCGGTTGTTCGACATGGTTGTATGGTGGTAAGACTTCACACTTAGTGCACTCAAGGCGTGTTCAGAGCTGGAAAACTGGAAACTGAAAAAATCGACTAAGTACATGACCTCCGGTATGAGGGACCAGATCTTTTTGTTCTTTTTGAGGAAATCTTCGACATTACGAATATACCTCCTTCTATTTCTACTTCACTGAAACTGACAGGACTCTACCATCATAGATAGATGAAATCGAGGGTTCAACTTAGTGTAGAACTCACATAGTTGGTCAACATTTTGAGACAAGTTCCCCCAATGCTCCTCTTTTCATAAGAACATGCTCACAGGTTACACACACGTGATTGTCCTTTTGATTGAAAAGCTCTAGCTGGTCGAACATCCATCATAGCACTGCCAACGTGCGTCTTGAATTCTGAGATTCAATTGTGTCTGCATTTGTCTGAGCGTCTGGCATCAGGCCAATATATTCCCCACGAACTCTCATCTCCTTGTCCACCCAATGTTTGTCCAATGTTGCTGGCGTCAGTGCCTCTCACCAGCCATGATACTCAGCATCCACGAGATTCAGCTAGTCACTTGCTATACCCATGCAGCACTTTTAGAGCCATGATTTGTAGCATTTCATTCTGAGCACATCATATGCTTGTCATAAGAATTTTGAATCCATTATGAAGCACTTCATTGTCTTCAGCTCGGAGAAGGAGGAGCTGCTTGAAATTTGACTCCTCCTCTTGCTTGCCCCTTACGAAGGGCAATGCCTTGACGGGAGAGAGATGGGATACACTTTGGCCGATGTTCAGGAGGCAGTTTCCTATCTTCCTCCTCTTGACTCTTGAGCCACTCCTCCTTCAGCTGCTCATCATGTGACCTGTGGAGATAACATAGTAACTGCATGTTTGTGACATAGTGAGATCTCATGTTTACGGAAACCCTTGGTTTTGCACAGAGCACTTCCCCAATTTCTAAACCCATCAGACAAGAATGATGCTTTCAGATCTCGTATCAAGATGAAGCAGTCCCTTCAAATTGGCTGTGGCACAAGTTTGGCAAATCACAGAATCTGATATGAGAAGGTAATGATGCCATGAAAATTGCGAGTACCAGGCTGGTTGGAAAGCTCGTTGATGATCCATCTAGTTTTTAGGGTATTTGATATTAACTGACTAGTAGGGATTTTGAGGAAGGGTATTCAGAGTTGAGGATATTTTATTGGCTCCAGGTTTCTGCACCAGAGAAACACAAAGAGTTTATAAACATCCGCTTTATTATTGCCACATACTTATAATACTTTGGCTTGAATGAAAGTCAAATTTTGCAACAGGGTCTGACAATACACTCACTATTTCAGGGGCCAAGAGCTCACCAAAAATTTGGGGGCCCAATGTTGACATCATATGTGATGGATCATGGCATGCTTGTTCAGATTCTTAAGATTCAAGTTCAGATTCTTCAGATTCATGTTCAGATTCTTCAGATTCATGTTTAGATTCATGTTCAGATTCTTCTGGGCTACCTTCACCTATGCATCAGCTTGGCAATCAGCTTGGCAATCAGAGTCATCTGATTCTTGGTCTTGATCTGCATCATCAGCCTTCTCCTCAGACTCCGTCATCTCTTGTGTACTTTGACAAAAACTAAACGAGGAGGCCTGTCTTTAGCCATGCATGATTCACTCTGCACTTCAAATACATGTGGCCTAGAATATTCTAGAACTTTACAGTTTGAGAATGTTGTACTAGCCAGCATTTTTCACACTATTTACCATGAATGTGTATTTACCATGCATGTGTCAAAACCTCACACTACTTACATGAATATGTTAAAACCTCACACTATATTTACCATGCATGTTAAAACCTCACACTATATTTACCATGCATGTTAAAACCTCACACTATTTACATGAATGTGTTAAAACCTCACACTATTTACATGATTGTGTTAAAACCTCACACTATAAAACCTCACACTATTTACATGATTGTGTTAAAACCTCGCACTATTTACATGCATGTGTTAAAACCTCACACTATATTTACATGATTATGTTAAAACCTCACACTATTTACATGAATGTGTTAAAACCTCACACTATATTTACATGATTGTGTTAAAACCTCACACTATTTACATGAATGTGTTAAAACCTCACACTATTTACATGATTGTGTTACACCTCACACTATTTATAATGCATGTGTTAAAACCTCAGACTGTTTACATGAATGTGTTAAAACCTCACGAGATTTACATGAATGTGTTAAAACCTCACACTATTTACATGAATGTGTTAAAACCTCACTATTTACATGAATGTGTTAAAACCTCACACTATTTACATGAATGTGTTAAAACCTCACTATATTTACATGATTGTGTTAAAACCTCACTATTTACATGAATGTGTTAAACCTCACACTATTTATAATGCATGTGTTAAAACCTCACACTGTTTACATGAATGTGTTAAAACCTCACACCATTTACATGAATGTGTTGAAACCTCACACTATTTACATGATTGTGTTAAAACCTCACACTATATTTACGTGTTAAAACCTCACACTAGATTTACCATGAATGTGTTAAAACCTCACACTATTTACCATGAATGTGTTAAAACCCACTACCTTTTGTTTTGTCAAGATCACTTCTGATGGTACCTTTCAGTGGTGTGTGAAACCAGAGGTTGTTTGCCAAAAGTTGGGGGTGCCACACCTCCCCCCCCCACCTTGTATAAGGGGTGAAGGGAAATGCATGGAGGCATGGCAGGTTGGTGTTCTACAGACAGCTAGCAGTTTACTAGCTGATAGCTGTCCAGTAGTTCTTGTGCCTGATGTGATTAGAGTTGCCTGGTAGCTGATATAGCTGTCCAGTAGTTCTGGTGCCTGATGTGACTAGAGTTGCCTGGTAGCTGATATAGCTACCCAATAGTTCTGGTGCCTGATGTGATTAGAGTTGCCTGGTAGCTGATATAGCTACCAAGTAGTTCTGGTACCTGATGTGACTAGAGTTGCTTGATAGCTGAGATAGCTACCCAGTAGTTCTGGTGCCTGATGTGATTAGAGTTGTTTGATAGCTGATATGTAGCTAATAGTGATGCGCCCAGTCGTGTTGTAGCGATGCATCTAGTCGGCTAGCAGGGATGCACCTAGTCAGCTAGCAGGGATGCACCTAGTCAGCTAGCAGGGATGCACCTAGTCAGCTAGCAGGGATGCACCTAGTCAGCTAGCAGGGATGCACCTAGTCAGCTAGCAGGGATGCACCTAGTCAGCTAGCAGGGATGCACCTAGTCAGCTAGCAGGGATGCACCTAGTCAGCTAGCAGGGATGCATCTAGTCAGCTAGCAGGGATGCACCTAGTCAGCTAGCAGGGATGCACCTAGTCAGCTAGCAGGGATGCACCTAGTCAGCTAGCAGGGATGCACCTAGTCAGCTAGCAGGGATGCACCTAGTCAGCTAGCAGGGATGCACCTAGTCAGCTAGCAGGGATGCACCTAGTCAGCTAGCAGGGATGCACCTAGTCAGCTAGCAGGATGCACCTAGTCAGCTAGCAGGGATGCACCTAGTCAGCTAGCAGGGATGCACCTAGTCAGCTAGCAGGGATGCACCTAGTCAGTGCCGAATTAACCCAAGGCAGGGCCCCTAGGCTTCGAGCTTCTTTGGGCCCCTCGCACCCCCCCCCCCTGCGATCTTCACGTGTTCATACCGCGGCTGCCTGAGACTGCGAGTCTGGCGCCAGTTTCACAAGAGTCATTTTGGACCAACTGAAAAATTAAGATGGGGGGGGGGGGGGGGGGGGGAGGGTGACCCCAAGGGCCGACCCACCGGACCATCCCTGACTGTGCTTCACATAAATTGAACCACAATTTCTTTTTATAACACTTAGCGGACATTGTCACGATTTCGTACGCGTCTATAAGAATATTGCCCACCGATAAACACATCCTAGGTCTCTGGGAATAGCCAATCTCACGTTTACTTTTCAATTAACGGGTACGGGGAAAAAAGGTTGCGCATGGGCCCCTGTTTTTGGTGGGCCCCTACTCTTGGTGGGCCCCTAGGCTTCAGCCTAGTCAGTCAGCCTTATGGATAATACGGCCCTGCACCTAGTCAGCTAGCAGGGATGCACCTAGTCAGCTAGCAGGGATGCACCTAGTCAGCTAGCAGGGATGGACCTAGTCAGCTAGCAGGGATGCACCTAGTCAGCTAGCAGGGATGCACCTAGTCAGCTAGCAGGGATGCACCTAGTCAGCTAGCAGGATGCACCTAGTCAGCTAGCAGGGATGCACCTAGTCAGCTAGCAGGATGCACCTAGTCAGCTAGCAGGGATGCACCTAGTCAGCTAGCAGGGATGCACCTAGTCAGCTAGCAGGATGCACCTAGTCGGCTAGCAGGGATGCATCTAGTCAGCTAGCAGGGATGCACCTAGTCAGCTAGCAGGGATGCACCTAGTCAGCTAGCAGGATGCACCTAGTCAGCTAGCAGAGATGCACCTAGTCAGCTAGCAGGGATGCACCTAGTCAGCTAGCAGGCATGCACCTAGTCAGCTAGCAGGGATGCACCTAGTCAGCTAGCAGGGATGCACCTAGTCAGCTAGCAGGCATGCACCTAGTCAGCTAGCAGGGATGCACCTAGTCAGCTAGCAGGGATGCACCTAGTCAGCTAGCAGGGATGCACCTAGTCAGCTAGTAGGGATGCACCTAGTCAGCTAGCAGGGATGCACCTAGTCAGCTAGCAGGGATGCACCTAGTCAGCTAGCAGGGATGCACCTAGTCAGCTAGCAGGATGCACCTAGTCAGCTAGCAGGGATGCACCTAGTCAGCTAGCAGGGATGCACCCAGTCAGCTAGCAGGGATGCACCTAGTCAGCTAGCAGGCATGCACCTAGTCAGCTAGCAGGGATGCACCTAGTCAGCTAGCAGGGATGCACCTAGTCAGCTAGCAGGGATGCACCTAGTCAGCTAGCAGGGATGCACCTAGTCAGCTAGCAGGGATGCACCTAGTCAGCTAGCAGGGATGCACCCAGTCAGCTAGCAGGGATGCACCCAGTCAGCTAGCAGGGATGCACCCAGTCAGCTAGCAGGGATGCACCTAGTCAGCTAGCAGGGATGCACCTAGTCAGCTAGCAGGGATGCACCCAGTCAGCTAGCAGGGATGCACCTAGTCAGCTAGCAGGGATGCACCTAGTCAGCTAGCAGGGATGCACCTAGTCAGCTAGCAGGGATGCATCTAGTCAGCTAGCAGGCATGCACCTAGTCAGCTAGCAGGGATGCACCTAGTCAGCTAGCAGGGATGCACCTAGTCAGCTAGCAGGGATGCACCTAGTCAGCTAGCAGGATGCACCTAGTCAGCTAGCAGGGATGCACCTAGTCAGCTAGCAGGGATGCACCTAGTCAGCTAGCAGGGATGGACCTAGTCAGCTAGCAGGGATGCACCTAGTCAGCTAGCAGGGATGCACCTAGTCAGCTAGCAGGGATGCACCTAGTCAGCTAGCAGGGATGCATCTAGTCAGCTAGCAGGGATGCACCTAGTCGGCTAGCAGGGATGCACCTAGTCAGCTAGCAGGGATGCACCTAGTCAGCTAGCAGGGATGCACCTAGTCAGCTAGCAGGGATGCACCTAGTCAGCTAGCAGGGATGCACCTAGTCAGCTAGCAGGGATGCACCTAGTCAGCTAGCAGGGATGCACCTAGTCGGCTAGCAGGGATGCACCTAGTCAGCTAGCAGGGATGCACCTAGTCAGCTAGCAGGGATGCATCTAGTCAGCTAGCAGGGATGCACCTAGTCAGCTAGCAGGGATGCACCTAGTCAGCTAGCAGGGATGCACCTAGTCAGCTAGCAGGGATGCATCTAGTCAGCTAGCAGGGATGCACCTAGTCGGCTAGCAGGGATGCATCTAGTCAGCTAGCAGGGATGCACCTAGTCAGCTAGCAGGGATGCACCTAGTCAGCTAGCAGGGATGCACCTAGTCAGCTAGCAGGGATGCATCTAGTCAGCTAGCAGGGATGGACCTAGTCAGCTAGCAGGGATGCACCTAGTCAGCTAGCAGGGATGCACCTAGTCAGCTAGCAGGGATGCACCTAGTCAGCTAGCAGGGATGCACCTAGTCAGCTAGCAGGGATGCATCTAGTCAGCTAGCAGGGATGGACCTAGTCAGCTAGCAGGGATGCACCTAGTCAGCTAGCAGGGATGCACCTAGTCAGCTAGCAGGGATGCACCTAGTCAGCTAGCAGGGATGCATCTAGTCAGCTAGCAGGGATGCACCTAGTCAGCTAGCAGGGATGCACCTAGTCAGCTAGCAGGGATGCACCTAGTCAGCTAGCAGGGATGCACCTAGTCGGCTAGCAGGGATGCACCTAGTCAGCTAGCAGGGATGCACCTAGTCAGCTAGCAGGGATGCATCTAGTCAGCTAGCAGGGATGCACCTAGTCAGCTAGCAGGCATGCACCTAGTCAGCTAGCAGGGATGCACCTAGTCAGCTAGCAGGGATGCACCTAGTCAGCTAGCAGGGATGCACCTAGTCAGCTAGCAGGGATGCACCTAGTCAGCTAGCAGGGATGCACCTAGTCAGCTAGCAGGGATGCACCTAGTCGGCTAGCAGGGATGCACCTAGTCAGCTAGCAGGGATGCACCTAGTCAGCTAGCAGGGATGCACCTAGTCAGCTAGCAGGGATGCACCTAGTCAGCTAGCAGGGATGCACCTAGTCAGCTAGCAGGGATGCATCTAGTCAGCTAGCAGGGATGCACCTAGTCAGCTAGCAGGGATGCACCTAGTCAGCTAGCAGGGATGCATCTAGTCAGCTAGCAGGCGAGTCAACTTATTGTCATCCATAAACGCAACACTGTGCAGGACCACCCCCATCCAACTAGAAGTGGAATCGAGGTCAGAGTTCATCATTGCTTATGCAATGTTCTCTTGTGAAGCATGCAGAGAACAGATTTCTTTGCAACACACTACACACACACACACACAAGGTGCATCAACATGTGAACCAGGCTCTGCTAGCCAGCTAAAGGTACACACACACCTTCCATGAACCATGTTCTAGCCAGCTCAAGGTGCACCACACACCTTCCTTGAACCAGCTCTGCTAGCCAGCTCAAGGTGCACCACACACCTTCCATGAACCAGGCTCAGCTAGCCAGCTCAACACCACACACCTTCCATGAACCATGCTCTAGCCAGCTCAAGGACACACCTTCCATGAACCAGGCTCTAGCCAGCTCAAGGACACACCTTCCATGAACCAGCTCTGCTAGCCAGCTCAAGGAACACACACACCTTCCATGAACCAGGATCTGCTAGCCAGCTCAAGGTACTCCACACACCTTCCATGAACCAGGCTCTAGCCAGCTCAAGGACACACACACCTTCCATGAACCAGGCTCAGCTAGCCAGCTCAAGGTGCACCACACACCTTCCATGAACCAGGCTAAGCTAGCCAGCTCAAGGTGCACCACATACCTTCCTCAGGATCTAGCCAGCTCAAGGTGCACCACACACCTTCCATGAACCAGGCTCTGCTAGCCAGCTCAAGGTGCACCACACAACTTCCTCAGGCTCTAGCCAGCTCAAGGTGCACCACACACCTTCCTCAGGCTCTAGCCAGCTCAAGGTGCACCGCACACCTTCCATGAACCAGCTCAGCTAGCCAGCTCAAGGTACACACACACCTTCCATGAACCAGGCTCTAGCCAGCTCAAGGACACACCTTCCATGAACCAGGCTCTGCTAGCCTGCACCACACACCTTCCATGAACCAGCTCTGCTAGCCAGCTCAAGGTGCACCACACACCTTCCATGAACCAGCTCTGCTAGCCAGCTCAACACCACACACCTTCCATGAACCAGGCTAAGCTAGCCAGCTCAAGGTGCACCACACACCTTCCATGAACCAGGCTAAGCTAGCCAGCTCAAGGACACACCTTCCATGAACCAGGCTCTACTAGCCAGCTCAAGGTGCACCACACACCTTCCATGAACCAGGCTCTAGCCAGCTCAAGGACACACCTTCCATGAACCAGCTCTACTAGCCAGCTCAAGGTGCATCACACACCTTCCATGAACCAGCTCAGCTAGCCAGCTCAAGGTGCACCACACACCTTCCATGAACCAGCTCTACTAGCCAGCTCAAGGTGCACCACACACCTTCCTTGAACCAGCTCAGCTAGCCAGCCACACACCTTCCATGAACCAGCTCTACTAGCCAGCTCAAGGTACACACACACCTTCCATGAACCAGGCTAAGCTAGCCAGCTCAAGGACACACCTTCCATGAACCAGCTCTGCTAGCCAGCTCAAGGTGCACCACACACCTTCCATGAACCAGGCTAAGCTCAAGGACACACCTTCCATGAACCAGCTCTGCTAGCCAGCTCAAGGTGCACCACACACCTTCCATGAACCAGCTCAGCTAGCCAGCTCAAGGTGCACCACATACCTTCCATGAACCAGGCTAAGCTAGCCAGCTCAAGGTGCACCACACACCTTCCATGAACCAGGCTCTAGCCAGCTCAAGGACACACCTTCCATGAACCAGGCTCTACTAGCCAGCTCAAGGTGCACCACACACCTTCCATGAACCAGGCTCTAGCCAGCTCAAGGACACACCTTCCATGAACCAGGCTCTACTAGCCAGCTCAAGGTGCACCACACACCTTCCATGAACCAGGCTCTAGCCAGCTCAAGGACACACCTTCCATGAACCAGCTCTACTAGCCAGCTCAAGGTGCACCACACACCTTCCATGAACCAGCTCAGCTAGCCAGCTCAAGGTGCATCACACACCTTCCATGAACCAGCTCAGCTAGCCAGCTCAAGGTGCACCACATACCTTCCATGAACCAGCTCTGCTGGCCAGCTCAAGGTGCACCACACACCTTCCATGAACCAGCTCAGCTAGCCAGCTCAAGGTACACACACACCTTCCATGAACCAGCTCTGCTAGCCAGCTCAAGGTACTCCACACACCTTCCATGAACCAGCTCAGCTAGCCAGCTCAAGGTACACACACACCTTCCATGAACCAGCTCTGCTAGCCAGCTCAAGGTACTCCACACACCTTCCATGAACCAGCTCAGCTAGCTCAAGGTCACCACACACCTTCCACACGGAGAGTAGTGAGTGTGCATACTAAAGTGTGAAGTTCAGAGTGCCTCAGACCAGGAGACTCTTGTGTTGCCATGAGACCAAGCATGCATGTCCAGAGTTGTTGCCCATCTAATCCCAGCCTTGGCCACCATTATGAGATGGGACGGGCAAGAATCTGGAAGCTTCTGGACATCGCTAGCTGACCCTCACACCGCCACCAGTATGAGATGGGACGGGCAAGAATTTGGAAGCTTCTGGACATCGCTAGCTGACCCTCACACCGCCACCAGTATGAGATGGGACGGGCAAGAATCTGGAAGCTTCTGGACATCGCTAGCTGACCCTCACACCGCCACCAGTATGAGATGGGACGGGCAAGAATTTGGAAGCTTCTGGACATCGCTAGCTGACCCTCACACCGCCACCAGTATGAGATGGGACGGGCAAGAATTTGGAAGCTTCTGGACATCGCTAGCTGACCCTCACACCGCCACCAGTATGAGATGGGATGGGCAAGAATTTGGAAGCTTCTGGACATCGCTAGCTGACCCTCACACCGCCACCAGTATGAGATGGGATGGGCAAGAATTTGGAAGCTTCTGGACATCGCTAGCTGACCCTCACACTGCCACCAGTATGAGATGGGATGGGCAAGAATTTGGAAGCTTCTGGACATCGCTAGCTGACCCTCACACTGCCACCATTATGAGATGGGACGGGCAATAATTTGGAAGCTTCTGGACATCGCTAGCTGACCCTCACACACCACCACCAGTATGAGATGGGACGGGCAATAATTTGGAAGCTTCTGGACATCGCTAGCTGACCCTCACACCACCACCATTGGTCATTCATGCTATGCATGTGTACATGTATCAACTTGTGATCTCTCTGATGCTCGCATAGCTTGTCCCTTACCTTTCTATCTACACACACACTGGAGTCGACTTTCAAGTTGCTTCAATATTGTTTCCACACCAAAAACAGTTAAACTGCCTCTGTCCTGAGCGTAGGAGTCAGGTGACTTGCAGCTGGCAAAAAACAAACAAACACACGACCAATTTCTACCACTGTGCATTATATAGAATAGTAGTTCACGAGCACACGAGTGCTCAACTAGTCATGAGTTAGGAGCTACTGAAGGTGCAGCGCATCTGCATGAGCCACTAACTTGAAATCGAACAGATGTGGTACCAGCAGTACAGAGCAAAAGGTGAACAGGCCAACCATCAAGGCCGACCTTCAAGGCCGACCTTCAAGGCCGACCTTCAAGGCCGACCTTCAAGGCTGACCTTCAAGGCCGACCTTCAAGGCTGACCTTCAAGGCTGACCTTCAAGGCCGACCTTCAAGGCTGACCTTCAAGGCTGACCTTCAAGGCCGACCTTCAAGGCTGACCTTCAAGGCCGACCTTCAAGGCTGACCTTCAAGGCCGACCTTCAAGGCTGACCTTCAAGGCCGACCTTCAAGGCTGAGACCTTCAAGGCCGACCTTCAAGGCTGACCTTCAAGGCTGACCTTCAAGGCTGACCTTCAAGGCTGACCTTCAAGGCTGACCTTCAAGGCTGACCTTCAAGGCTGACCCTCAAGGCTGACCTCCAAGGCTGACCTCCAAGGCTGACCTTCAAGGCTGACCTTCAAGGCTGACCTTCAAGGCTGACCCTCAAGGCTGACCTCCAAGGCCGACCTCCAAGGCTGACCTCCAAGGTGCAAGACAGCGCACTCAGACACTGCCTTGTGTTCTCCTCACACCCTCCAGCAGCGCCAGACTTTTTACTTTCACATACATCGCGATGGAATTTCAATATTCGCCATGTTAGTGAGTGTGTCTGTGACACCCCTCATTGTTTTGCAGCCATGTTAGTGGGAGTGCCGTGACACCCCTCATTGTTTTATGGTGCAAGACACCCCTCATTGTTTTGCAGCATAAGTGCCACGTTAGTGGGTGTGCCTATGACACCCTCTATTTGAAGCATAAGCGCTGTTAGTGGTTTGCCTGTGACACCTCCCTCATTGTTTTGCAGCATAAGTGCCACGTTAGTGGGTGTGCCTATGACACCCTCTATTTGAAGCATAAGCGCTGTTAGTGAGTGTGCCTGTGACACCTCCCTCATTGTTTTGCAGCATAAGTGTCACGTTAGTGGGTGTACCTATGACACCCTCTGTTTATAAGCATAAGCGCTGTTAGTGAGTGTGCCTGTGACACCTCCCTCCTTGCAGTGTGGACACAAGCAAAACCACTCGAGTTGTGTTTGGGAAGAAGATGGAGCAAGAAACATTTTGAAATGCTTCCATTTTTTCCCCTGGTGGACATACCTTCATGTATCTGATGCTTCTGCATGCGTCTGCTTACCGATGGTGGGTGTCTGTGAGGGATACTCCTTAGCTCCGCCTTCTTCACCACGCTTCTTCTGGATAGGAACATGAGGGAAGACATCCAGTAATACATGTGTGTGGGTGAAACGTGCGAGCTGACATTCATGAATAATGCATGAGTAATAATTCATGAATAATGCACGAGCAATAATTCATGAATAAAATAATTCATGAATAATGCATGAGCAATAATTCATGAATAATGCATGAGCAATAATTCATGAGCAATAATTCATGTGTAATAATCATGAATAATGCATGAGCAATAATTCATGAATAATGCACGATCAATAATTCATGAGCAATAATTCATGAATAATGCACGAGTAATAATTCATGAATAATGCATGAGCAATAATTCATGTAATGCACGAGTAATAATTCATGAATAATGCACGAGCAATAATTCATGAATAATGCATGATCAATGAATAATGCACGAGTAATAACATGAATAATGCATGAGTAATGATGCATGACTTTTAGGACTTCCTTAAAATACCGCACATCATTTGGGTGTGTGTGGAAATTACATTAAAATCGACCATCAAAGTAATAGGCTCCATTGAAGTGAGAAAACAAAAGCTATGCAATGCTTTGTCACTCTGTGACCAAACAAAACTTATAGCAAAGAAATCCACCCAGGGGGGGCTCCTTTCTCAAGAGCAAAGGGATACTCAGAGTGGTTCCCAGTAGGCGCAGGGGTCTGTGCAGATATTCAGAGTTGTTCCCAGGGTATGTGCAGATATTCAGAGTGGTTCCCAGTAGGTGCAGGGTCTGTGCAGATATTCAGAGTGGTTCCCAGTAGGTGCAGGGTCTGTGCAGATATTCAGAGTGGTTCCCAGTAGGCGTAGGGGTCTGTGCAGATATTCAGAGTGGTTCCCAGTAGGTGCAGGGGTCTGTGCAGATATTCAGAGTTGTTCCCAGGGTCTGTGCAGATATTCAGAGTGGTTCCCAGTAGGTGCAAGGGTCTGTGCAGATATTCAGAGTGGTTCCCAGTAGGCGCAGGGGTCTGTGCAGATATTCAGAGTGGTTCCCAGTAGGCGCAGGGGTCTGTGCAGATATTCAGAGTGGTTCCCAGTAGGTGCAGGGGTCTGTGCAGATATTCAGAGTGGTTCCCAGCAGGCGCAGGGTCTGTGCAGATATTCAGAGTGGTTCCCAGGGTCTGTGCAGATATTCAGAGTGGTTCCCAGTAGGTGCAGGGGTCTGTGCAGATATTCAGAGTGGTTCCCAGTAGGTGTAGGGGTCTGTGCAGATATTCAGAGTGGTTCCCAGTAGGCGCAGGGGTCTGTGCAGATATTCAGAGTGGTTCCCAGTAGGTGTAGGGGTCTGTGCAGATATTCAGAGTGGTTCCCAGTAGGTGTAGGGGTCTGTGCAGATATTCAGAGTGGTTCCCAGTAGGTGTAGGGGTCTGTGCAGATATTCAGAGTGGTTCCCAGTAGGCGCAGGGGTCTGTGCAGATATTCAGAGTGGTTCCCAGTAGGCGCAGGGGTCTGTGCAGATATTCAGAGTGGTTCCCAGTAGGTGCAGGGGTCTGTGCAGATATTCAGAGTGGTTCCCAGTAGGTGCAGGGGTCTGTGCAAATATTCAGAGTGGTTCCCAGTAGGTGTAGGCAGGGTTGTATACAGAAATTTTGCCAAGGGGGGGCGAACTTGAGATATGGAAAAATAAGGGGGGGCGGAGAGCCTGGATGGTGCAGAAAGGGGACGTGCACCCTGGGCTTCCGCGTGGAGTACGAAAGTGTTTTACCCACAGGTATTTTTGCAGTACTAACTGTATATATAGCTGCTACTTATGATGGCATGCACTTTTTCTAAAATCTTTAGTACAACATTCCATCTTAAATATTTGCTGAAGTTGCATGCTACGGCAATCAGCATATATAGATTAGATATAGTCACTTGTCACTCGTATAATGGAGGTGGGCTTTTGTGAAATCGAATTATGTTGCATTCCATGCATTTTCTTACAAAATCATGGACAACAGGTTTCATACACAATTTTTCTCTAGTTCTCTAGGGGGGGGGGGGGGGGGGGGGTGGAAATGGTTGGTCACTTGGTGCCCTAATTTTTGTTAATATTTTCTTAACATGTTCATAAGTCGTAAAAGGGGGGTCTGGGGGGAAGATCCCCCCATATTTTTTTTTGCTTTTACAATGTCTGAGGATAGCTATTTTGACTGACTACCAATGGCATTATGCTATACCGAACTATGGCTAGACTGTATATATTTCTCATGATATTGTAGCTGCTTGGAAAAAGGAGAGCATGTGTCATGACACGATGACATCACACACCACCACGTGCTCTCCTTTGTAGGTTTGTCACTTCTTTTGTTTCTCCTTCTTTCCCACTCCCTCTCTCTCAGTATTTTTAACTCAGTCCATTATGTCATGGTCTTCAAGTCTAATCTTAGACATGATGTCATCACACGCCACCACGTGTTCTCCTTTGTAGGTTTGTCACTTCTTCAGTTCCCTCCTTCTTTCCCACTCTCTCTCAGTATTTTTAACTCAGTCCATTATGTCATGGTCTTAAAGTCTCTATAAAAGAAACCTTACTAGCTGATTTCTCTTCATATTAATATGGATATTCGCTCATACTTTGCAAGTACTTCTCAAGCCTCTTCTCATGCTAATAGCAGCGATAGCGAAGATAGCAGAACAGATAGCTCTGAGCATGTCGAGGCATCTAGTCCTAGCCTTAGTCCTCCACCTTCAAAGAAAAGCAAGCAAAACAAACACCGCTCTTCTGTATCCACGAAGAGAAAATACTCTAAGAGCTGGGAGAAAGATTTCAGTTGGCTCTATTATGACGAGGATAGCGATGGTGCCTTTTGCAAGGTTTGCAAGCAATCTGGTCTGCAGCGTACTGGAGGAGTGTGGGTCACACAACCTTGCAGAAATTGGAAGAAAGCTGTTGAAAAAATGAAAGCTCATGCGAGAAGTGACTTCCATATCCATGCAACTCAAGCTCTTTTTGCAGCTAAAGGAGCAGCCAAAGGTGGAACAGTTGTACAGCAACTCCAGAATGTTTTAGCTCGCAAAAGAGCTCAGAACAGAGCTGCATTGAAGTGCCTGATCCTACTCACTCATTTTCTTACGAAAGAACAAGTTGCACATTCGACAAAATTTGAGAAGCTGGTTGACGTGGTGGTTCGATGTGGCAGCCAACATTTGAAGCAATTCTTAGAAACTGCACCAAGAAATGCTGTGTACACATCAAGAGTGGCTGTGGTTGAATTCATCGAATCATTGGGGACATGGGTGGAGGAGTCGATTCTGAAGCGACTTCAAAAGGCACCTATGTACAGCCTCATGGCAGATGAGTGCACAGATGTCACCAACGTAGAAGAATTGTCTGTGTTTTGCCGCTGGGAGGAAGATGGTGTACCAGTAGAGTGCTTTCTGGAGCTTATTCCATTGAAGAAGGCTGATGCAGAGACCATCTATTCTAATCTCATCGATTGTTTAAAGAAGAAAGGTCTACAAGTCGGAAGAATAGTTGGATTGGGATTTGATGGAGCTGCAACTTTTTCTGGATGAAAGACCGGGGTTCAGGCACGTATCAAGAAACATACTCCTCACGCTCTGTTTATACACTGCCACTGTCACTTACTGCAGTTGGCTTGTGTGCAAGCTGCCAATAAAACTCCTGGAATTGCTCATGTTTACAGAACATTGACTACTCTTTGGAAGCATTTTCGCAATTCCCCCAAGCGAGCAGAGTGTCTGAAGGAGGTACAGCACGTTCTTGAACTTCCAGAAATGAAAGTGATCAAGCCATCTGACACACGCTGGCTGGCACATGAAAGGTGTGTCAAAGCTGTCAAAGCAAGTTATTCTGCAATTGTAATCACCATTGGGAACATCTACGAGACGTCCCACGAGCCAGAAGCTCTTGGAATCCATGGTGCCCTCTGCAAATTGTCTACGATTGCAGCTATATATTTGCTTGATTTCACTCTACCACAAGTAGCCAAGCTCAGCAAAGCACTTCAGGCAGAGCAGCTTGACCTCTCATTGATATCATTCCTTGTTGATGCTACTGTTAAATCCTTGGATGATGCAGTTTTGCCTGGAGCGAACTGGGTGTTGGAGCTTCTTGAAAACGTTGAAGACTTGAAGTCATCTACAAAGGTGTCTATTGACGCTGATAAAATACTTTCGTTCCAGAATGTTGTTGGTAAGCCTTTTGTTGCTGATTTAAAGGCCAACATAACAAGCCGATTTTCTTCATCCAACGCTGTTGTATCAGCATTGTCTATATTCGATCCACGGAAAGTTCCAAAACCAGATTCAGTATCTTTTCCCACTTATGGAGACACGTCTGTTGAGAAACTGATTGCTCACTACGGAGAAGATAGAGATGCAGAAACATTGGATGGAGAAGAAACAGTGAAGACAGCCATGATTTCCACTGAAATACTTACAGAGTGGAAAACATTCCGCCAGCTGTTAGTCAAGCAACCACGGGATACTACTGCATCACAGCTGAAAGAACTTGTTTCAAACGACATGCTCAAGGCCATGTTTCCCAATTTGCACAAGATTGCCTCCATCTGCTTATCGATTCCAGTTTCTACTGCTTCTGTGGAGAGAAGCTTCTCACAGATGAAGATGATCAAGACTCGTTTGCGTAATTCTCTAAGTGACTGCAGCCTTTCTCACCTTATGAGGATTGCTATAGAGGCACCAGAAGTACTCTCTGAGAGCGACCTTGAAGAGATTGTGGACGTATGGCAGAGAAAACCAAGAAGAACCTCAGTTTGACATTCCTATCATTTGAACCTGATATCATAAGCTTATTACACCTTTCTTGTATTACACCTTTCTTGACATTATTAAAAAAAAAATCTCTAATTTCAAGGGGGGGGGGCGAGAATGATACAAGGGGGGGCGAATGCCCCCCCCCGCCCCCCCTAAATACACCCCTGGTGTAGGGGTCTGTGCAGATATTCAGAGTGGTTCCCAGTAGGCGCAGGGTCCACATGCAGCCTTCCTCAGCAGCAGAGCTTCCAGAAACAGCACAAAAGGCTGGAAAAGATAGCCCACGACAAGAGTTGCGATCGTCGGCTACTACTTTTAATCGGGTGGCAAGCTCGTACGATCAAACATGAAGTCCATCTTGGCGGCTATTTCATCATGATTCAGCAATCTCCTGAGCACGGGTAAGGGGTGCTCAGTGTGTATGCTCACTTTCTAACACAGCAAGATTTCTTAGTGAACAATGTGCGAACTGTTTGTTCATGAGGTCAATCAGTTGACCAACGAACCCCAAGAAAGCCACGTATACAAACCAACTTCTGAATGTCAGAACCCCCCCCAGGGTTTCATTTAGAAAATTGTCCAAGGGGGGACAACTTGGATATTAAGGGAGGGCATGATGTCAAGCACTTATCAACACCAATAAGAATTTTAATAATACAATTTCTAAGGGAGGGGAGGGGGGGGGGGGGGGGGGGGGGGGGGGGAAGGTTCCTCCCCCTAAATGAAACCCTGCCCCCCCCACCCCCATGTAACACAAACACTGCGTGGGGAAGTGGGACTAAAATCTAAAACGGAGGGGGAGGAGTTTGCTCTACACAGACAGCTCCCAAGAAAGGGATGGAACTAGCTACTGTGCATAGCACAGGACACACCTCACAATATACACTCATGTACCATATGTTACGGCACAGACCTGCCACTAGGAGATTCATGACTCGGAAAAGTGAAGGCAGTTAAATCATTAAGAGTGAGGGTAGCCTCAGGTGCACACTCATGTGGTCTCAGACGAGTGCATGACAAATATAAGAACAGGCACCCATGGTGTCACATAAGGGTAACCTCAGGTGCACACTCATGCGGTCTCAGATGAGTGCATGACAAATATAAGAACAGGCACCCATGGTATCACATAAGGGTAACCTCAGGTGCACACTTGTGTGATCTCAAAGGCAAGTGCATGACAAATATAAGAACAGGCACCCATGGTATCACATAAGGGTAACCTCAGGTGCACACTCGTGTGGTCTCAAAGACAAGTGCATGACGAACATAAAACATCCACCCATGGTGTCACATAAGGGTAAGCAAGATGTACACTTGTGTGGTCTCACATTAATATTAACGGTTATTCTCTGCCCCTCCTTCAGGCTGTAGTCCTTGTAGTGGACAGGCTGGGCGGCTTCCTGGGCCACCACCTCACTCTGCTTGACTTGCCTGCGGTGGAAGGAAAACATGACACTCATCTAGCGAGTACGCCCCTGTAATCTTCTAATTAACAACAGCCTGAGCATCCTAATTATAATGTCCCCCAATTATTCAAACCATTTGATGTATTTTCAAGATGTAAGCTGCGGCTGCATGGGTTAGTGTTGAGTGGTGCAGTATGCCAGCTTCACAGCTAGCAAACCTTGATTACGCTTAAAAGTAAATATACTATATATAATAACGTTCTAAATAATCACTTGAAATTGTACTCTATCGACATTTTGGCTACCTGCTCTAGCCTTCCTTCCTGGAGCATCTGGTTGAAAGGTTGAGAGTGAATTTCGTTGATTATTGATAAGGTTATTGTAATGTTATTATGCCAACTGAGAGTTCATTGAGAATATATACATATATTTTAAAAGCCATGTTGATGATTACATCTTCCCTTGTCTGATTCACAAGGTTTGCTACTGGCCTTGGTCCTGAAAATAGCACCAGAGAAGCCGGCTCGTTTCCTCAGCTCAATTCTGATGCCTTTAGCTCGACTGGGACTCTCCAATAATCGGACCTAGTAAACATGATTGTGCTATACCAACTTCAGTGCATGCATTAATAACAGTAGCCAATGGCACACCCAAATTCTGAGGGACCCAACGGATATTTCAAGCAGTTGTTACATAAACATGATTGTAGTCAAGATGCGAGTTAGTGTCAGCCGTTTTTAAGTTTGCACGTCACTTAATACTTCCCACCGCTGAGGACTACAACATTATAAAATCAGTAGTTGATGTAAATGTACCTTAGAAACCATGTGTCAATACATTGCCCAACATGGCACTGAAATCTTGTTGCCTAGCAACCAAACAAAAAATTGCGAATATGTTCTTTCAATCGTTACTCCACTACTTGACTGATAGATTGGAGGAGAGGAAGGTAGTCGAAGAGTAGGAGAGTACAGGGAGGAGTAGGAGAGTACAGAGAGGAGAAGCAGGTGGAGAGGACCAGTTGGGCATATAGTCTGAGGCAAAACCAGTATATCATATTTTATTGCATCATCTATGATAAGCAAAATCACAACAGCTAGAGAGCTAGGCATAATATCAACCTTGCATATCCAGTGTATAAGCAGCACACCTCATTCCTTTACGTTTAGGGGCTTGCACAGCCTTCCTCAGCAGAAGGGCTGCCAGGAACAGCAGGATCAGCTAGAAAGAGGCCGTCCATGATGATACTTGGGGATTTGTGCAGCCTTCCTCAGCAGAAGGGTTGCCAGGAACAGCAGGATCAGCTAGAAAGAGACCGCCCATGATGATACTTGGGGATTTGTGCAGCCTTCCTCAGCAGAAGGGCTGCCAGGAACAGCAGGATCAGCTAGAAAGAGACCGTCCATGATGATACTTGGGGATTTGTGCAGCCTTCCTCAGCAGAAGGGCTGCCAGGAACAGCAGGATCAGCCAGAAAGAGACCCCTGTAAACTGGAACTAATTTCCCTCATTTTATAATGATACAACTGGAAAAAGTGTTTAGCACCATTTAATTTAAGAACAACTAATATTGCACGGACAAGAAAAGTAACAAGACTGTGCCCGACTACAACCAGTTAGATGACCCTTTACCATATAAAATCAACTGTATACTCTATTGATGTGCATGAGTTTAAATGGTAAAGGGTCATCATCTACATGGGTGTGGTCTTGTTTCCCTTCTTTTTAACATGTTAACAGGCCGGCCAACCTAATAGCGTTTTATCTTTATTTTTTTAATTCTTCTTGTTTCAAGTTATTGTTATTGTTTGTGTTGTTGTTTCTGTATATTATAGTTGAGTGGTGGAGGACTACACCATGTCTTCAGGGTCTCCATGGCTTTAAACACTTTCTCTAACTTGTTCGTGTTGTTGTTTCTGTATATTATAGTTGAGTGGTGGAGGACTACACCAAGTGTGGGCTTCAGGGTCTCCATGGCTTTAAACACTTTCTCTAACTTGTTCGCTGTTGTTGTTTCTGTATATTATAGTTGAGTGGTGGAGGACTACACCAAGTGTGGGCTTCAGGATCTCCATGGCTTTAAACACTTTCTCTAACTTGTTTGCTGTGGTTGTTTCTGTATAATTATTATAGTTGAGTGGTGGAGGACTACACCAAGTGTGGGCTTCAGGGTCTCCATGGCTTTAAACACTTTCTCTAACTTATTTGCTGTTGTTGTTTCTGTATATTATAGTTGAGTGGAGGAGGACTACACCAAGTGTGGGCTTCAGGGCTTTAAACACTTTCTCTAACTTGTTCGCTGTTGTTGTTTCTGTATATTATAGTTGAGTGGTGGAGGACTACACCAAGTGTGGGCTTCAGGATCTCCATGGCTTTAAACACTTTCTCTAACTTGTTTGCTGTGGTTGTTTCTGTATATTATAGTTGAGTGGTGGAGGACTACACCAAGTGTGGGCTTCAGGGTCTCCATGGCTTTAAACACTTTCTCTAACTTGTTTGCTGTGGTTGTTTCTGTATATTATAGTTGAGTGGAGGAGGACTACACCAAGTGTGGGCTTCAGGGTCTCCATGGCTTTAAACACTTTCTCTAACTTGTTTGCTGTTGTTGTTTCTGTATATTATAGTTGAGTAGAGGAGGACTACACCAAGTGTGGGCTTCAGGGTCTCCATGGCTTTAAACACTTTCTCTAACTTGTTTTCTGTGGTTGTTTCTGTATATTATAGTTGAGTGGTGGAGGACTACACCAAGTGTGGGCTTCAGGGTCTCCATGGCTTTAAACACTTTCTCTAACTTGTTTGCTGTGGTTGTTTCTGTATATTATAGTTGAGTGGAGGAGGACTACACCAAGTGTGGGCTTCAGGATCTCCATGGCTTTAAACACTTTCTCTAACTTGTTTGCTGTTGTTGTTTCTGTATATTATAGTTGAGTGGTGGAGGACTACACCAAGTGTGGGCTTCAGGGTCTCCATGGCTTTAAACACTTTCTCTAACTTGTTTGCTGTGGTTGTTTCTGTATATTATAGTTGAGTGGAGGAGGACTACACCAAGTGTGGGCTTCAGGGTCTCCATGGCTTTAAACACTTTCTCTAACTTGTTTGCTGTTGTTGTTTCTGTATATTATAGTTGAGTAGAGGAGGACTACACCAAGTGTGGGCTTCAGGGTCTCCATGGCTTTAAACACTTTCTCTAACTTGTTTGCTGTGGTTGTTTCTGTATATTATAGTTGAGTGGTGGAGGACTACATCAAGTGTGGGCTTCAGGGTCTCCATGGCTTTAAACACTTTCTCTAACTTGTTTGCTGTTGTTGTTTCTGTATATTATAGTTGAGTGGAGGAGGACTATACCAAGTGTGGGCTTCAGGGTCTCCATGGCTTTAAACACTTTCTCTAACTTGTTTGCTGTTGTTGTTTCTGTATATTATAGTTGAGTAGAGGAGGACTACACCAAGTGTGGGCTTCAGGGTCTCCATGGCTTTAAACACTTTCTCTAACTTGTTCGCTGTTGTTGTTTCTGTATATTATAGTTGAGTGGAGGAGGACTACACCAAGTGTGGGCTTCAGGGTCTCCATGGCTTTAAACACTTTCTCTAACTTGTTCGTGTTGTTGTTTCTGTATATTATAGTTGAGTGGTGGAGGACTACACCAAGTGTGGGCTTCAGGGTCTCCATGGCTTTAAACACTTTCTCTAACTTGTTTGCTGTGGTTGTTTCTGTATATTATAGTTGAGTGGAGGAGGACTACACCAAGTGTGGGCTTCAGGGTCTCCATGGCTTTAAACACTTTCTCTAACTTGTTCGCTGTTGTTGTTTCTGTATATTATAGTTGAGTGGTGGAGGACTACACCAAGTGTGGGCTTCAGGGTCTCCATGGCTTTAAACACTTTCTCTAACTTGTTCGCTGTTGTTGTTTCTGTATATTATAGTTGAGTGGAGGAGGACTACACCAAGTGTGGGCTTCAGGGTCTCCATGGCTTTAAACACTTTCTCTAACTTGTTCGCTGTGGTTGTTTCTGTATATTATAGTTGAGTGGTGGAGGACTACACCAAGTGTGGGCTTCAGGGTCTCCATGGCTTTAAACACTTTCTCTAACTTGTTTGCTGTGTTTGTTTCTGTATATTATAGTTGAGTGGAGGAGGACTACACCAAGTGTGGGCTTCAGGGTCTCCATGGCTTTAAACACTTTCTCTAACTTGTTCGCTGTTGTTGTTTCTGTATATTATAGTTGAGTGGTGGAGGACTACACCAAGTGTGAGCTTCAGGGTCTCCATGGCTTTAAACACTTTCTCTAACTTGTTCGCTGTTGTTGTTTCTGTATATTATAGTTGAGTGGAGGAGGACTACACCAAGTGTGGGCTTCAGGGTCTCCATGGCTTTAAACACTTTCTCTAACTTGTTCGCTGTGGTTGTTTCTGTATATTATAGTTGAGTGGTGGAGGACTACACCAAGTGTGGGCTTCAGGGTCTCCATGGCTTTAAACACTTTCTCAACTTATTTGCTGTGGTTGTTTCTGTATATTATAGTTGAGTGGTGGAGGACTACATCAAGTGTGGGCTTCAGGTTCTCCATGGCTTTAAACACTTTCTCTAACTTGTTTGCTGTTGTTGTTTCTGTATATTATAGTTGAGTGGAGGAGGATTACACCAAGTGTGGGCTTCAGGGTCTCCATGGCTTTAAACACTTTCTCTAACTTGTTTGCTGTGGTTGTTTCTGTATATTATAGTTGAGTGGAGGAGGACTACACCAAGTGTGGGCTTCAGGGTCTCCATGGCTTTAAACACTTTCTCTAACTTGTTCGCTGTTGTTGTTTCTGTATATTATAGTTCAGTGGTGGAGGACTACACCAAGTGTGGGCTTCAGGGTCTCCATGGCTTTAAACACTTTCTCTAACTTGTTCGTGTTGTTGTTTCTGTATATTATAGTTGAGTGGAGGAGGACTACACCAAGTGTGGGCTTCAGGATCTCCATGGCTTTAAACACTTTCTCTAACTTGTTTGCTGTTGTTGTTTCTGTATATTATAGTTGAGTGGAGGAGGACTACACCAAGTGTGGGCTTCAGGGTCTCCATGGCTTTAAACACTTTCTCTAACTTGTTCGCTGTGGTTGTTTGTGTATATTATAGTTGAGTGGTGGAGGACTACACCAAGTGTGGGCTTCAGGGTCTCCATGGCTTTAAACACTTTCTCTAACTTATTTGCTGTGGTTGTTTCTGTATATTATAGTTGAGTGGTGGAGGACTACATCAAGTGTGGGCTTCAGGGTCTCCATGGCTTTAAACACTTTCTCTAACTTGTTCGTGTTGTTGTTTCTGTATATTATAGTTGAGTGGTGGAGGACTACACCAAGTGTGGGCAGGGTCTCCATGGCTTTAAACACTTTCTCTAACTTGTTCGCTGTTGTTGTTTCTGTATATTATAGTTGAGTGGTGGAGGACTACACCAAGTGTGGGCTTCAGGGTCTCCATGGCTTTAAACACTTTCTCTAACTTGTTCGCTGTTGTTGTTTCTGTATATTATAGTTGAGTGGAGGAGGACTACACCAAGTGTGGGCTTCAGGGTCTCCATGGCTTTAAACACTTTCTCTAACTTGTTCGCTGTGGTTGTTTCTGTATATTATAGTTGAGTGGTGGAGGACTACACCAAGTGTGGGCTTCAGGGTCTCCATGGCTTTAAACACTTTCTCTAACTTATTTGCTGTGGTTGTTTCTGTATATTATAGTTGAGTGGTGGAGGACTACATCAAGTGTGGGCTTCAGGGTCTCCATGGCTTTAAACACTTTCTCTAACTTGTTCGTGTTGTTGTTTCTGTATATTATAGTTGAGTGGTGGAAGACTACACCAAGTGTGGGCAGGGTCTCCATGGCTTTAAACACTTTCTCTAACTTGTTCGCTGTTGTTGTTTCTGTATATTATAGTTGAGTGGTGGAGGACTACACCAAGTGTGGGCTTCAGGGTCTCCATGGCTTTAAACACTTTCTCTAACTTGTTCGCTGTTGTTGTTTCTGTATATTATTGTTGAGTGGTGGAGGACTACACCAAGTGTGGGCTTCAGGGTCTCCATGGCTTTAAACACTTTCTCTAACTTGTTTGCTGTGGTTGTTTCTGTATATTATAGTTGAGTGGAGGAGGACTACACCAAGTGTGGGCTTCAGGGTCTCCATGGCTTTAAACACTTTCTCTTAACTTGTTTGCTGTGGTTGTTTCTGTATATTATAGTTGAGTGGTGGAGGACTACACCAAGTGTGGGTTTCAGGGTCTCCATGGCTTTAAACACTTTCTCTAACTTGTTCGCTGTTGTTGTTTCTGTATATTATAGTTGAGTGGAGGAGGACTACACCAAGTGTGGGCTTCAGGGTCTCCATGGCTTTAAACACTTTCTCTAACTTATTTGCTGTTGTTGTTTCTGTATATTATAGTTGAGTGGAGGAGGACTACACCAAGTGTGGGCTTCAGGGTCTCCATGGCTTTAAACACTTTCTCTAACTTGTTCGCTGTGGTTGTTTCTGTATATTATAGTTGAGTGGTGGAGGACTACACCAAGTGTGGGCTTCAGGGTCTCCATGGCTTTAAACACTTTCTCTAACTTATTTGCTGTGGTTGTTTCTGTATATTATAGTTGAGTGGTGGAGGACTACATCAAGTGTGGGCTTCAGGGTCTCCATGGCTTTAAACACTTTCTCTAACTTGTTCGTGTTGTTGTTTCTGTATATTATAGTTGAGTGGTGGAGGACTATACCAAGTGTGGGCAGGGTCTCCATGGCTTTAAACACTTTCTCTAACTTGTTCGCTGTTGTTGTTTCTGTATATTATAGTTGAGTGGTGGAGGACTACACCAAGTGTGGGCTTCAGGGTCTCCATGGCTTTAAACACTTTCTCTTAACTTGTTTGCTGTGGTTGTTTCTGTATATTATAGTTGAGTGGTGGAGGACTACACCAAGTGTGGGTTTCAGGGTCTCCATGGCTTTAAACACTTTCTCTAACTTGTTCGCTGTTGTTGTTTCTGTATATTATTGTTGAGTGGTGGAGGACTACACCAAGTGTGGGCTTCAGGGTCTCCATGGCTTTAAACACTTTCTCTTAACTTGTTTGCTGTGGTTGTTTCTGTATATTATAGTTGAGTGGTGGAGGACTACACCAAGTGTGGGTTTCAGGGTCTCCATGGCTTTAAACACTTTCTCTAACTTGTTCGCTGTTGTTGTTTCTGTATATTATAGTTGAGTGGTGGAGGACTACACCAAGTGTGGGCTTCAGGGTCTCCATGGCTTTAAACACTTTCTCTAACTTGTTTGCTGTGGTTGTTTCTGTATATTATAGTTGAGTGGAGGAGGACTACACCAAGTGTGGGCTTCAGGGTCTCCATGGCTTTAAACACTTTCTCTAACTTATTTGCTGTTGTTGTTTCTGTATATTATAGTTGAGTGGAGGAGGACTACACCAAGTGTGGGCTTCAGGGTCTCCATGGCTTTAAACACTTTCTCTAACTTGTTCGCTGTGGTTGTTTCTGTATATTATAGTTGAGTGGTGGAGGACTACACCAAGTGTGGGCTTCAGGGTCTCCATGGCTTTAAACACTTTCTCTAACTTGTTTTGCTGTTGTTGTTTCTGTATATTATAGTTGAGTGGTGGAGGACTACACCAAGTGTGGGCTTCAGGGTCTCCTTGGCTTTAAACACTTTCTCTAACTTGTTTGCTGTGGTTGTTTCTGTGTATTATAGTTGAGTGGTGGAGGACTACACCAAGTGTGGGCTTCAGGGTCTCCATGGCTTTAAACACTTTCTCTAACTTGTTTGCTGTGGTTGTTTCTGTATATTATAGTTGAGTGGTGGAGCCAAGTGTGGGCTTCAGGGTCTCCATGGCTTTAAACACTTTCTCTAACTTGTTTGCTGTGGTTGTTTCTGTATATTATAGTTGAGTGGTGGAGGACTACACCAAGTGTGGGCTTCAGGGTCTCCATGGCTTTAAACACTTTCTCTAACTTGTTCGCTGTTGTTGTTTCTGTATATTATAGTTGAGTGGAGGAGGACTACACCAAGTGTGGGCTTCAGGGTCTCCATGGCTTTAAACACTTTCTCTAACTTGTTTTGCTGTTGTTGTTTCTGTATATTATAGTTGAGTGGTGGAGGACTACACCAAGTGTGGGCTTCAGGGTCTCCATGGCTTTAAACTCTTTCTCTAACTTGTTTGCTGTTGTTGTTTCTGTATATTATTGTTGAGTGGTGGAGGACTACACCAAGTGTGGGCTTCAGGGTCTCCATGGCTTTAAACACTTTCTCTAACTTGTTTGCTGTTGTTGTTTCTGTATATTATAGTTGAGTGGAGGAGGACTACACCAAGTGTGGGCTTCAGGGTCTCCATGGCTTTAAACACTTTCTCTAACTTGTTCGCTGTTGTTGTTTCTGTATATTATAGTTGAGTGGTGGAGGACTACACCAAGTGTGGGCTTCAGGGTCTCCATGGCTTTAAACACTTTCTCTTAACTTGTTTGCTGTGGTTGTTTCTGTATATTATAGTTGAGTGGTGGAGGACTACACCAAGTGTGGGTTTCAGGGTCTCCATGGCTTTAAACACTTTCTCTAACTTGTTCGCTGTTGTTGTTTCTGTATATTATTGTTGAGTGGTGGAGGACTACACCAAGTGTGGGCTTCAGGGTCTCCATGGCTTTAAACACTTTCTCTTAACTTGTTTGCTGTGGTTGTTTCTGTATATTATAGTTGAGTGGTGGAGGACTACACCAAGTGTGGGTTTCAGGGTCTCCATGGCTTTAAACACTTTCTCTAACTTGTTCGCTGTTGTTGTTTCTGTATATTATAGTTGAGTGGTGGAGGACTACACCAAGTGTGGGCTTCAGGGTCTCCATGGCTTTAAACACTTTCTCTAACTTGTTTGCTGTGGTTGTTTCTGTATATTATAGTTGAGTGGAGGAGGACTACACCAAGTGTGGGCTTCAGGGTCTCCATGGCTTTAAACACTTTCTCTAACTTATTTGCTGTTGTTGTTTCTGTATATTATAGTTGAGTGGAGGAGGACTACACCAAGTGTGGGCTTCAGGGTCTCCATGGCTTTAAACACTTTCTCTAACTTGTTCGCTGTGGTTGTTTCTGTATATTATAGTTGAGTGGTGGAGGACTACACCAAGTGTGGGCTTCAGGGTCTCCATGGCTTTAAACACTTTCTCTAACTTGTTTTGCTGTTGTTGTTTCTGTATATTATAGTTGAGTGGTGGAGGACTACACCAAGTGTGGGCTTCAGGGTCTCCTTGGCTTTAAACACTTTCTCTAACTTGTTTGCTGTGGTCGTTTCTGTGTATTATAGTTGAGTGGTGGAGGACTACACCAAGTGTGGGCTTCAGGGTCTCCATGGCTTTAAACACTTTCTCTAACTTGTTTGCTGTGGTTGTTTCTGTATATTATAGTTGAGTGGTGGAGCCAAGTGTGGGCTTCAGGGTCTCCATGGCTTTAAACACTTTCTCTAACTTGTTTGCTGTGGTTGTTTCTGTATATTATAGTTGAGTGGTGGAGGACTACACCAAGTGTGGGCTTCAGGGTCTCCATGGCTTTAAACACTTTCTCTAACTTGTTCGCTGTTGTTGTTTCTGTATATTATAGTTGAGTGGAGGAGGACTACACCAAGTGTGGGCTTCAGGGTCTCCATGGCTTTAAACACTTTCTCTAACTTGTTTTGCTGTTGTTGTTTCTGTATATTATAGTTGAGTGGTGGAGGACTACACCAAGTGTGGGCTTCAGGGTCTCCATGGCTTTAAACTCTTTCTCTAACTTGTTTGCTGTTGTTGTTTCTGTATATTATTGTTGAGTGGTGGAGGACTACACCAAGTGTGGGCTTCAGGGTCTCCATGGCTTTAAACACTTTCTCTAACTTGTTTGCTGTTGTTGTTTCTGTATATTATAGTTGAGTGGAGGAGGACTACACCAAGTGTGGGTTTCAGGGTCTCCATGGCTTTAAACACTTTCTCTAACTTGTTTGCTGTGGTTGTTTCTGTATATTATAGTTGAGTGGAGGAGGACTACACCAAGTGTGGGCTTCAGGGTCTCCATGGCTTTAAACACTTTCTCTAACTTGTTCGCTGTTGTTGTTTCTGTATATTATAGTTGAGTGGAGGAGGACTACACCAAGTGTGGGCTTCAGGGTCTCCATGGCTTTAAACACTTTCTCTAACTTGTTTGCTGTGGTTGTTTCTGTATATTATAGTTGAGTGGAGGAGGACTACACCAAGTGTGGGCTTCAGGGTCTCCATGGCTTTAAACACTTTCTCTAACTTATTTGCTGTTGTTGTTTCTGTATATTATAGTTGAGTGGAGGAGGACTACACCAAGTGTGGGCTTCAGGGTCTCCATGGCTTTAAACACTTTCTCTAACTTGTTCGCTGTGGTTGTTTCTGTATATTATAGTTGAGTGGTGGAGGACTACACCAAGTGTGGGCTTCAGGGTCTCCATGGCTTTAAACACTTTCTCTAACTTGTTTGCTGTGGTTGTTTCTGTGTATTATAGTTGAGTGGTGGAGGACTACACCAAGTGTGGGCTTCAGGGTCTCCATGGCTTTAAACACTTTCTCTAACTTGTTCGCTGTGGTTGTTTCTGTATATTATTGTTGAGTGGTGGAGGACTACACCAAGTGTGGGCTTCAAGGTCTCCATGGCTTTAAACTCTTTCTCTAACTTGTTTGCTGTTGTTGTTTCTGTATATTATTGTTGAGTGGTGGAGGACTACACCAAGTGTGGGCTTCAGGGTCTCCATGGCTTTAAACACTTTCTCTAACTTGTTTGCTGTTGTTGTTTCTGTATATTATAGTTGAGTGGAGGAGGACTACACCAAGTGTGGGTTTCAGGGTCTCCATGGCTTTAAACACTTTCTCTAACTTGTTTGCTGTGGTTGTTTCTGTATATTATAGTTGAGTGGAGGAGGACTACACCAAGTGTAGGCTTCAGGGTCTCCATGGCTTTAAACACTTTCTCTAACTTGTTTGCTGTTGTTGTGTCTCCATGGCTTTAAACACTTTCTCTAACTTGTTTGCTGTGGTTGTTTCTGTATATTATAGTTGAGTGGAGGAGGACTACACCAAGTGTAGGCTTCAGGGTCTCCATGGCTTTAAACACTTTCTCTAACTTGTTTGCTGTTGTTGTTTCTGTATATTATAGTTGAGTGGAGGAGGACTACACCAAGTGTGGGCTTCAGGGTCTCCATGGCTTTAAACACTTTCTCTAACTTGTTTGCTGTGGTTGTTTCTGTATATTATAGTTGAGTGGAGGAGGACTACACCAAGTGTGGGCTTCAGGATCTCCATGGCTTTAAACACTTTCTCTAACTTGTTCGTGTTGTTGTTTCTGTATACTATAGTTGAGTGGTGGATGACTACATCAAGTGTATGATCTTTGCTCACGCAGGAGCTCCGATTGGTTTCATAAACATTGGTGATGTGAACTCGCATTAGGCAGCATTTGAATGAAGTAGGCTCCAAGGCGAAGTTGAACTGGTGAATTCGGTGCTTGTCTTGTCGGTGTGAGGATTGATCAACTCCCTTCACTTTCCTTGCGCAGTTCCTTTGCTCAGAGCTCTCAGGAGAACGGACATCCAAGTGCTCGGTTTTGGGATCCAGTGAGGCGTCTGGAAAGCTGTTCTGTCCTGGCCCTGATGTGTGATGGACTGGCTGCTAATAGACGTCTGGAAAGCTGTTCTGTCCTGGCCCTGATGTGTAATGGACTGGCTGCTAATAGGCGTCTGGAAAGCTGTTCTGTCCTGGCCTTGATGTGTAATGGACTGGCTGCTAATAGGCGTCTGGAAAGCTGTTCTGTCCTGGCCCTGATGTGTGATGGACTGGCTGCTAATAGGCGCCTGGAAAGCTGTTCTGTCCTGGCCCTGATGTGTGATGGACTAGCTGACAGGGAACTGTTTCGGGCAAGCCCACACTGAGGAGAGGAACAAAGTGCCAGATCCACACAGTGAGCACTTACTTCTTTTCAGATCCTCCACATCTCATAACAAATGGTTAGGAATGCTTGGTCCAGTAGCAAGAGAGAGAGTGGTGGGCAAGTGGACAATAAGCATAGGCAACACTTAACATAATATTACATTGCTGATGCTAGAGCGGGTACTTGCCACATGACCCCAGTGATAGTTACTTGCCACATGACCCCAGTGATAGTGATACTAAACGACACACACTGGGCACTGTTTAAAATTCTTACGATTGAGATCTTGATATAAGCATCCTCAAATCTACCTAAAACACAGAACCGCTTGGCTAGTTCACCCGTGCCAATGCTAATCCTTCTGTGCATTATTAGCACGAGGAAAGCAAGTGTCATGGGCTCACATGATGCAACTACATGATAGGCACCGGTCAGAAAGTAGGTTGGGTCTCGGCCAAAAGCAAATAGGATTTATTTTGGGCCTATGTTCAAGGATGAGAGCGAATCTGGCAGCTGACCCCTAGAGGGGATACAAAGAGTGGTTCTGGCAGCTCACCCCTAGAGGGGATACAAAGAATGGCTCTGGCAGCTCACCCCTAGAGGGAATACAAAGAATGGCTCTGGCAGCTCACCCCTAGAGGGGATACAAAGAGCGGCTCTGGCAGCTCACCCCTAGAGGGGATACAAAGAGTGGCTCTGGCAGCTCATCCCTAGAGGGGATACAAAGAGAGGCTCTGGCAGCTCACCCCTAGAGGGGATACAAAGAGAGGCTCTGGCAGCTCACCCCTAGAGGGGATACAAAGAGAGGCTCTGGCAGCTCACCCCTAGAGGGGATATAAAGAGTGGCTCTGGCAGCTCACCCCTAGAGGGGATACAAAGAGTGGCTCTGGCAGCTCACCCCTAGAGGGGATATAAAGAGTGGCTCTGGCAGCTCACCCCTAGAGGGGATACAAAGAGAGGCTCTGGCAGCTCACCCGTAGAGGGGATACAAAGAGAGGCTCTGGCAGCTCACCCCTAGAGGGGATACAAAGAGAGACTCTGGCAGCTCACCCCTAGAGGGGATACAAAGAGTGGCTCTGGCAGCTCACCCCTAGAGGGGATACAAAGAGAGGCTCTGGCAGCTCACCCATAGAGGGGATACAAAGAATGGCTCTGGCAGCTCACCCCTAGAGGGGATACAAAGAATGGCTCTGGCAGCTCACCCCTAGAGGGGATACAAAGAGAGGCTCTGGCAGCTCACCCCTAGAGGGGATACAAAGAGAGGCTCTGGCAGCTCACCCCTAGAGGGGATACAAAGAGAGGCTCTGGCAGCTCACCCCTAGAGGGGATACAAAGAGAGGCTCTGGCAGCTCACACCTAGAGGGGAGACAAAGAGTGGCTCTGGCAGCTCACCCCTAGAGGGGATACAAAATGTATTGTCGGTATTTTGTAATTCTTTGGCTAGCCAAGACTTCTTGGAGTAGAACAAGGTGAGGAGACTGCAAGGTTTGCAGCTTCCCTCTTCAACAAGTTGCTTGAATGCCTCAAAGTAAGCAATTTTGAAATGGGAAAACTCTCAAGAGATCCCTTCAGGCACCGTATCCTAAGTGAACACGATTTTCGTTTGTAAGTAAACTATCATTAAGAACCATTATTAGTAGGGTCGTGGAGCAAGCACCCACTGTATCGGCAATGCTGCAGTGTTGTCTGAGTAAACTCGAACAATGCAACCACATCCTGCGTTTGTTTTTGGACCTGCCACACAAATCCAAGACAGCGGAGGGTCCACACATCCAGGTGAGATGAAAAGAGGAGCAAGTGGGCATTACATAGAGGAGGGGATACTTGCGTGAATGAGCGAGAGAGAAGTTGAATGTTCTCTTTCAAAGATTCCTCCTCTCTTTTCTTCCTTGCTAGAGCATGCCCTCTGACGTTTTCTGGTTCTCCCCTTCTCTCTGTGTGATTGATTGAAGGAGGAAGACCTGGTCTACTTAATGGAGTGGGAGAGAAGGGTTTTGGAGCGCGATGGATACAGCCGAATGCAGGCGAGTAGAATGCTATCGAGTCCTTAAACTCTCTTGAGAATAAGTGTCAGTGAATGTTTGCTTGTATACAGACCAGCCTTCCTTTTTAATGACATTAATTAGCCTCAATTATAGACGTGCTATGCAATCAAGAAAGTTTCGATTTCAGTGAACTCTTTAGTCGAGTTTATCCTGTTTCTGTTCCAGGTTCCCGGCTGTTCCAGGTTCCCGGTGTGACGACTTTTTTTTGGCAACAAAACTAACTCAGGACCTGTCAGAGAGATTCTTCGGTACACGAGGGCAACGAGGATGAGCAAGTGAGAACACTCATAGAAGGGCTTCCCTCAGGAACACTCGGGCTCTACGAGTTGTTGATGGCGTCGGCAGAAATGATGTGCAGAAATGATAAAGGGGATCTCTCAAAAGAATCGAAGGAATCCATTTCAGAACCCCTTTCAAAACGTAGGAAGAGCTCTGATTAGCAAATGCATCTTCATTGCATCTTCATTGCAGTAATTGTATCATTTCAGGTTCTGTTTGAGTTCTTCCTTTTGCATAATTTGTAAAAATATTTTATTTTTAGTTTGATTGGCTTACCGTCCTCTAATAGTGCGATGAACTTTGGACCTACTCTGTTACTAATTATATAGCCAGGTGAACACGAGTGCGATGAACTATGCACCTACTCTGTTACTAATTCTATAATACCCTGGTACTAGAAACTAGCCATGGAAGCTGATCAACACAAGAGACAACCATGTCACACCAGAGACTCTTGACGAGGCAGCAAAGTTGCAAATTCAGACTCGGAAAAGCCATTATCAGTTGTTCTACTCACTGTTGACCCACAGAATAGATATAGCAGCTTTCCATCACAGTCAGTGTTCTCCAACCATGGCTGCATTTAGGGGGGGGGGGGGTGGCGTATTAGCCCCCCCTCCTTGAGATCTTGGGATATTATATTATTGTATACTCTTGTCAAATATGCCCCCCCCCCCCCCACCTCTTATTACAAAATACTACTCCCCCCCCCCCCCTCAACTCAATCCAGCCTTGGACTGAGTCACATGTCTCCAGACCATCCACTCGTTCCATGTGTGTATGTTTTCAGTTTCATTAACACGCCAGGTGGAAACACATGCAACAATCGCAACGATTTCAGCTTTCCAATCTCTGTCAGTGAGGTGAACCACCTACAGTGCGCTGCATACATGTGCTCAGTGAGGTGACCCACCCACAGTGAGCTGCATACATGTGCTCAGTGAGGTGAACCACCCACAGTGCACTGCATACATGTGCTCAGTGAGGTGAACCACCCACAGTGCACTGCATACATGTGCCTCAGTGAGGTGAACCACCCACAGTGTGCTGTATACATGTGCTCAGTGAGGTGAACCACCTACAGTGCGCTGCATACATGTGCCTCAGTGAGGTGACCCACCCACAGTGTGCTGCATACATGTGCCTCAGTGAGGTGACCCACCCACAGTGCGCTGCATACATGTGCCTCAGTGAGGTGACCCACCCACAGTGCGCTGCATACATGTGCTCAGTGAGGTGAACCACCTACAGTGTGCTGCATACATGTGCCCCAATGAGGTGAACCACCCACAGTGCGCTGCATACATGTGCCTCAGTGAGGTGAACCACCTACAGTGCGCTGCATACATGTGCTCAGTGAGGTGAACCACCCACAGTGCGCTGCATACATGTGCCTCAGTGAGGTGAACCACCCACAGTGCGCTGCATACATGTGCCTCAGTGAGGTGAACCACCTACAGTGCGCTGCATACATGTGCTCAGTGAGGTGAACCACCCACAGTGCGCTGCATACATGTGCCTCAGTGAGGTGAACCACCTACAGTGTGCTGCATACATGTGCTCAGTGAGGTGAACCACCCACAGTGCGCTGCATACATGTGCCTCAGTGAGGTGAACCACCCACAGTGTGCTGCATACATGTGCCCCAATGAGGTGACCCACCCACAGTGCGCTGCATACATGTGCTCAGTGAGGTGAACCACCTACAGTGTGCTGCATACATGTGCCCCAATGAGGTGAACCACCCACAGTGCGCTGCATACATGTGCCTCAGTGAGGTGAACCACCCACAGTGCGCTGCATACATGTGCCTCAGTGAGGTGAACCACGTACAGTGCGCTGCATACATGTGCCTCAGTGAGGTGAACCACCCACAGTGTGCTGTATACATGTGCTCAGTGAGGTGAACCACCTACAGTGTGCTGCATACATGTGCCTCATTGAGGTGAACCACCTACAGTGCGCTGCATACATGTGCTCAGTGAGGTGACTCACCCACAGTGCGCTGCATACATGTGCTCAGTGAGGTGAACCACCTACAGTGTGCTGCATACATGTGCCCTGTGCCCCAATGAGGTGAACCACCCACAGTGCGCTGCATACATGTGCCTCAGTGAGGTGAACCACGTACAGTGCGCTGCATACATGTGCTCAGTGAGGTGAACCACCCACAGTGTGCTGTATACATGTGCTCAGTGAGGTGAACCACCCACAGTGCGCTGCATACATGTGCTCAGTGAGGTGAACCACCTACAGTGCGCTGCATACATGTGCCTCAGTGAGGTGAACCACCTACAGTGCGCTGCATACATGTGCCTCAGTGAGGTGAACCACCTACAGTGCGCTGCATACATGTGCTCAGTGAGGTGAACCACCTACAGTGCACTGCATACATGTGCCTCAGTGAGGTGAACCACGTACAGTGCGCTGCATACATGTGCCTCAGTGAGGTGAACCACCTACAGTGTGCTGCATACATGTGCCTCAGTGAGGTGAACCACCTACAGTGCGCTGCATACATGTGCTCAGTGAGGTAAACCACCCAAAGTGTGCTGCATACATGTGCTCAGTGAGGTGAACCACCCACAGTGCGCTGCATACATGTGCCTCAGTGAGGTGAACCACCTACAGTGCGCTGCATACATGTGCTCAGTGAGGTGAACCACCCACAGTGTGCTGCATACATGTGCTCAGTGAGGTAAACCACCCAAAGTGTGCTGCATACATGTGCTCAGTGAGGTGAACCACCTACAGTGTGCTGCATACATGTGCTCAGTGAGGTGAACCACCTACAGTGCGCTGCATACATGTGCTCAGTGAGGTGAACCACCTACAGTGTGCTGCATACATGTGCCCCAATGAGGTGAACCACGTACAGTGCGCTGCATACATGTGCCTCAGTGAGGTGAACCACCTACAGTGCGCTGCATACATGTGCCTCAGTGAGGTGAACCACCCACAGTGTGCTGCATACATGTGCTCAGTGAGGTGAACCACCCACAGTGCGCTGCATACATGTGCCTCAGTGAGGTGAACCACCTACAGTGTGCTGCATACATGTGCCCCAATGAGGTGACCCACCCACAGTGCGCTGCATACATGTGCTCAGTGAGGTGAACCACCTACAGTGTGCTGCATACATGTGCCCCAATGAGGTGAACCACCCACAGTGCGCTGCATACATGTGCCTCAGTGAGGTGAACCACGTACAGTGCGCTGCATACATGTGCCTCAGTGAGGTGAACCACCCACAGTGCGCTGCATACATGTGCTCAGTGAGGTGAACCACCTACAGTGTGCTGCATACATGTGCTCAGTGAGGTGACCCACCCACAGTGCGCTGCATACATGTGCTCAGTGAGGTGAACCACCTACAGTGCACTGCATACATGTGCCTCAGTGAGGTGAACCACCTACAGTGTGCTGCATACATGTGCTCAGTGAGGTGAACCACCTACAGTGCGCTGCATACATGTGCTCAGTGAGGTGAACCACCTACAGTGTGCTGCATACATGTGCTCAGTGAGGTGAACCACCCACAGTGCGCTTGCATACATGTGCTCAGTGAGGTGAACCACCCAGTGTGCTGCATACATGTGCTCAGTGAGGTGAACCACCTACAGTGCGCTGCATACATGTGCTCAGTGAGGTGAACCACCCACAGTGCGCTGCATACATGTGCCTCAGTGAGGTGAACCACCTACAGTGCGCTGCATACATGTGCTCAGTGAGGTGAACCACCCACAGTGCGCTGCATACATGTGCTCAGTGAGGTGAACCACCCACAGTGCGCTGCATACATGTGCCTCAGTGAGGTGAACCACCTACAGTGCGCTGCATACATGTGCCTCAGTGAGGTGAACCACCTACAGTGCGCTGCATACATGTGCTCAGTGAGGTGAACCACCCACAGTGCGCTGCATACATGTGCCCCAATGAGGTGAACCACGTACAGTGCGCTGCATACATGTGCTCAGTGAGGTGAACCACCCACAGTGCGCTGCATACATGTGCTCAGTGAGGTGAACCACCCACAGTGCGCTGCATACATGTGCCCCAATGAGGTGAACCACGTACAGTGCGCTGCATACATGTGCCTCAGTGAGGTGAACCACCCACAGTGCGCTGCATACATGTGCTCAGTGAGGTGAACCACCTACAGTGCGCTGCATACATGTGCTCAGTGAGGTGAACCACCCACAGTGCGCTGCATACATGTGCCTCAGTGAGGTGAACCACCTACAGTGTGCTGCATACATGTGCCCCAATGAGGTGAACCACGTACAGTGCGCTGCATACATGTGCCTCAGTGAGGTGAACCACCTACAGTGCGCTGCATACATGTGCCTCAGTGAGGTGAACCACCCACAGTGCGCTGCATACATGTGCCTCAGTGAGGTGAACCACCTACAGTGTGCTGCATACATGTGCCCCAATGAGGTGAACCACGTACAGTGCGCTGCATACATGTGCCTCAGTGAGGTGAACCACCTACAGTGTGCTGCATACATGTGCCTCAGTGAGGTGAACCACCCACAGTGCGCTGCATACATGTGCCTCAGTGAGGTGAACCACGTACAGTGCGCTGCATACATGTGCCTCTAGTGTTCTCTGCTTATGGCTCACTTGAAGTGGTCCTGGAGAGACACATTGAAGTCAAAAGCATCTCCACGATCTTCAAAACCAAGACCCACGAACGCATGATGGCCTGTATAAATATTATCACATAATAATCAGTCATGTCACATACCCGGATCACATGATAATCATGCCACACCCTAGAATCACACGACATCCTCAATGATCTTACATATAGCAGCCGGTAAGTACATTTCTAGTGACTTCCTATACATCTGCCTGGAATGCTTCTAATGATACGTGTTGTAAGCATGGGCCACCAGAAGTGATGACCTTTACCCACTTACCTTGGAAATTCTCTCTCTTGTACATGTCGGGTCATTTGGAATCTTCTGCTACTAAAATTGACAAGTGAGACACTCCTTGCGCTGACTGCAAAACAACAACTTCCAAAACTAGAGCAAGGGGACAGCGGCTGCGAAATTTACTTCCCCCTTTCCCCAAGCTGGTGAAATTTACCATTTACCCCCCACCTCGACTCCAAGCTAGTGAAGTTTACCCCCCGACTCCAAGCTGGTGAAGTTTACCCACCAGACTCCAAGCTGGTGAAGTTTACCCCCCAGACTCCAAGCTGGTGAAGTTTACCCCCCAGACTCCAAGCTGGTGAAGTTTACCCCCCCCCCCCCCCCCCCGACTCCAAGCTAGTGAAGTTTACCCACCACCCCCCTCCGCCAAGTTTATGATCATATGGAAGAGAAATATGTCATTAGATGGTTTGGGCCACTTATTCCTCCTTGTCAAATATGGCTAGGGCTTATCTGCTGCGTCCATGGTCCAGAGGTCACGTCAGCAGGCCTTGATAAATTATGCTGGCTTAATTTTGAGAATTCTATAGAGCCTAAAATTCGAGCCTAAAGAGTTTTAGAATAATCCTACCATTTTAGGTAGTGTTCCGTGAGAATCTTGGGATTACATGTTTTATCTTGGGATTACAAGTTTTATGTTGGGATTACAAGTTTTATCTTGAGATTACAAGTTTTATCTTGGGATTACAAGTTTTATCTTGGGATTACAAGTTTTATAGCAGGACAATTTCCTGATAAGACACTCAAGAAATACAAACCATCACCACTCATCATCACCACTCAACCATGCTGAGTGAGGCCAAGGAAAAGTTTGGTAATGTCCTTGAGCTAAGGGGTCCTTCACAATTATCAACATTTTCACAAAGTGTACAAAACGTACATTAGGGGGGAAGGGGTAAAGACCTGCCGTACGCTCTCTATAAAAAAAAGTGACATTAATTTTTTTTTTTAATAACAAACAAACAAAAAAATCTAACCAGAGACTCCCAATCTTGCAAGTGTCGAACTCTACCAAAGCGCGTCCTAATTTTGGACTGACCGACCAACTGAGCAAGCTAGAGAGCTGCCTCCCGTCGCTGCTAAAGATGAAGATCTCGGATTGGACAATGTCGCGCATGCGTACTCTTCACCAAGTATCAACATTAGCGATACTTTACCTGCTCAGAATCTGTACGAATGGCAGCTAGCTCTCAGCGTTTCCAAACGGTCATTGACTTTGTAAAGGAGAGGCCATCTGCAGTGCACAAAAAGGCTTCAAGTTTGTACCACAATTTTGTGAATGCTTTTGTGTTCGTACACGAGGACATGAAGCGTGGAGATGCTGTGTCTCTGGACAAGCTCTTTGGAATCGAGTGAAATCAGGTGATCCAGACCAACTTGCTACAGTTTTTGAAGAAGCACAGTCTAAAATGGAGAGAGTGAAGAGGAAGAAGCCGATAAGTATGCTGGATTTCCTCTCTAAGGTGGTCTAATATCTCATCATTCACCTGAAACTGTGTTAAACTGGTGGAAAATGATTTGTCAACTGTGCTATGTGTATGTATTTTAGGCAGGCTAGGCCTATGTGCTAAGGCTGAAAGTGTGGTTGGTCTTCATACTTTCAACATGTTTTCTTGACTTCCTTCAGGCTACACCTGCTGCATCCGCGCAGACTGAGACTGCTGTTTCGCGTCCTACTCCTAGTCATGTGGAAGTTGAAGAACCAAAAGAGACTCCTGCGATGTACAGCTTTGGCCAGTAGTGATCCACAATTCTTGATATCTGATAGCCAGGTGAATGCAGCGACATTCTTGTGTCAGAAACTCAAGATCCAGTCTTCAGGCCATCTACTGGAAACAAAAATTGACGTTGACTTTGCATTGATTTTCAACATTTTCTTGTACACTTTGGGGGGGGGGGGGGGTCATGAAAAAGTGTACTCTTTGTACACTTTTGAAAATGTTGATAATTGTGAAGGACCCCTAACCATTTCAGCATTTCAGCATTCAAGTAAGCTAGGTTCCTTGATCCAGTAAAAGTTTCTCCAAGAATGTCAATAATGATTACGTTAAAAATCGTTATAATCATTTTCCACCTGCGCGCTTGACCACGTACTTACATTTTAATGAAAAAGGTCATTGAATAGCCTAGGGCTTCCTCTAGCCACTGGTACCAATTAGCACTTAGCAATCTGGAGTTATTTTGGCTGAGGTTTTTGGGATTCAGGTTTTTGAGGTCCCCCTCCACTTTAGGGTCTAGTAACTTGCCTATAGTTATACCTATGAAACATATTTTAGTATCAAAAGAGAGCACACAGAGAGACCTATCTTTTGAGCTATATATCAAGTACATACCATGAAGTTTGCAGAATCTACGGAGCTCTAAAGTTGTAACCATAAATAAAAAATAAAAATAAAATATTAAAAATGCAACTGTCCCTCCTTTTAAGGTGCGTCCTTTTCTCAACAGTGATGATCAGCTTGGTGGATTGAAGAGGGAGCTACCTACTTACTTGGCTAAAGCAGATGGTGTTCCTTTCATGATGGACAAACTGGAATGGTGGAAGAACTATGAAACCGAACTAGTCAAGTGCTGTTTTACTAGAGTAGTTATCGTCATCAGCAGCAGAGCAAAAAAAATTCTATTTTGTGGAATAATTTTACTAACAGACAAACATTCTCTTTAGAAGATTAACTTCAGTCATGCTCCATATAACTACGTATATATAGAGAATGAAAAATTAGAAAATAAACTTCAAGAATTATTGGGTACAACTGGCTGAATGCTGAGAGTTGTAAGTAGAATTATAAGTACCTCCATGAGAATTTGAGAATAGAATTATAGGTCCATGAGAATTTGAGTAGAATTATAGGTACTGCCATGAGAATTTGAGAATAGAATTATAGGTACTTCCATGAGAATTTGGAATATAATTATAGGTACTTCCATGAGAATTTGGAATACAATTATAGGTACTTCCATGAGAATTTGGAATATAATTATAGGTACTTCCATGAGAATTTGGAATACAATTATAGGTACACTGTACTTCCATGAGAATTTGGAATATAATTATAGGTACTTCCATGAGAATTTGGAATATACTTCCATGATAATTTGGAATATAATTATAGGTACTTCCATGATAATTTGGAATATAATTATAGGTACTTCCATGATAATTTGGAATATAATTATAGGTACTTCCATGAGAATTTGGAATATAATTATAGGTACTTCCATGAGAATTTGAGAATATAATTATAGGTACTTCCATGAGAATTTGAGAATATAATTATAGGTACTTCCATGAGAATTTGAGAATATAATTATAGGTACTTCCATGAGAATTTGAGAATATAATTATAGGTACTTCCATGAGAATTTGGAATAGAATTATAGACTTCCATGAGAATTTGGTTATAGGTACTTCCATGAGAATTTGGAATAGAATTATAGGTACTTCCATGAGAATTAGAATAGAATTATAGGTACTTCTATGAGAATTAGAATAGAATTATAGGTACTATCATGAGAATTTGAGAATATAATTATAGGTACTTCCATAAGAATTTGAGAATATAATTATAGGTACTTCCATGAGAATTTGAGAATATAATTATAGACTTCCATGAGAATTTGAGAATATAATTATAGGTACTTCCATGAGAATTTGAGAATATAATTATAGACTTCCATGAGAATTTGAGAATAGAATTATAGGTACTTCCATGAGAACCTGAGAATTTGGAATTATAGGTACTTCCATGAGAATTTGAGAATATAATTATAGATACTTCCATGATAATTTGAGAATATAATTATAGATACTTCCATGAGAATTTGAGAATATAATTATAGACTTCCATGATAATTTGAGAATATAATTATAGGTACTTCCATGATAATTTGAGAATATAATTATAGGTACTTCCATGATAATTTGAGAATATAATTATAGGTACTTCCATGAGAATTTGAGAATATAATTATAGACTTCCATGAGAATTTGAGAATCTAATTATAGGTACTCCCATGAGAATTTGAGAATATAATTATAGATACTTCCATAATATAATTATAGACTTCCATGAGAATTTGAGAATATAATTATAGGTACTTCCATGATAATTTGAGAATATAATTTTAGGTACTTCCATGATAATTTGAGAATATAATTATAGATACTTCCATGAGAATTTGAGAATATAATTATAGACTTCCATGATAATTTGAGAATATAATTATAGGTACTTCCATGATAATTTGAGAATATAATTATAGGTACTTCCATGATAATTTGAGAATATAATTATAGATACTTCCATGAGAATTTGAGAATATAATTATAGACTTCCATGAGAATTTGAGAATATAATTATAGGTACTTCCATGATAATTTGAGAATATAATTATAGGTACTTCCATGATAATTTGAGAATATAATTATAGGTACTTCCATGAGAATTTGAGAATATAATTATAGACTTCCATGAGAATTTGAGAATCTAATTATAGGTACTCCCATGAGAATTTGAGAATATAATTATAGATACTTCCATAATATAATTATAGACTTCCATGAGAATTTGAGAATATAATTATAGGTACTTCCATGATAATTTGAGAATATAATTTTAGGTACTTCCATGATAATTTGAGAATATAATTATAGATACTTCCATGAGAATTTGAGAATATAATTATAGGTACTTCCATGAGAATTTGAGAATATAATTATAGACTTCCATGAGAATTTGAGAATATAATTATAGGTACTTCCATGAGAATTTGAGAATATAATTATAGATACTTCCATAATATAATTATAGACTTCCATGAGAATTTGAGAATATAATTATAGGTACTTCCATGACAACCTGAGAATTTGGAATTATAGGTACTTCCATGAGAATTTGAGAATATAATTATAGATACTTCCATGAGAATTTGAGGAATATAATTATAGACTTCCATGAAAATTTGAGAATTTGAGAATATAATTATAGGTACTTCCATGATAATTTGAGAATATAATTATAGGTACTTCCATGATAATTTGAGAATATAATTATAGGTACTTCCATGATAATTTGAGGAATATAATTATAGGTACTTCCATGAGAATTTGAGAATATAATTATAGACTTCCATGATAATTTGAGAATATAATTATAGGTACTTCCATGATAATTTGAGAATATAATTATAGGTACTTCCATGATAATTTGAGAATATAATTATAGATACTTCCATGATAATTTGAGAATATAATTATTGGTACTTCCATGAGAATTTGAGAATCTAATTATAGGTACTCCCATGAGAATTTGAGAATATAATTATAGATACTTCCATAATATAATTATAGACTTCCATGAGAATTTGAGAATATAATTATAGGTACTTCCATGATAATTTGAGAATATAATTTTAGGTACTTCCATGATAATTTGAGAATATAATTATAGATACTTCCATGAGAATTTGAGAATATAATTATAGACTTCCATGATAATTTGAGAATATAATTATAGGTACTTCCATGATAATTTGAGAATATAATTATAGGTACTTCCATGATAATTTGAGAATATAATTATAGATACTTCCATGAGAATTTGAGAATATAATTATAGACTTCCATGATAATTTGAGAATATAATTATAGGTACTTCCATGATAATTTGAGAATATAATTATAGGTACTTCCATGAGAATTTGAGAATATAATTATAGATACTTCCATGAGAATTTGAGAATATAATTATAGACTTCCATGAGAATTTGAGAATATAATTATAGGTACTTCCATGATAATTTGAGAATATAATTATAGGTACTTCCATGAGAACCTGAGAATTTGGAATTATAAGTACTGTACTTCCATGAGAATTTGAGAATATAATTATAGGTACTTCCACGAGAATTTGAGAATATAATAATAGATACTTCCATGAGAATTTGAGGAATATAATTATAGACTTCCATGAGAATTTGAGAATCTGAGAATATAATTATAGGTACTTCCATGATAATTTGAGAATATAATTATAGGTACTTCCATGATAATTTGAGAATATAATTATAGGTACTTCCATGAGAATTTGAGAATATAATTATAGACTTCCATGAGAATTTGAGAATATAATTATAGGTACTTCCATGATAATTTGAGAATATAATTATAGGTACTTCCACGATAATTTGAGAATATAATTATAGATACTTCCATGATAATTTGAGAATATAATTATAGGTACTTCCATGGTAATTTGAGAATAGAATTATAGGTACTTCCATGATAATTTGAGAATATAATTATAGCTTCCATGAGCTTCCATGAGAATTTGAGAATATAATTATAGGTACTTCCATGATAATTTGAGAATATAATTATAGATACTTCCATGAGAATTTGAGAATATAATTATAGACTTCCATGATAATTTGAGAATATAATTATAGGTACTTCCATGATAATTTGAGAATATAATTATAGGTACTTCCATGGTAATTTGAGAATAGAATTATAGGTACTTCCATGATAATTTGAGAATATAATTATAGCTTCCTAATTATAGCTTCCATGAGCTTCCATGAGAATTTGAGAATATAATTATAGGTACTTCAATGAGAATTTGAGAATATAATTATAGATACTTCCATGAGAATTTGAGAATATAATTATAGGTACTTCCATGGTAATTTGAGAATAGAATTATAGGTACTTCCATGATAATTTGAGAATATAATTATAGCTTCCATGAGCTTCCATGAGAATTTGAGAATATAATTATAGGTACTTCCATGAGAATTTGAGAATATAATTATAGATACTCTTCCATGAGAATTTGAGAATATAATTATAGACTTCCATGAGAATTTGAGAATATAATTATAGGTACTTCCATGATAATTTGAGAATATAATTATAGCTTCCATGAGCATCCATGATAATTTGAGAATATAATTATAGCTTCCATGAGCATCCATGAGAATTTGAGAATATAATTATAGGTACTTCCATGAGAATTTGAGAATATAATTTAGATACTTCCATGAGAATTTGAGAATATAATTATAGACTTCCATGAGAATTTGAGAATATAATTATAGGTACTTCCATGATAATTTGAGAATATAATTATAGGTACTTCCATGGTAATTTGAGAATAGAATTATAGGTACTTCCATGATAATTTGAGAATATAATTATAGCTTCCTAATTATAGCTTCCATGAGCTTCCATGAGAATTTGAGAATATAATTATAGGTACTTCCATGAGAATTTGAGAATATAATTATAGATACTTCCATGAGAATTTGAGAATATAATTATAGACTTCCATGAGAATTTGAGAATATAATTATAGGCACTTCCATGAGAATTTGAGAATATAATTATGGGTATTTCCATGAGAACCTGAGAAACCTTTTTGCCAGGCCCAAAATATCCAACTTCATCTCCCTGAATGCCATCTTCAAATATAGGTACTTCCATGAGAATTTGAGAATATAATTATAGATACTTCCATGAGAATTTGAATTATAGACTTCCATGAGAATTTGAGAATATAATTATAGGTACTTCCATGAGAATTTGAAATTATAGGTACTTCCATGAGAACCTGAGAATTTGGAATTATAGGTACTTCCATGAGAATTTGAGAATATAATTATAGATACATGTACTTCCATGAGAATTTGAGGAATATAATTATAGACTTCCATGAGAATTTGAGAATATAATTATAGGTACTTCCATGATAATTTGAGAATATAATTACCGTAGAATACGTACTCAGCGCCCATGGGCGCTCAACCACTCGCCTCTAAAATCAAGGGGGTGGGCGCTAGCTCCAGCATATGGGCGTTTACTACAGCAACTCAGTTAGCGTCATTATCCACCGATTTGCACACGGAACCAATAATTTGCACACGGTCTTGGGGCGCAGCGCGCCCACGTAATAACTGAAAAGTGCAGTACAATACAGTAAACAAAGATAAAAAATGTGCTAGCTAGTGTTGATTTTGTTCGTCCTCTTCTCCAGGTTCTTCTAGCCCTTCCAACTCATCAGCTTCGCCATCACTCATCCCAGCGAAAGGATCTTCGTCGTCATCTTCGCTCTCCTCATCAACTTTCTTCGGAACGCATTCCCTGATGAAGTCATCCTCTGAACCACCAATGCTGTTGGAAATACCACAGTAAAGGAAGGAGCGAGCTATTAATTGTTCTGGAATGGCACCCCATGCAGCAGAGACCCAATCAATGGCATCCTGTCTTGAGGGGGACTTCAAGTTGCCTTTCTTTGTCCTGCAGGTGTTGGCGCTTCTCCTCCATTCCATCCACAGTTCCCTCATTTTATCCTTGAATGGCTTGTTCACAGAAACATCCATTGGCTGTGCCAGGGATGTGCAGCCACCTAGACAAAATGTAAGCATTTGCATGCAGGCCATCATTTGTGACAAGACTATTGAAATTCACTACATTACCTGGGATGAATACCAGGTCTGTTTCCAACTCCTCAGCTACATCCTTGGTGTCAGCACACTTGTGTGGACGATAGGCATCTAGGACAAGGAGTCGTCGTGTACCGTACAAAGACTTCCCCCATACCCTGCGTAGCCAGCTGTGCAGTTTTGTGCGTGTCATCCATCCATTTTCGCTGGCAGTGACCTCAACATTGTCAGGAACTGTAAGTCCTGCTGCAACGCGTGGGCCAAATTTTCCATTTTTCTCCTTGAAAATGATGACAGCAGGGAGTTTTGTTCCATCTCCTGTGGCACACAAAGCTACTGTGAAACCCTTCTTTTGGGCACCAGTGGTAGCAATGCGAATGCTTCTCTCTCCACGACGATTGTTGGTGGCAGAAGGTACTGAATCAAACCTAGTGATGAACAAGGTAAAATGACAAGCTATCAGTGTATACAATGTTTACCTGCACATTGTTTGATCCATGTTGCCAATATCAGATTTTCTGTTACCCGTGTAGCTCTCGGTATCTGACAATGGTCCTCCGAAAGTGGGTGAGCTGCACCTTGAAGTCCTGAGGTACCTTTTGAGAGGCGTTTGTGCACCGCCTATAGCCTACATTCCATCGCTTCTTCCAGCCACGTAGCCACATGGGGGATGCAAGGAAGCCATGGATGCCTATTCTCATAGCAATTTGCAAGGCTCTCTCCATGAGGTCTTTGTTAAGGGAGGCTTTTACCATTTCTGGGGTGGTCGACACAACTTGTCATAACTTTTTTATTTATTTCTCAATGCAGGTGAAATTTTATCAAGATGCAGTGTATTGAATGTGCTTTCTTTTGATATGCTCAGATTTTGCATATCTACTACCTAGGTGAAGTTATGGATCCCACCTCAGTATCAGGAGCAAATATTCTAACTCATGGCCACTTAGTCCTAACCACTTCCCACTTAGGAAGTGCTTAGAGTGATCATAGAAGTGAAAAGTGAATGGCTAAAAATATCATTAGCACAACAACTGAATTTTAAGAGAGGTCAACCTGAAGTTCTAAACATGGTATGTATATCCATATGCATACCTTCACCATGGATGGACTTAAACATGTTTTAATCATTCACTTTTTAGAGCAGGGAAAGGGCTTTCAAATGATATATTAAAATCTTGTATACATTAAAAAATGAGCAAGTTAGAATATTTCCAGATTCGGAAACAGTGATTTTCAGGAGAAGCCATGAAAAGTGGGTGTGTTTTGGGGGGGTATTTTTGGGGTAAAAATCGAAATGATGACGGTTGCCTGACAGGATGCGCAGATCATGTGATGACAGCACAGGGCTGCGTGGTAACTATGGTAATTGGAAGCTGACTGAGAGCTTCATTTAGAGTCCTTTTCCAGACTTCTATCATGAACGGTTAGGGAGATACGCTTACCTTTGGCAGGAGCGCTGACTTCAAGATTCAAACAGTATTTCTTGATAATGTGAAATAGAATGCACAAAAAGGTGCATAACTTCATAATGGAGCATTGAAATACTCTGAAACTTGAAACATAACAACTACATGCATCAAGGTATAGAATAGAGCAATAAAATTTAAAAAAATAATAATTTAAAAAAATGGTAAAAGCCTCCCTTAAGGGGGACCGTCTGTGCATTTTTATTTTATTTTTTTAAACCTGTGGTTACAACTTTAGAGCTCAGTAGATTCTGCAAACTTCATGGTATGGACTTGATATATAGCTCAAAAGATAGGTCTCTCTGTGTGCTCTCTTTTGATACTAAAATATGTTTCATAGGTATAACTATAGGCAAGTTACTAGACCCTAAAGCGGAGGGACCACAAAAACCTGAATCGCTCCAACCTCCATAGAAACCACTCTGAGTTGCGAAGTGCAAAAAAATTAAAAATGGTACAAGTGGCTAGAGGAAGCTCTAGAGTACGCAATGAGTATATTGAGTAGGCGTGAAAAATTTATTACCTGGTCAAGCGCGCGGTTGGAAAATTGAAGGCGTTGACAAAGCCTACTCAAAATTTATTACCTGGTCAAGCGCGCGGTTGGAAAATTGAAGGCGTTGACAAAGCGTCGCCTTGTCAACGCCTTCAATTTTCCAACCGCGCGCTTGACCAGGTAATAAATTTTTCACGCCTACTCAATATACTCATTGCGTACTCTAGAGCTTCCTCTAGCCACTTGTACCATTTTTAATTTTTTTGCACTTCGCAACTCAGAGTGGTTTCTATGGAGGTTGGAGCGATTCAGGTTTTTGTGGTCCCTCCGCTTTAGGGTCTAGTAACTTGCCTATAGTTATACCTATGAAACATATTTTAGTATCAAAAGAGAGCACACAGAGAGACCTATCTTTTGAGCTATATATCAAGTCCATACCATGAAGTTTGCAGAATCTACTGAGCTCTAAAGTTGTAACCACAGGTTTTAAAAAAAAAGAAAAAAAGTGCAGATGTCCCCCCTTAAGAACAGCCCTGCCTTCAGAGCGCTCTAGCTCTAGGTAGTCGAAGACCTCTGTATCCACGTGTTGGCTGAAGACTGGTGCACCAGCATGAAGTTTCCTTTTCTTCTTCCCACCACCAATGTTGGCATCAACCAGTGTATCGTACTTTTCATTCCACTCACGCACTCTCTTTCTGTCAACTCCAATTTTTTTGCTGTCTGTGATACATTTTGCATCCCTTGTCCTCTGTACCATTCTACAATCTCTACTTTACAAGCCACTGTTTAACTTTTCAGTTTTTTTTACCTGCATGACTGTGCCATCTTGAACAACGCGCCGGGTCAGCATGGACACTGAAATGGGAGTGGTCTGGGAAGAGGGCGCGACGCGGCACATGCAGAATCGCGCGTCTGGGAGCTCGATCTGGGTCGTCCTAAACCCGGTGTCATGCCAAATTCTTCCCGTTGCCAAATTTGTCCTCTTTGACCTACAGCGCATGCGTCAACACGGATTCGAGCGTAGTGGGAATAATATGGCACGTTCTCAAGCTAAATTCTTCCTGCCTGCTAAATTCTTCCCCATGTCATATTTCCCCTTTGCACTTAATGATTTATTGAGCATTATTTCAATTCCAGCATATTTCTGCAGGGTAAATCTACAATGTAAAAATTTAGATATTTCCAAAAAACATTTAAGAGGCTAAGGGAAGCCAGGAAGAGAGGGGAGAGAGAGGCTACATTAAGACAACTATGGGATGACTATAGAGAAGCAAGAAAGGAAGTGAAAAAGACTATTAGGATAGAGAAGAAGGAATTGAGGAAGAGAACTATAAAGAAGATTAGAGAGCAGGGTGGGACTAGTTGTAAGCTGTTTTGGAATGATTTAAGAGCAAAGAGGAAAGAGAGAAGGATAAAAGGAGTGAGAGATGATGAGGGAAGGATGGTAGAGGAGGAAGTCGAGGTGTTGGAGGTGATGGCAAAACACTGGGAAGAGCTGGGGAGGAAAAAAGAGGATGCCACAGTACAAGAATTAGAGATGGGAGAAGTGGGTGGGCATGAGCTGGGTATGTGTGAAGAAGTAAGTTGGGAAGAAGTAGTAGAGGTATTAAAGTGTTTGAAGAGAGGAAAAGCTCCAGGCCCTGATGGAATGTTGAATGAGATGCTGATGTATGGAGGTAGAAGGTTGGTGGAAGTGATGGTGCAGGTGATGAATGTGGTGATGAGGATTGAGTGCTGCCCAGTGGACTGGAAGAGGAGTTTACTAGTACCTCTCTACTAGGATGGTGACGAGGATGAAGTAGGGAATTATAGGGGAATTTCATTGTGTTGTAATGTGGTGAAGGTGTTTGCGAGTGTTGGCAAGGAGGTTGGGAGTGTTCACTGAGGATAGGATTTTGACGGAAGCACAAGGAGGATTTAGGAGACAGAGGAGATGTTCAGACCAGTGGTTGGTGTTAAGAGGAGTTTGTGAAGTGAGGAAGAGCGAGAGAAAAAACTTCATATCTGGCTTTCCTGGATATAAGTAAGGCATATGACAGTGTGTTGAGGGAGGGACTGTGGCAGAAGTTGAGGCAGAATGAAGTAGAAGAGAAGCTTGTGAGGACATGTGTAGAATTGTATAGTGGGGTGGAGAAGACGGTGGTATTGAATGGAAGGAGGTCAAGGTGGTTCACTGTGGAGAATGGACTTAGGCAGGGATGTCCTTTGTCTCCACTTCTTTTCAATATATATTTGATGGGAATGGCAGAGGAATTGGAGAGAGCTGAGCTAGGAGTCAAAGCTGGTGTGGGGCACTCATGTACGCAGATGATGTTGTTCTTCTGGCTGACTCGGGGGTGGAACTGCAAGCTATGTTGGATGTGGTACTGGTGTATGTGTTAAGGTGGAAGATGAAATTTAATAGCAAGGTCATGGTAGTAGGGAAGAAGGAATCAGAAGTGCATTGGAGGATTGGTGAGGAGATATTGGAAGAGGTCAAAGAATTCAAGTACTTAGGAATATGGTTTGATAGGAAGCTAAGGGGTAATGTTCAGTTAGAGAAGATGGCAAAGAAGGCAGAAGAGTGGGTTGGAAAGGTAATATGGATGAGTAGAGTGAATGGGCAGGTGGAAGTAGACAGAAGAATGGTGTGGGAGCTTCTAGCGAGACCCAGTATGGAGCATGCAGCCGAAGTGTGGTGGACCGGAGGACGGAATGCTCGCAAGAAGCTGGAGTCAGCACAGATGAGAGTGGGTAGGAGACTGTTGGGGGCAAGTGATACAGTAGCAGGAGTGGCAATACGGGGAGATATGGGGTGGAGGAAGCTAGAGGAGAGGAGGGAAGAGATGAAGGTTTTGTTTGGCAAGAGATTAGAGGTGTTGGAACAGAGCAGATTTGGTAAAAGTTGGTGTAAATAAATAAACTAAGAGAGGATGGAGGAATTGGTTGGTGGGAAGAATATGAGATATTGAGGAGAAAATACGAGATAAACAACGAGGTTGGGTCAGTGCGCAAGTGGAAGAGGAAAGTGAAGGTGAGAAATGAGAAGGACTGGGAGGAGGAAGTAAACGGAAAGAGTATGCTGAATTTTTATAAATCGGCAAAGAATGGTGCAGGGGTGGAGAGGTATGTGAGGTCCATGCATGGTCAGGAAGGTGTGCGGCTACAATTTAGACTGAGGACTGCATCAGCTGGGTTGTTAGAAGATAAGAAGAGATGTGGGATAGTTAGGGATGAGAGGTGTATAATGTGTGATAGTGGAGCAGGGGAGGATGTGGAACATTTCTTGGTGACATGCGGGGAATTTGAGAGGGATCGGCTGGTTCTGATAGATGAGGTACGCAGAATTGCAGGGGCAAGACAGTGGATTGATGAATTAAGAAGAGTGAGTAAGGATGGAAAGGTGGCATTGCTTTTGGGGAAAGATGTGGAGGGAGTAAGTGATGCAGTGATGGAGGAGGTGGGTGAGTGTTTATGTATTGGGTAGGGAAGTGGTGGCAGAGGAGAAAAGAACTGTTGTATGGTGAGCTGAGGAATGATCTTTGGTCCACTCCTTCCCCCCCTTCCTGAGCAGCGGGACACTCGTAACTTAATATTGTGGATAATTTTATTAATTAAATACTGTTGACTTCTTTTTAAAATATAGATTGTTATTAGGTTAATTACTAAATAGTTTCACACTGTGCTGTATTATATATGTGATGGCCTTAACAGGCTCAGCAATAGCAACATTAAATCATAAACTTTGTCAGAGTATAAGATGAATTCAGGTCTACTGATGGAATTATTATAGAACCTACTCCTTACTCCTTACCATTGGGTATCTAAACTAAAATTAGTAGCTAATGATATTAGCAATTCTATTATGTATATCTAGGGGGATCTGGTGGTATGCTCCCCCAGGAAATTTTACACTCTCAGATATCAGTTCTGGGGCCTTCTAGACCAAAATTGCATGTGTGTCCTGCAGGATAACTGCATAAGCGAGAAGTATAACGATTGGATGATTGAAGGAGGGCCTATGTCTGCACCCTTGATGGGTGGGTGTAAAAGGAGAATATTCACTACTATAGGTGCCATGCTTGATGTAATGCTCCACCTTCCTTAAATGTACTCCACAGTTTCTCTGTTCACTCCATCTGCAAATGCAGCCAAAAGTTGATACACAGGTAGCTATATATATAGCTAGGAGCAATCAACATGTTGAGTAACGCACGCTAGGAGAAATCCAGGAGGATAAATTTGGCAAGCACGCTGTCAAACTAACGGCAGGAGAAAACCCGCATTTGCGCATGCGCAGTAAGTAAAAGAGGACATATTTGGCAACAGGAAGGATTTGGCACACACCGGACGGTGGGCGGTTACTACGTCAATGGGCGCTTACGTCTAGAACGGCCTAATCCAGGGGGTGGGCGCTTACTACATCATGGGCGCTTACTACGTACTCTACGGTATAGGTACTTCCATGATAATTTGAGAATATAATTATAGGTACTTCCATGAGAATTTGAGAATATAATTATAGACTTCCATGAGAATTTGAGAATATAATTATAGGTACTTCCATGAGAATTTGAGAATATAATTATAGATACTTCCATAATATAATTATAGACTTCCATGGGAATTTGAGAATATAATTATAGGTACTTCCATGACAACCTGAGAATTTGGAATTATAGGTACTTCCATGAGAATTTGAGAATATAATTATAGATACTTCCATGAGAATTTGAGGAATATAATTATAGACTTCCATGAAAATTTGAGAATTTGAGAATATAATTATAGGTACTTCCATGATAATTTGAGAATATAATTATAGGTACTTCCATGATAATTTGAGAATATAATTATAGGTACTTCCATGATAATTTGAGGAATATAATTATAGGTACTTCCATGAGAATTTGAGAATATAATTATAGACTTCCATGATAATTTGAGAATATAATTATAGGTACTTCCATGATAATTTGAGAATATAATTATAGGTACTTCCATGATAATTTGAGAATATAATTATAGATACTTCCATGATAATTTGAGAATATAATTATTGGTACTTCCATGAGAATTTGAGAATATAATTATAGGTACTTCCATGAGAATTTGAGAATATAATTATAGGTACTTCCATGAGAATTTGAGAATATAATTATAGGTACTTCCATGAGAACCTGAGAATTTGGAATTATAGGTACTTCCATGATAATTTGAGAATATAATTATAGATACTTCCATGAGAATTTGAGGAATATAATTATAGACTTCCATGATAATTTGAGGAGAATATAATTATAGGTACTTCCATGATAATTTGAGAATATAATTATAGGTACTTCCATGATAATTTGAGAATATAATTATTGATACTTCCATGAGAATTTGAGAATATAATTATACTCTTCCATGAGAATTTGAGAATAAAATTATAGGTACTTCCATGAGAATTTGAGAATAAAATTATAGGTACTTCCATGAGAATTTGAGAATATAATTATAGCTTCCATGAGAATTTGAGAATATAATTATAGGTACTTCCATGAGAATTTGAGAATAGAATTATAGATACTTCCATGAGAATTATAGGTACTTCCATGAGAATTTGAGAATGGTAAAAAAACCAAGCACATGATATAATCAGGTCTCCCGACCCTCAGTTGTCCGTGTATGTAAATATCCCCCCCCACCCACCCCCTCCATCAAGGGATCACATCCTAAAGAGGTAGCTGAGAAGTTGAGGCTGGAGCACCTATCAATCTTATTTTAAGGATTTGGTGGTTAGGTAAAGGGAGGAACACTCATATTCCTTCGTAAATGGTTAAACCAAGCGCGTACCCGAGGGGTCCAGCAGTCTGAGGATGAAGTACCTGCTGGAGTCCGACACCGGTTCCACAGCAACTCCTGGGTGAGTATCGACGGGACACGATGCAAAGAGCTCGCCTGGAGAGAGATACAACAACACCCTGTCAACAATGACATCCTGTCAACAGCGACACCATGTCAACAACGACATCCTGTCGACACTGATATCCACATCCCTCTGCCAAATATTACATTGCATGGTAAGCAGAGTTTTGTTGCAAGTGATTTTCTCTCTACAGGGTTCTGGATATCTCAGCATCTCTCTGAATAGGACCTAAATTTCTTCCCACAAAGTCTTCTAGTAGGGATTTTTTCCCCATTGTTCAGTTGTGTGCTCTCTCATCAAATAAAGCCACACCCATAATTTTCAAACAGGCCATCCATGAAAACGTCCCACCAAACAGAACCTCTCTCTGGCTCCATCCACCTACAACAGTGGTGCCTGCCAACCTCACCAACTTGCGCCATCCTAACCAGCATTACCTTACAAACATGCACCATCCTAACCAGCATTACCTTACAAACATACCATCCTAACCAGTATTACCTTACAAACATACCATCCTAACCAGCATTACCTTACAAACATACCATCCTAACCACCATTACCTTACAAACATACCATCCTAACAAGCATTACCTTACAAACATACCATCCTAACCAGCATTACCTTACAAACATACCATCCTAACCACCATTACCTTACAAACATACCATCCTAACCACCATTACCTTACAAACATACCATCCTAACCACCTTTACCTTACAAACATACCATCCTAACCACCATTACCTTACAAACATACCATCCTCCTATCCACCATTACCTTACAAACAACGCAGAGTGGCCACCATAGGTTCTCTCCAATAGGAACCATGGTGTCTAATTATTCCAACCAGAGAGTTTACCGTTATCGCTCTACAAGGCAACTGCCTATAATATCAATAAATAATTTGAGGGGACTCTCTAGGAAGTAAGCCCACATTAATTATCTAGGCAGCTGCCTGGTAGAGTAATTGCCTGGTAGAGTAATTGCTACACTACATGTCAAGGGGGAGATCCATTATCATTATTGGGGGGGGGGGGGGGGGAAGCCTGCAGGTCTTGCCAGGAACTCTGCAGCAAAGGCCACCTCCACCTAGTGATCACACCTACACTACACCACACCCACCCCTTATGTACTGACACGCCACAAATCTGATAACACTATACTCTACGAGTAGTTGAATCATATCCATTTCCTTTTAAGTAAGTAGGCAAACCACGAAAATATTATATAAGAAAGGAGAGAACATGCAGCCAACCAATGGACACGACAGCAAGAGTAAGGCACAAACTGTCAGCTTTCAGACTCTACCCTTTACCAAAGGCCCATACTACATACACGACCCATTCATAATAGCAACTAATCCTGAGGTTGAAGAGCTCAACAAAAATCCAAGAAGTGCTGGTCGGACAATAGATCAGTGCTTGTAGTTTAGCTTGTAGGCATGCCTGTCATGCATACAACAACTCCTTTCAAACGGCTCTAGCCTTCAGCTTCAACGGAAGAATCCAACTTGGATTATTAAATGTCCGAGCATGACAATTTTGCACTAAAATTTATCCTCACGTGCAATTCTAGAAATCTTGTTTCCCTAACTATGGCAGAACAGTTACCAGGGCAGAACAGTTACCAGGGACACCAGTTACCATTATTGCACGTGCTACTAGCTATTCCTGAAATAACAACGAACCAATTTTGTAAGCTTCTCCACTCCTGCACACTACCTGTTCTGGAGTCCCCTCCAAATATCAACTCCACCATTGCTTACCGTGGCTACTTGGCAATCTTAATCCGATTGCAAACTACCACATGTTCCAACAGAAGTAAAAAGACAGTTATAACAGCTGATGTCGAGGTTGCAGGTGCTCTTAGCTATGGCTGGGTACCCACCAGTAATCTTGTCCTCCAGTTTCACAATACAATCCTTTCCTTTGGAAATCACCTTCATACGCCCCTTCCAGCTAGGGTTCGCCAAGTTCCATTCCGAGGCTCTACAATAATAGCAAGTGGGAAACAAGAGTCCCGTAACCACCCAGCTACTAATTAGCAAAGCTGCTACGGTATCTCACCTTACTGATTTATTTGACACTCTAGGAGGCAACTTGTAAACGAAAACTTGTTGCTTCACCAAAGCAATCCTTTCATACTCGGCCATCTTCTAGATTGGGAGCTGTAATTGGAATCAGTATTTGTGGTAAAGGGTCGCGGTCAGTAAAGGAGTGCGTAACTAGAGGCGAGTTTGTTTGGGGGCGGTAGGAAACTTGGCTGGACGGAACGCGGCTTAAGAAGATGTGGCACTACTTTTGGGGTCATATAGCTTACCACCTGGCGTCTTTAATGAGCAATAAAACTAAAACTATTATGTTGTAAGTCTCCTTTCATGCGTGATTCTGGCTTGCCAGTTTACTTGGTTGTTTCCGTGCAGGTTACCCCTAATAGCTCTAATCAGTTTCATCACGTGTTGTCCACAAATCTATGTCATTTACAAGTAAGTCATAAAGGAACATGGATGTTTTGGTGACGACCTTTTACCAGTAATTAACCAGTAACTTTTCCCCCCTCTCGATGTTCTGCAGTAAGAATCTTTACATCATGCATTGCCCATTCCCTCTGAGCATGCCAATGAAAGCTTCTCTGGTCTATACCACCTTCATGCTCAGTAAGATAAGCGTAATTCACAGTAGTGATGTTACCGCATTTTGAATAAAGCTCCTCCCACATATGGTTCATCCCAGTTAGTCTTGCATGGACGACAGAAAAAAACTGATTACACCGGCTAATTGGGGGGGGGGGGGGGGGGGGGGGAGGGGAACGATTACTTGTAGGTTCATGAATCTTATTGTCACTAAGCTGTCATCTTTGAGACCCCACGTGCTACATGAAAATCCACCAAGAAAGTGTGGGAATCGCAAAGATAAAGTTGGGTATTGGTGAGATTCGTGAACCATAAGTGTTCAGCACCCATCCATTAGTGGGTGCATCCATCACAAAATCACTCGCGCCAGTTGATTGGCCGGATGCTTTCTCAGTATAGTGATAGGTAAAGGGGGGTTGACTACATGAGACGAGCTTCCAATATATAGTAGCCTTGATAAACCCAAAATGTTTATACCTCCTCCCTCTATTAATTAATTGTTTTAATACTATTAATAATAATTACAGTGACCTTCCCTCAATAGTCGGCTTAAAAAATCTGACGTTCGACCAGATGCTCTAGCCTTGGAGTTCGTTGAGAATAATATATTTGTATTCATTTATATATATATATATTCATTTTGGTCTTGTTTATTTAATACCATGGTTTTGACTGACCAGACTGACCACAAGATAGATCGATCTATATAAAATAAATAAAATCTCACAGTGCCGCTTACCCCCACATTACTAGCTGCCTAAACGGTTGCTATCAGCTCCGAAGTGTGTCTTGAATCCTTCATTGAGGCTGTAAACTAAACAGAACCATAACAGACCTCATCTCCAATGGCTAGTTTCTACACCCTCATGTTCTCCCTTGCATAGCTTGCTTACAATAGGTCAAAATTCATGACAAAAATAATGGGTAAGGATCAGCAAGCCACTAAGTCTGTCGTTGACACAATCCAGCTAGCTCTCACCAACTTGAACCAGTGAACAATCACTAGGTTGGTTTGCAGAGAATCTTGTTGCTCAGTCTTTGTTCTTTGATTTTGGATACTCTCCTTGTGCAAATGTTACCAAGTCCTCCGCGGGGTGTGTGCTTGATCTCCCCTTGTCTCCAAGGGGCTGACAACAGGATTGTTTAAAAGGAGACACTAATGCTGGAGTCTTTGTTCTTTTCTGCTGTTTTGGTTTGTGGAGCCCCCCCATCCCCTTCATGCACGATGTTGAAGGGAGGTATAGCTGATCCTCTAGCAAGGGGCTGACTTTCATGCATGCTGTATGTCATGTCAATGTTGCCTCTCCTGGCTACGTGTTCAATATTATGGAAACAATAGCAACCAAAAATGCCACTAGAAATAAGAATGGCCTGAAACAAGAACAACCTGTTATTTAAAAACAGTCGACTCCATCAGACACAACTGGTTTGACGACCCTTTACCATTTACGATTGTATACAAATGAACTTTGATGTTTTGTCGCACAAAAGAGTGAAATTGAAAAGTCAGATCACGTGATCACATTACATCAGATCATGTGACCATATTACATTAGATCACGTGATCATATTACAACAACCTGACTTTCTCATCGAGTGCACACAAATAGGCCAGCTAGAGAATGCTGATTAGGCAAGACGCAATTTGACTGGATATTGCGTGTGTGCATGCACCTACCTGGGTGTGTGGCTAGTGAGATTATAGCACATACGCTTTTCCAATGGTAACCTCCATATAGGAACCACCATTGTATAGGAACCAACCTCATGTTGGAACCACCTCTATAGGAACCACCTCGTATAGGAACCACCTCTATAGGAACCACCTCTTATAGGAACCGCCATTGTATAGGTACACCCCTTGTAGTATAGGAACCAACCTCATATTGGAACCACCTCATTTAGAAACCACCTCTATAGGAACCACCTCTTATAGGAACCATTTTTGTACAGGAACCACCCTCATATAGGAACAACCTCATATAGGAACAACCTCGTATAGGAACAACCTCATATAGGAACAACCTCATATAGGGACCACCTCATATAGAAACAACCTCGTATAGGGACCACCTCATATAGGAACAATCGTATAGGGACCACCTCTATAGGAACCACTTTGTACAAAAACCACATTTGTATAGGACCACCTCGTATAGGGACCATCTCATACAGGAACCACCTCATATAGGAACCACCTTGTATAGAAACCACCCTCATATAGGAGCCACCTTCGTATAGGATCCACCCTCATATATGTAGGAACCATTCTCCCCTACGAACCTTTCTCATATATGAACTATCCTCTGTAGGAGCCACCCTCTCATATGAATCTTCCTTGCATAGGAACCACCCTCGTATAGGAACCACCCTCATATAGGAACCACCTTCGTATAGGAACCACCCTCATATAGGAACCACCCTCATATAGGAACCACCCTCATATAGGAACCACCCTCATATAGGAACCACCTCGTATAGGAACCACCCTCGTATAGGAACCACCCTCATATAGGAACCACCCTCATATAGGAACCACCCTCGTATAGGAACCACCCTCGTATAGGAACCACCCTCGTATAGGAATCACCCTCGTATAGGAACCACCCTCGTATAGGAACCACCCTCATATAGGAACCACCCTCGTATAGGAACCACCCTCGTATAGGAACCACCCTCGTATAGGAACCACCCTCGTATAGGAACCACCCTCGTATAGGAACCACCCTCGTATAGGAACCACCCTCGTATAGGAACCACCCTCGTATAGGAACCACCTTGTATAGGAACCACCCTCATATAGGAGCCACCTTCGTATAGGATCCACCCTCATATATGTAGGAACCATTCTCCCCTACGAACCTTTCTCATATATGAACTATCCTCTGTAGGAGCCACCCTCTCATATGAATCTTCCTTGCATAGGAACCACCCTCATATAGGAACCACCCTCATATAGGAACCACCCTCATATAGGAACCACCCTCGTATAGGAACCACCCTCGTATAGGAACCACCCTCGTATAGGAACCACCCTCGTATAGGAACCACCCTCGTATAGGAACCACCCTCATATAGGAACCACCCTCGTATAGGAACCACCCTCGTATAGGAACCACCCTCGTATAGGAACCACCCTCGTATAGGAACCACCCTCGTATAGGAACCACCCTCGTATAGGAACCACCCTCGTATAGGAACCACCCTCATGTAGGAACCACCCTCATGTAGGAACCACCCTCGTATAGGAACCACCCTCATGTAGGAACCATCATCGGGTAGAAACCACCTTCATATAGGAACCACCCTCGTATAGGAACCACCTTCGTATAGGAACCACCCTCGTATAGGAACCACCCTCGTATAGGAACCACCCTCGTATAGGAACCACCCTCGTACAGGAACCACCCTCATGTAGGAACCACCCGCGTATACCCTCTCATACGAACCTTCCTCCCTCATATAGAAACCTCCCATGTATAGTAAACACAAGAATTGAAGACTGTCTGGCTATTAATTACTTTGGTGCTACGATCTCTGGATTAACACGTGTTAATTACTCTATTAAGGTAATAATCTCCATTAGGAAAGCCGTTTACAGTGTTGCCCCACCAGTTTGGCTTGTTCAACTCACTAACAATGATTTGACATGGTGATACTTGAGATCAAATTTCCCAGAAAATGTAATGGTCATACAATTTTAGAGAGAGAGCTGCAGTGCTGGCCTTCATCACAGGAGCACATTATCATAAGGATGGCTGCCATTGCATGGAGGCCATAGCATTGTAGAGAGGGCCACAGCATCGCAGAAAGGAGTACAGCATCATAGAGCGTGGCACAGAATCATACATAAAGAGGGCCAAAGGATCGTAGTGAACCCAGCATCGTAGAGAGGACCATAACATCGCAGAATGGGCTAGAGCATTGTAGACAGGGTAACAGCATCATAGAGAGGAGTGCAGCATTATACAGAGAGCCACTGCATCATAGAGAGAGCCATTGCATCATAGAGAGGGACATTGCATTGTAGAGAGGGCCATTGCATCGTAGAGTGGGGCACAGAATTGTAGAGAGGGCCAAAGGATCGTAGAGAGAGCCATTGCATAATAGAGAGTGCCATTGCATCATAGAGAGGGCCGTTGCATCATAGAGAGGCCATTGCATCATAGAGAGGGCCATTGCATTGTAGAGAGGGCCATTGCATTGTAGAGTGGGGCACAGAATTGTAGAGAGGGCCAAAGGATCGTAGAGAGAGCCATTGCATCATAGAGAGTGCCATTGCATCATAGAGAGAGCCATTGCATCATAGAGAGAGCCATTGCATCATAGAGAGGGCCATTGCATCATAGAGAGGGCCATTGCATCATAGAGAGAGCCATTGCATCATAGAGAGAGCCATTGATCATAGAGAGGGCCATTGCATCATAGAGAGGGCCATTGCATCATAGAGAGGGCCATCGCATCATAGAGAGGGCCATTGCATCATAGAGAGGGCCATTGCATCATAGAGATGGCCATTGCATCATAGAGAGGGCCATTGCATCATAGAGAGGGCCATTGCATCATAGAGAGAGCCATTGCATCATAGAGAGAGCCATTGCATCATAGAGAGGGCCATTGCATCATAGAGAGGGCCATTGCATCATAGAGAGGGCCATTGCATCATAGAGAGGGCCATTGCATCATAGAGAGGGCCATTGCACCATAGAGAGGGCCATTGCATCATAGAGAGGGCCATTGCATCATAAAGAGGGCCATTGCATTGTAGAGAGGGCCATTGCATTGTAGAGTGGGGCACAGAATTGTAGAGAGGGCCAAAGGATCGTAGTGAACCCAGCATCGTAGAGAGGGCCATAACATTGCAGAATGGGCTAGAGCATTGTAGACAGGGCAACAGCATTACAGAGAGGGGCAACAGCGTCATAGAGAGGGGCAACAGCATTGTAGAGAGGATCGTAGTGAGGGCTATAACATCGCAAAGAGAGGAACAGTATTGAGAGAAGGGAACCACATTGTAGAGAGAGGCACAGCATCGTAGAGAAGGCCGCACCACATGGTAGGATAAGCTGTGCAATTTAGGACATGACAAACCAGTTATTCCAACCAGCAACTCGTTGTATACATCCAAAGACCTGGCACACTGGCGCCTGCATTAAATCAGTGTGCGCAACTGTCCCCCCCCCCCCCCCCCTTTTTTTTAGTTAGCATTCCAAAAATAATTGTATTGTGATTGTTTGGACTACTAATGTGGCTACTTGTTTTGATAGGTCAACAAAGGCGGCCGTGGTTAGCTCACAGCATTCCAGCTTATTAAGGTGATTTGTACTAATCAGCCGAGTCAGTCCTACTCGACTAGACTCTCTTCTTCGGTTAGCGTCAACATCCTCTCTCTCAGAACTGAGTTTGGCCGGTGAATCGTATCCGGAAATGATTATCAGCGCATCAGCTTTCATCTCTTCTCTGTTTGATAACCTGTCTTCTAGAAAAGTGCTCCAGCCCCCAGCTTGAATGTCCTGGCACACATAGCCAACGTTCATGTCTTGAGCTAGTTTCTGGCATTGATCTTTTTATATATATAGCTTGATGAGATGTGAAGTCCCAAAATATTAGTCTAGTGACTTTCAGCCATTCTGTCACTTTGCAGATGAACATACAGCAGCCATAGACGATTAGATTGACGTATCGTTGGTTGCTTGGCAACTAACCACACCCTCCAGACAACCAGGAGCTTGGCCAATGAATTATTCATTGAGCTTATATTCCATTAAGTTTCTTAAGCTATATATATATAATATATATGTCTTCCCCTCCACGCCCGACATATGCAGGTAAAGTATGTGTCAATCTTTTACTTAACAATTATTGAACTCTTTTATAAAATGAACCAGATGAGCATGCTAGAAGGTTTTGATGTGGATGAAGTTTGCTGGGGCCACAGGGAACCAGATGAGCATGCTAGAAGCTTTGGATGAGGATGAGGTTTGCTGGGGCCTCAGGGAACCAGATGAGCATGCTAGGAGCTTTGGGTGTGGATGAGGTTTGCTGGGGCCTCAGGGAACCAGATGAGCATGCTAGAAGCTTTGGATTGGATGAGGTTTGCTGGGGCCTCAGGGAACCAGATGAGCATGCTAGAAGCTTTGGATGTGGATGAGGTTTGCTGGGGCCTCAGGGAACCAGATGAGCATGCTAGGAGCTTTGGATGTGGATGAGGTTTGCTGGGGCCTCAGGGAACCAGATGAGCATGCTAGAAGCTTTGGATTGGATGAGGTTTGCTGGGGCCTCAGGGAACCAGATGAGCATGCTAGAAGCTTTGGATGTGGATGAGGTTTGCTGGGGCCTCAGGGAACCAGATGAGCATGCTAGAAGCTTTGGATGTGGATGAGGTTTGCTGGGGCCTCAGGGAACCAGATGAGCATGCTAGAAGCTTTGGATGTGGATGAGGTTTGCTGGGGCCTCAGGGAACCAGATGAGCGTGCTAGAAGCTTTGGATGTTGATGAGGTTTGCTGGGGCCTCAGGGAACCAGATGAGCATGCTAGAAGCTTTGGATGTGGATGAGGTTTGCTGGGGCCACAGGGAACCAGATGAGCATGCTAGAAGCTTTGGATGAGGATGAGGTTTGCTGGGGCCTCAGGGAACCAGATGAGCATGCTAGAAGCTTTGGATGTGGATGAGGTTTGCTGGGGCCTCAGGGAACCAGATGAGCGTGCTAGAAGCTTTGGATGTGGATGAGGTTTGCTGGGGCCTCAGGGAACCAGATGAGCATGCTAGAAGCTTTGGATGTGGATGAGGTTTGCTGGGGCCTCAGGGAACCAGATGAGCATGCTAGAAGCTTTGGATGTGGATGAGGTTTGCTGGGTCCTTGAAGAACCAGATGAGCATGCTAGAAGCTTTGAATGTTGATGAGGTTTGCTGGGGCCTCAGGGAACCAGATGAGCATGCTAGAAGCTTTGGATGTGGATGAGGTTTGCTGGGTCCTTGAAGAACCAGATGAGCATGCTAGAAGCTTTGAATGTGGATGAGGTTTGCTGGGGCCTCAGGGAACCAGATGAGCATGCTAGAAGCTTTGGATGAGGATGAGGTTTGCTGGGGCCTCAGGGAACCAGATGAGCATGCTAGAAGCTTTGGATGAGGATGAGGTTTGCTGGGGCCTCAGGGAACCAGATGAGCATGCTAGAAGCTTTGGATGTGGATGAGGTTTGCTGGGGCCTCAGGGAACCAGATGAGCATGCTAGAAGCTTTGGATGTGGATGAAGTTTGCTGGGGCCACAGGGAACCAGATGAGCATGCTAGAAGCTTTGGATGTGGATGAGGTTTGCTGGGGCCTCAGGGAACCAGATGAGCATGCTAGAAGCTTTGGATGTGGATGAGGTTTGCTGGGGCCTCAGGGAACCAGATGAGCATGCTAGAAGCTTTGGATGTGGATGAGGTTTGCTGGGGCCTCAGGGAACCAGATGAGCGTGCTAGAAGCTTTGGATGTTGATGAGGTTTGCTGGGGCCTCAGGGAACCAGATGAGCATGCTAGAAGCTTTGGATGTGGATGAGGTTTGCTGGGGCCACAGGGAACCAGATGAGCATGCTAGAAGCTTTGGATGAGGATGAGGTTTGCTGGGGCCTCAGGGAACCAGATGAGCATGCTAGAAGCTTTGGATGTGGATGAGGTTTGCTGGGGCCTCAGGGAACCAGATGAGCATGCTAGAAGCTTTGGATGTGGATGAGGTTTGCTGGGTCCTTGAAGAACCAGATGAGCATGCTAGAAGCTTTGAATGTTGATGAGGTTTGCTGGGGCCTCAGGGAACCAGATGAGCATGCTAGAAGCTTTGGATGTGGATGAGGTTTGCTGGGTCCTTGAAGAACCAGATGAGCATGCTAGAAGCTTTGAATGTGGATGAGGTTTGCTGGGGCCTCAGGGAACCAGATGAGCATGCTAGAAGCTTTGGATGAGGATGAGGTTTGCTGGGGCCTCAGGGAACCAGATGAGCATGCTAGAAGCTTTGGATGTGGATGAGGTTTGCTGGGGCCTCAGGGAACCAGATGAGCATGCTAGAAGCTTTGGATGAGGATGAGGTTTGCTGGGGCCTCAGGGAACCAGATGAGCATGCTAGAAGCTTTGGATGTGGATGAGGTTTGCTGGGGCCTCAGGGAACCAGATGAGCATGCTAGAAGCTTTGGGTGTGGATGAGGTTTGCTGGGGCCTCAGGGAACCAGATGAGCATGCTAGAAGCTTTGGATGTGGATGAGGTTTGCTGGGTCCTTGAAGAACCAGATGAGCATGCTAGAAGCTTTGAATGTGGATGAGGTTTGCTGGGGCCTCAGGGAACCAGATGAGCATGCTAGAAGCTTTGGATGAGGATGAGGTTTGCTGGGGCCTCAGGGAACCAGATGAGCATGCTAGAAGCTTTGGATGAGGATGAGGTTTGCTGGGGCCTCAGGGAACCAGATGAGCATGCTAGAAGCTTTGGATGTGGATGAGGTTTGCTGGGGCCTCAGGGAACCAGATGAGCATGCTAGAAGCTTTGGATGTGGATGAGGTTTGCTGGGTCCTTGAAGAACCAGATGAGCATGCTAGAAGCTTTGAATGTTGATGAGGTTTGCTGGGGCCTCAGGGAACCAGATGAGCATGCTAGAAGCTTTGGATGAGGATGAGGTTTGCTGGGGCCTCAGGGAACCAGATGAGCATGCTAGAAGCTTTGGATGAGGATGAGGTTTGCTGGGGCCTCAGGGAACCAGATGAGCATGCTAGAAGCTTTGGATGTGGATGAGGTTTGCTGGGGCCTCAGGGAACCAGATGAGCATGCTAGAAGCTTTGGATGTGGATGAGGTTTGCTGGGGCCACAGGGAACCAGATGAGCATGCTAGAAGCTTTGGATGAGGATGAGGTTTGCTGGGGCCTCAGGGAACCAGATGAGCATGCTAGAAGCTTTGGATGTGGATGAGGTTTGCTGGGGCCTCAGGGAACCAGATGAGCATGCTAGAAGCTTTGGATGTGGATGAGGTTTGCTGGGTCCTTGAAGAACCAGATGAGCATGCTAGAAGCTTTGAATGTTGATGAGGTTTGCTGGGGCCTCAGGGAACCAGATGAGCATGCTAGAAGCTTTGGATGAGGATGAGGTTTGCTGGGGCCTCAGGGAACCAGATGAGCATGCTAGAAGCTTTGGATGAGGATGAGGTTTGCTGGGGCCTCAGGGAACCAGATGAGCATGCTAGAAGCTTTGGATGAGGATGAGGTTTGCTGGGGCCTCAGGGAACCAGATGAGCATGCTAGAAGCTTTGAATGTGGATGAGGTTTGCTGGGGCCTCAGGGAACCAGATGAGCATGCTAGAAGCTTTGAATGTGGATGAGGTTTGCTGGGGCCTCAGGGAACCAGATGAGCATGCTAGAAGCTTTGGATGTGGATGAGGTTTGCTGGGGCCTCAGGAAACCAGATGAGCATGCTAGAAGCTTTGGATGAGGATGAGGTTTGCTGGGGCCTCAGGGAACCAGATGAGCATGCTAGAAGCTTTGGATGTGGATGAGGTTTGCTGGGTCCTTGAAGAACCAGATGAGCATGCTAGAAGCTTTGAATGTTGATGAGGTTTGCTGGGGCCTCAGGGAACCAGATGAGCATGCTAGAAGCTTTGGATGAGGATGAGGTTTGCTGGGGCCTCAGGGAACCAGATGAGCAAGCTAGAAGCTTTGGATGTGGATGAGGTTTGCTGGGGCCTCAGGAAACCAGATGAGCATGCTAGAAGCTTTGGATGAGGATGAGGTTTGCTGGGGCCTCAGGGAACCAGATGAGCATGCTAGAAGCTTTGGATGTGGATGAGGTTTGCTGGGTCCTTGAAGAACCAGATGAGCATGCTAGAAGCTTTGAATGTTGATGAGGTTTGCTGGGGCCTCAGGGAACCAGATGAGCATGCTAGAAGCTTTGGATGAGGATGAGGTTTGCTGGGGCCTCAGGGAACCAGATGAGCAAGCTAGAAGCTTTGGATGTGGATGAGGTTTGCTGGGTCCTTGAAGAACCAGATGAGCATGCTAGAAGCTTTGAATGTTGATGAGGTTTGCTGGGGCCTCAGGGAACCAGATGAGCATGCTAGAAGCTTTGGATGAGGATGAGGTTTGCTGGGGCCTCAGGGAACCAGATGAGCATGCTAGAAGCTTTGGATGAGGATGAGGTTTGCTGGGGCCTCAGGAAACCAGATGAGCATGCTAGAAGCTTTGGATGTGGATGAGGTTTGCTGGGGCCTCAGGGAACCAGATGAGCGTGCTAGAAGCTTTGGATGTGGATGAGGTTTGCTGGGGCCTCAGGGAACCAGATGAGCATGCTAGAAGCTTTGGATGTGGATGAGGTTTGCTATGGCCTCAGGGAACCAGATGAGCATGCTAGAAGCTTTGGATGTGGATGAGGTTTGCTATGGCCTCAGGGAACCAGATGAGCATGCTAGAAGCTTTGGATGTGGATGAGGTTTGCTGGGGCCTCAGGGAACCAGATGAGCATGCTAGAAGCTTTGGATGTGGATGAGGTTTGCTGGGTCCTTGAAGAACCAGATGAGCATGCTAGAAGCTTTGGATGTGGATGAGGTTTGCTGGGGCCTCAGGGAACCAGATGAGCATGCTAGAAGCTTTGAATGTGGATGAGGTTTGCTGGGGCCTGGAACCAGATGAGCATGCTAGAAGCTTTGGATGTGGATGAGGTTTGCTTGGGCCTCAGGGAACCAGATGAGCATGCTAGAAGCTTTGGATGTGGATGAGGTTTGCTTGGGCCTCAGGGAACCAGATGAGCATGCTAGAAACTTTGGATGAGGATGAGGTTTGCTGGGGCCTCAGGGAACCAGATGAGCATGCTAGAAGCTTTGGATGTGGATGAAGTTTGCTGGGGCCACAGGGAACCAGATGAGCATGCTAGAAGCTTTGGATTGGATGAGGTTTGCTGGGGCCTCAGGGAACCAGATGAGCATGCTAGAAGCTTTGGATGTGGATGAGGTTTGCTGGGGCCTCAGGGAACCAGATGAGCATGCTAGAAGCTTTGGATGTGGATGAGGTTTGCTGGGGCCTCAGGGAACCAGATGAGCATGCTAGAAGCTTTGGATGTGGATGAGGTTTGCTGGGTCCTTGAAGAACCAGATGAGCATGCTAGAAGCTTTGGGTGTGGATGAGGTTTGCTGGGGCCTCAGGGAACCAGATGAGCATGCTAGAAGCTTTGGATGTGGATGAGGTTTGCTATGGCCTCAGGGAACCAGATGAGCATGCTAGAAGCTTTGGATGTGGATGAGGTTTGCTGGGGCCTCAGGGAACCAGATGAGCATGCTAGAAGCTTTGGATGTGGATGAGGTTTGCTGGGTCCTTGAAGAACCAGATGAGCATGCTAGAAGCTTTGGATGTGGATGAGGTTTGCTGGGGCCTCAGGGAACCAGATGAGCATGCTAGAAGCTTTGAATGTGGATGAGGTTTGCTGGGGCCTGGAACCAGATGAGCATGCTAGAAGCTTTGGATGTGGATGAGGTTTGCTTGGGCCTCAGGGAACCAGATGAGCATGCTAGAAGCTTTGGATGTGGATGAGGTTTCTGGGGCCTCAGGGAACCAGATGAGCATGCTAGAAGCTTTGGATGTGGATGAGGTTTGCTGGGGCCTCAGGGAACCAGATGAGCATGCTAGAAGCTTTGGATGTGGATTAGGTTTGCTGGGGCCACAGGGAACCAGATGAGCATGCTAGAAGCTTTGGATGTGGATGAGGTTTGCTGGGGCCTCAGGGAATCAGATGAGCATGCTAGAAGCTTTGGATGAGGATGAGGTTTGCTGGGGCCTCAGGGAACCAGATGAGCATGCTAGAAGCTTTGGATGTGGATGAGGTTTGCTGGGGCCTCAGGGAACCAGATGAGCATGGTAGAAGCTTTGGATGTGGATGAGGTTTGCTGGGGCCTCAGGGAACCAGATGAGCATGCTAGAAGCTTTGGATGTGGATGAGGTTTGCTGGGGCCTCAGGGAACCAGATGAGCATGCTAGAAGCTTTGGATGTGGATGAGGTTTGCTGGGGCCACAGGGAACCAGATGAGCATGCTAGAAGCTTTGGATGTGGATGAGGTTTGCTGGGGCCTCAGGGAACCAGATGAGCATGCTAGAAGCTTTGGATGTGGATGAGGATTGCTGTGGCCTCAGGGAACCAGATGAGCATGCTAGAAGCTTTGGATGTGGATGAGGTTTGCTTGGGCCTCAGGGAACCAGATGAGCATGCTAGAAGATTTGGATGTGGATGAGGTTTGCTGGGGCCTCAGGGAACCAGATGAGCATGCTAGAAGCTTTGGATGTGGATGAGGTTTGCTGGGGCCTCAGGGAACCAGATGAGCATTCTAGAAGCTTTGGATATGGATGAGGTTTGCTGGGGCTCAAGGAATCATATTGAGTCATGAAAGATCGCACCCATAACAACGTAATGCCTGTAAGTGAATGAGGAGTCATATTTTATATAAACACTATATTCAGCTTGGATGAGTTATATGCTACAGTATACAGTAGCAGCTGGGATGTGTTATATGCTATACAGTAGCTGCTGGGATGTGTATGTGTTATATGCTGTACAGTAGCTTCTGGGATGTGTTATATGCTATACAGTAGCTGCTGGGATGTGTTATATGCTATACAGTAGCTGCTGGGATGTGTTATATGCTATACAGTAGCAGCTGGGATGTGTTATATGCTATACAGTAGCTGCTGGGATGTGTTATATGCTATACAGTAGCTGCTGGGATGTGTTATATCATGTAGACATGGGATTTTTATGTGATCACATAAAACATATGTTTTCACATAAAAGTGCGACTGTAAGAAATTAACTCTGTAATCGGGATGTAATCGGGAAGTAAGACATGAAATAAATGTCAACTGTAAAGAACTAGACAAAAACAGGAGCTGTGTTTCACTCAGCATTTATTTAACACCACCCAGACACTTGTGTTTCTGGGACAGGACTGTGACAGCTGACAGGGCTACAAATAAGTGCTTTATCTTTTATATCAGTATTGCTGGCCAAAAGGGGTTGCTGTTACAGAACATGTTCAACTCTGTGCTGGAGAGAAACCCTGATGTTCTGGTGCTACGCTCAATTGAAAGGTGAGGAAGGATCCCTCCCCGAAGGATTTGGTCCTGGAGATGCAACTTCAAGTTCTGCCATACCGCCAATGTCGACGTGGAGAGAACCTTTTCGGTCTACAAAACTGTGTTGACTGACAGGCGCCACCGTTTGACTGAAGAGAATATGGTCAAAATTATGGTGACACACTGTTTCTATTCTCGTGCTGCTGACTGCTAGTTATTCTATCCCGTAATAAATTCTATCCCGTAATAAAAGGTTTAAAACCGTTTGTTTTTCCTGATATACCTGTATATAGCCCCTATCTGAATTTCAGAATCACATATTTTGCCATATTTTGGTATTTTCAGCACATATTTTACCCCAAAATAAAAAAATGACATAAAAACATCATATTTTGCTGAACAAAATGACATAAATATCCCATGTCTAGTTATATGCTATACAGTAGCTGCTGGGATATGTTATATGCTATACAGTAGCTGCTGGGATGCTATACAGTAGCTGCTGGGATGTGTTATATGCTATACATTAGCTTCTGGGATGTGTTATATGCTATACAATACAGTAGCTGCTGGGATGTGTTATGTGCTGCTGGTCACGGGAAAAGAAAAAGAAAATGCGTATTTTTAAGTTATAGTATTTGGTACCCTAATCTTGCAAAACCCACAGAGGTGTTGTCAACCTACTTCAACCTGTCTCAACCCAGTGTGATGTTGGTCCAGTGTGTGCCCCCATAGAGCTATGGTCAACCTGCTTCAACCTGCCTCCATCCAGTGTATTGTTGGTCCAGTGTGTGTCCCCATAGAGCTATTGTCAACCTACTTCAACCTGCTTCCATCCAGTGTATTGTTGGTCCAGTGTGTGTCGCCATAGAGCTATTGTCAACCTACTTCAACCTGCCTCAACCCAGTGTGATGATGGTCCAGTGTGTGTCCCCATAGAGCTCTTGTCAACCTACCTCAACCCAGTGTGATGTTGGTCCAGTGTGTGTCCACATAGAGCTATTGTCAACCTACTTCAACTTGCCTCAACCCAGTATGATGTTGGTCCAGTGTGTGTCCACATAGAGCTATTGTCAACCTACTTCAACCTGCCTCGACCCAGTGTGGTGTTGGTCCAGTGTGTGTCCCCATAGAGCTTTGTCGACCTACTTCAACCTGCCTCAACCCAGTATGATGTTGGTCCAGTGTGTGTCCACATAGAGCTATTGTCAACCTACTTCAACCTGCCTCAACCCAGTGTGATGTTGGTCCAGTGTGTGTCCCCATAGAGCTCTTGTCAACCTACTTCAACCTACTTCAACCCAGTGTGATGATGGTCCAGTGTGTGTCCCCATAGAGCTCTTGTCAACCTACCTCAACCTGCCTCGACCCAGTGTGGTGTTGGTCCAGTGTGTGCCCTCATAGAGCTATTGTCAACCTCTTTCCCTGTCAACCCAGTGTGGTGTTGGTCTAGTGTGTGCCCCCATAGTGTCGCCATAGAGCTATTGTCAACCTACTTCAACCTGCCTCAACCCAGTGTGATGTTGGTCCATTGTGTGTCCCCATAGAGCTCTTGTCAACCTGCCTCAACCCAGTGTGATGTTGGTCCAGTGTGTGTCCACATAGAGCTATTGTCAACCTACTTCAACCTGCCTCAACCCAGTGTGATGTTGGTCCAGTGTGTGTCCCCATAGAGCTCTTGTCAACCTACTTCAACCTACTTCAACCCAGTGTGGTGTTTGTCCAGTGTGTGCCCCCATAGAGCTATTGTCAACCTTTTCCCCTGCCCCGACCCAGTGTGGTGTTGGTCTAGTGTGTGCCCCCATAGAGCTATTGTCAACCTCTTTCCCTGCCTCAACCTAGTGTGATGTTGGTCCAGTGTGTGCCCCCATAGAGCTATTGTCAACCTTTTCCCCTGCCTCAACCTAGTGCGATGTTGGTCTAGTGTGTGCCCCCATAGAGCTTTTGTCAACCTCTTTCCCTTCCTCAACCCAGGGTGGTGTTGAGCGAGGTGTTGACACGGTGCTCTGGAATGCACTGGCCGATGATGCCAACCCCACTCAACTAAAAATAGTGGGTTAGATTATTCCTACTGAGTGCTTAATGGGTTTAGGAAAAGGTGCCAGTCTTTGGTCCTTTGTGTGACTAATGGGTCCACTGTCAGCTATATAGCAAACAATGTCCTCACAACCAAATCAACAACTTTGCACACACCTGTTTACTACCTCGGGGCATTGCACACATGCATGCCTACAGGCTTTGTGGTGGCTTTCTATGTGCTCGAGGACGTAAGCCAGAGGGTGAAGCAGCTGTTCCACCTGTTCGGCATTGCAGACGCCATTTATGGAGTCTTCTACTTGAATATCGTGTACAAGGCTCGAGTATGCGTGAGTTTTTTAATTATTATTATTACTACATCTATTTCCCCCCCGTTTTTTCCATAATTAATCACATTCACATTCTTTAACGAGATCACCGAATCCAAACACAGAAGTGCATTGTTTGCACTTCAGACGTGTTCACTCTAGCTGACGTCGTTGTCATGCATGGGACGTGAAATCATCGGAGCCAATGCGGCTAGGGGCATTTGGAAAGAAGTTGGAATTTGTATGAGGTATTGCCGTGCCTATCAGAAGTGGGTCATAGGTTAACAAGCTATGCAGATGAGGGAACCATCCTTTCCTCCGTGTGGGTTAAGTTAATTGGGTCCCCCCCCATCTTTAACAGTTCTTTAACGAGCATGCATTCGATGATCACATATTGGTTTTGTCTCTCTTCCGTTTGGAAAGGAAGGGAATTAGCAAGGGGGGGGGTTAAGCTGGGAAGGGATGGGCGGACTGCCTTATTTGAGACTCGCAGGGAAGTCAAGTATTATCTTTTATCTCTATCCTGCACTCTGATCTCAAGCATGATGACATCACCAGCTGCCTACTCGGCATTATATAGGAAGCGACCATGAGAGGAAGAGGGGGCTGGTGGTAGGGGGAGGAAAACATTTTCATTATTACCAACATTTGGGGGGAGGGGGGGGGGGGGGGTGGAGGGCATAGCTATTACTGAATAACATTGCCAGGCCCTGTAGTTAACACAGAAGTGATTAAACAGAGCCAATTGTTAGTTGTGTCTACCAGTGGAATCAGTAGTGTCAGTGAAGCAACCAGTGGTGTCAACCAGTAGTGTCAGTGAAGCAACCAGTGGTGTCAACCAGTAGTGTCAGTGATATCAATCAACCAGTGGTGTCAACCAGTAGTGTCAGTGAAGCAACCAGTGGTGTCAACCGGTAGTGTCAGTGATATCAATCAACCAGTGGTGTCAATCAGTCAACCAGTGGTGTAAACCAGTAGTGTCAGTGATATCAATCAACCAGTGGTGTCAATCAGTCAACCAGTGGTGTCAACCAGTAGTGTCAGTGATATCAATCAACCAGTGGTGTCAATCAGTAGTGTCAGTGATATCAACCAGTGGTGTCAACCAGTAGTGTCAGTGATATCAATCAACCAGTGGTGTCAATCAGTAGTGTCAGTGAAGCAACCAGTGGTGTCAACCAGTAGTGTCAGTGATATCAATCAACCAGTAGTGTCAACCAGTAGTGTCAGTGATAGTAACCAGTGGTGTCAACCAGTAGTGTCAGTGATATCAATCAACCAGTGGTGTCAATCATTAGTGTCAGTGAAGCAACCAGTGGTGTCAACCAGTAGTGTCAGTGATAGTAACCAGTGGTGTAAACCAGTAGTGTCAGTGATATCAATCAACCAGTGGTGTCAATCAGTCAACCAGTGGTGTCAACCAGTAGTGTCAGTGATATCAATCAACCAGTGGTGTCAATCATTAGTGTCAGTGAAGCAACCAGTGGTGTAAACCAGTAGTGTCAGTGATATCAATCAACCAGTGGTGTCAATCAGTCAACCAGTGGTGTCAACCAGTAGTGTCAGTGATATCAATCAACCAGTGGTGTCAATCAGTAGTGTCAGTGATATCAACCAGTGGTGTCAACCAGTAGTGTCAGTGATACCAATCAACCAGTGGTGTCAACCAGTAGTGTCAGTGATATCAATCAACCAGTGGTGTCAATCAGTAGTGTCAGTGATATCAAGTAGTGTCAGTGATATCGACAGTTGTGTCAGTAGAGTCACCAGTGGTGTCATTAGAGTCAACCAGTGGTACCAGTAGAGTCAACCAGTGGTGTCAGTAGAGTCAACAGTGGTGTCAGTACAGTCAATAAGTGTCAGTAGAGTCAACCAGTGTCAGTAAAGTCAACCAGTGTCAGTAAACTCAACCAGTGTCAATAGAGTCAACAAGTGTCAGTAGAGTCAACCAGTGGTGTCAGTAGAGTCAACCAGTGTCAGTAGAGTCAACCAGTGTCAGTAGAGTCAACCAGTGTCAGTAGAGTCAACCAGTGTCAGTAGAGTCAACCAGTGTCAATAGAGTCAACCAGTGTCAGTAGAGTCAACCAGTGTCAGTAGAGTCAACCAGTGTCAGTAGAGTCAACCAGTGTCAATAGAGTCAACCAGTGTCAGTAGAGTCAACCAGTGTCAGTAGAGTCAACCAGTGTCAGTAGAGTCAACAAGTGTCAGTAAAGTCAACCAGTGTCAGTAAAGTCAACCAGTGTCAGTAGAGTCAACCAGTGGTGTCAGTAGAGTCAACCAGTGTCAGTAAAGTCAACCAGTGTCAGTAGAGTCAACCAGTGGTGTCAGTAGAGTCAACCAGTGGTGTCAACTGTGTCTACTTCAGCACTGGTGGAAGTCAGTTGTGACCTTCAAACCTGTGGCCCTGAAAGGTGAGGTTGTCCATTGTTGTCGATAATCCTTGAGATCAAGTAGGGGTATCTAAAGTTCAGAGTTGTTGCCAGCCTATCCCTGGCCTAAGCTCTGGGCCCTAACAATATAGCTCTAGAAGCCAAAGTGTCCACGACCGTTGAACTTTGGGGATGCATAATTGCTCCCATGACAGCACTGGGCATCTACGACCAATCGCACTCAGAGTGCCTCATCTAGCTAGTAGCGAGTCCTGATTACATCAACACGAGGTGCCCACTTCGTCTGCTGTGGCAGGACCCTTCACCTATTGTCACCGAGGGTGTTTAAATAGGTAAAGGGACTCTCTGGTTACATGAGCTCTGCAGAAGGTTCAAAAGGTCGCAACCTTGCCCCCCAAACTCCAGCCATGTACGACAGTTAGCAGGAGTCTTCTACGAGTTCCTACCTCTCTTGTGCCTCCCTTCCTCCAAGTGGCACTGTGTCTGGCTCACAGAGCTTGTGGCTAGGTGGTGATGATCCTGTACCTACATATGTATGTGAGAGTGCTGACACTGCAGAGATGCCATTTCCACCACTGGAAGTGGACCCTCAAACTGCTGCTGGAGTGAGGGACACTATCCATGCCACAAACTTCTGCTGGAGTGAGGGACACTATCCATGCCACAAACTTCTGCTGGAGTGAGGGACACTATCCATGCCACAAACTGCTGCTGGAGTGAGGGACACTATCCATGCCACAAACTGCTGCTGGAGTGAGGGACACTATCCATGCCACAAACTGCTGCTGGAGTGAGGGCCACTATCCATGCCACAAACTGCTGCTGGAGTGAGGGACACTATCCATGCCACAAACTGCTGCTGGAGTGAGGGACACTATCCATGCCACAAACTGCTGCTGGAGTGAGGGACACTATCCATGCCACAAACTGCTGCTGGAGTGAGGGACACTATCCATGCCACAAACTGCTGCTGGAGTGAGGGACACTATCCATGCCACAAACTGCTGCTGGAGTGAGGGACACTATCCATGCCACAAACTGCTGCTGGAGTGAGGGACATGCCATGCAGTCACCAGAGCTGCTGAGTACCATCCACATAGCAAGCACCCACCCCTCTGAATCATTCATCTAGTATCAGGCTGGGTGCATGTAGCAAGCACCCACCCCTCTGAATCCTTCCTCTAGGATTAGGCTGGGTACACATAGCAAGCACCCACCCCTCTGAATCCTTCATCTAGGATTAGGCTGGGTACACATAGCAAGCACCCACCCCTCTGAATCCTTCCATCTAGGATTAGGCTGGGTGCATGTAGCAAGCACCCACCCCTCTGAATCCTTCCATCTAGGATTAGGCTGGGTACACATAGCAAGCACCCACCCCTCTGAATCCTTCCATCTAGGATTAGGCTGGGTGCATGTAGCAAGCACCCACCCCTCTGAATCCTTCATCTAGTATTAGGCTGGGCACACATAGCAAGCACCCACCCCTCTGAATCCTTCATCTAGGATTAGGCTGGGTGCATGTAGCAAGCACCCATCCCTCTGAATCCTTCATCTAAGATTAGGCTGGGTACACATAGCAAGCACCCACCCCTCTGAATCCTTCCATCTAGGATTAGGCTGGGTGCATGTAGCAAGCACCCACCCCTCTGAATCCTTCATCTAGGATTAGGCTGGGTGCATGTAGCAAGCACCCACCCCTCTGAATCCTTCCATCTAGGATTAGGCTGGGTGCACATAGCAAGCACCCACCCCTCTGAATCCTTCCTCTAGGATTAGGCTGGGTGCATGTAGCAAGCACCCACCCTCTGAATCCTTCATCTAGTATTAGGCTGGGTACACATAGCAAGCACCCACCCCTCTGAATCCTTCCATCTAGGATTAGGTTGGGTGCATGTAGCAAGCACCCACCCCTCTGAATCCTTCATCTAGGATTAGGCTGGGTACACATAGCAAGCACCCACCCCTCTGAATCCTTCATCTAGGATTAGGCTGGGTGCATGTAGCAAGCACCCACCCCTCTGAATCCTTCATCTAGTATTAGGCTGGGTGCATGTAGCAAGCACCCACCCCTCTGAATCCTTCATCTAGGATTAGGCTGGGTACACATAGCAAGCACCCACCGCTCTGAATCCTTCATCTAGGATTAGGCTGGGTGCATGTAGCAAGCACCCACTCCTCTGAATCCTTCATCTAGTATTAGGCTGGGTGCATGTAGCAAGCACCCACCTCTCTGAATCCTTCCACCTACAGGATTAGGCTGGGTAGCACCCACCCCTCTGAATCCTTCATCTAGTATTAGGCTGGGTGCACATAGCAAGCACCCACCCCTCTGAATCCTTCATCTAGTATTAGGCTGGGCACACATACATGTAGCAAGCACCCACCCCTCTAAATCCTTCATCTAGTATTAGGCTGGGCACACATAGCAAGCACCCACCCCTCTGAATCCTTCATCTAGGATTAGGCTGGGTACACATAGCAAGCACTCAAGAAGTCCACATGGACTGCTGTCACTGAAGTGAGGGCGGGGGGGGGTGAGGCCCTCAAGTCGATACTGGACATAAGTGAGTGAAGAATTCTCACCAAGAGACTAATATATTTGGGTTACTTGTCAGGAATTGGTTTATAATTGCATATGAACCTTTCACAATTACTAAAATGGAAGAAATTGGCGTCTCCTTGGCACTTGGTAATTGCAATACAATTGCTTTGTGATAGGAGTAGTGTATTCTGAGTTGGTGTGTGAATGGGAGTGGCCCCATAGCCTTGAAAATCATCTGTTTGATACTTAAGAATATTTACACTGCCTTTGAGGAAACGCAGCTGATTCTGGAATGAAACACTGGTGGATTTTTAAGGGATTTTTGGTTCCAGAAATGAGGTTAACTTCTTGGAATAAATAAAATGATGGTGGTATAGCTTTTACTGTTTACATATGAAGGATTCAGAGGGGGATTCAGAGGGGTGGGTGCTTGCTATGTGCACCCAGCCTGATACTAGAAGGAAGGATTCAGAGGAGTGGGAGCTTGCTATGTGCACCCAGCCTGATACTAGAAGGAAGGATTCAGAGGAGTGGGTGCTTGCTATGTGCACCCAGCCTGATACTAGAAGGAAGGATTCAGAAGAGTGGGTGCTTGCTACGTGCACCCAGCCTGATACTAGAAGGAAGGATTCAGAGGAGTGGGTGCTTGCTACGTGCACCCAGCCTGATACTAGAAGGAAGGATTCAGAGGAGTGGGTGCTTGCTACATGCACCCAGCCTGATACTAGAAGGAAGGATTCAGAGGAGTGGGTGCTTGCTACGTGCACCCAGCCTGATACTAGAAGGAAGGATTCAGAGGAGTGGGTGCTTGCTACGTGCACCCAGCCTGATACTAGAAGGAAGGATTCAGAGGAGTGGGTGCTTGCTATGTGCACCCAGCCTGATACTAGAAGGAAGGATTCAGAGGAGTGGGTGCTTGCTACGTGCACCCAGCCTGATACTAGAAGGAAGGATTCAGAGGAGTGGGTGCTTGCTATGTGCACCCAGCCTGATACTAGAAGGAAGGAATCAGAGGAGTGAGAGCTTGCTACGTGCACCCAGCCTGATACTAGAAGGAAGGATTCAGAGGAGTGGGTGCTTGCTACGTGCACCCAGCCTGATACTAGAAGGAAGGATTCAGAGGAGTGGGTGCTTGCTATGTGCACCCAGCCTGATACTAGAAGGAAGGATTCAGAGGAGTGGGTGCTTGCTACGTGCACCCAGCCTGATACTAGAAGGAAGGATTCAGAGGAGTGGGTGCTTGCTATGTGCACCCAGCCTGATACTAGAAGGAAGGAATCAGAGGAGTGAGAGCTTGCTACGTGCACCCAGCCTGATACTAGAAGGAAGGATTCAGAGGAGTGGGTGCTTGCTACATGCACCCAGCCTGATACTAGAAGGAAGGATTCAGAGGAGTGGGTGCTTGCTACATGCACCCAGCCTGATACTAGAAGGAAGGATTCAGAGGAGTGGGTGCTTGCTACGTGCACCCAGCCTGATACTAGAAGGAAGGATTCAGAGAAATGGGTGCTTGCTACATGCACCCAGCCTGATACTAGAAGGAAGGATTCAGAGGAGTGGGTGCTTGCTACGTGCACCCAGCCTGATACTAGAAGGAGGGATTCAGAGGAGTGGGTGCTTGCTACATGCACCCAGCCTGATACTAGAAGGAAGGATTCAGAGGAGTGGGTGCTTGCTACATGCACCCAGCCTGATACTAGAAGGAAGGATTCAGAGGAGTGGGTGCTTGCTACATGCACCCAGCCTGATACTAGAAGGAAGGATTCAGAGGAGTGGGTGCTTGGGATTCAGAGGAGTGGGTGCTTGCTACATGCACCCTAGGTGAAGGACTCCAAGGGGTGGGTGCTTTCTATGTGTACTCAGCTTAATCCTAGATAGAAGGATTCAGAGACATGTGCTTGCAACGTGTACTAGGCTTAAGGCTGGTTCACACCACGACGCTGGCCAAGCATTGCATTGCGTGTTGTCAATTGACCTTTGACCCGATCTGCCGCGGACACGCAATGTTCTGATTGGTCCGACGCTGCATTTCAGATGCTGGATTAGAAAAAAGTTCTAATCCAGCGTCTGAAATGCAGCGTCGGACCAATCAGTGTCCGTCTTTGTTGAGTGTGATTCAAGAGTAAGGTCAATTGACTACACGCAATGCAACGCTCGGCCAGTGTCGTGTTGTGAACCAGCCTTTAGTCTCAGGTGAAGGATTCCAAGGGGTGGGTGGTTGTGCTTGCTACGTGTACTAGGCTTAGTCTCAGGTGAAGGATTCCAAGGGGTGGGTGGTTATTACGTGTACTGTGTCTAGTCCTAGAGAGAAGGATTCAGAGGCATGTGCTTGCTACATGTACTAGGCTTAGTCTCAGGTGAAGGATTCCAAGGGGTGGGTGGTTGTTAAGTGTACTCTCTCTAGTCCTAGAGAGAAGGATTCAGAGGCATGTGCTTGCTACGTGTACTAGGCTAAGTCTCAGGTGAAGGATTGTTATGTGTACTCATTCTAATCCTAGAGAGAAGGGGAGGTGGTGGGGGTACATGGTTCTGCTACTAAGTCTCTGACTGCAAGCTTTGGAAGGACTTTTATGGAGAACTGGGTAAAATATTTAATGGTTGAAGTTAGAAATCTCCAGCTATAATAAATGTTGATAGGAGGGCTCAGAGTACATCCAGCTGTAGTTAATATTGAGAGGAGGGCTCTGAGTACATTAACATCCAGCTATAGTTAATGTTGAGAGGAGGGCTCTGAGTACATTAACATCCAGCTATAGTTAATATTGAGAGGAGGGCTCTGAGCACATTAACATCCAGCTATAGTTAATGTTGAGAGGAGGGCTCTGAGTACATTAACATCCAGCTATAGTTAATATTGAGAGGAGGGCTCTGAGTACATTAACTCCAGCTAATTAGTATTGAAAGGAGGTCTCAGAATGATTAACATCCAGCTGTAATTAATATTGAGAGGAGATCTCAGAATGCATTCACATCTTCTAGCTGTAATTAATATTGAGAGAGGAGGTCTTAGAATGCATTAACATCCAGCTGTAATTAATATTGAGAGGAGGTCTCAGAATGCATTAACATCTAGCTGTAATTAATATTGAGAGGTCTTAGAATGCATTAACATCCAGCTGTAATTAATATTGAGAGGAGGTCTTAGAATGCATTAACATCCAGCTGTAATTAATATTGAGAGGAGGTCTTAGAATGCATTAACATCCAGCTGTAATTAATATTGAGAGGAGGTCTCAGAATGCATTAACATCTAGCTGTAATTAATATTGAGAGGTCTTAGAATGCATTAACATCCAGCTGTGATTAATATTGAGAGGAGGTCTCAGAATGCATTAACATCCAGCTGTAATTAATATTGAGGGAGGTCTCAGAATGCATTCACATCTAGCTGTAATTAATATTGAGAGGAGGTCTCAGAATGATTAACATCCAGCTGTAATTAATATTGAGAGGAGGTCTCAGAATGCATTAACATCCAGCTGTAATTAATATTGAGGGAGGTCTCAGAATGCATTCACATCTAGCTGTAATTAATATTGAGAAGTCTCGGAATGCATTCACATCTAGCTGTAGTTGAGGAGGTCTCAGAAGACATTAACATCTAGCTTGTAGTTAATGTTGATAGAAGGTCTCAGAATAATTAATAGCCAAGGTTGAGCCCTAGTACATCAACAACATTGCCAATAACAAATCAATTTTGATGCTTGTAAAACTCGTACAGAACTGCTAAAAGTGCAATGTGTGTATTATCAAACTAGCAGATGTTTATAATATGAATTTAAACTCCAAAAGTGGTGCTATGCTCTCGTCGAACTACATAATTGGCAATAATGTGAGTGCCAATTAAGCACTTAATGGGGAACAGTCTGCAGAGAACACGCTGGACACACACGGGATTGCATTTATTGCACATTCTCCTTGAGGTGCTGAATGGCCATAATTGGGTCAGTGGAGGAAGACTCTCTTGCTTGCTGATGAGTTGACAGTTGAGGTGGAGAGCGGATCACCCTCGCCAATGCCCTTAAATGGAAAACCGAACAGAACACATGCATGCATACGTACACACATACAAATTGCATACACACATACAGATTTACATACACACACACATACAGACATGAATGTGTCCAGATAAATCCAGGGATAAATCCAGGGATACTGGCTATCTTCTAAGGATGTCCAAAGTCTTGCCTCCTAATACTGGCTAGGGTTGTAGGCAAGGACTTCGAGCCGTCCGGAATCATCTATGGATGTTCAAAGTTCTAATACCAGCTAGGGCTAGGGATTTGTGAAAGAACTCTCAACCTCCTGGGATCTTCTGTGGATGTCCAAAGTTTGTACCTAATACTAGCGAGGGCTAGAGATGTGGGCAAGAACTTTGAACTTGAAGCATCAATGGTTGATCCCTGGCTACTGCACTGCACCATCCTGAGATAATTTAATTGTTTATGGGTAATCTGTAATTGGTAATCCTTCTCTAATTGTCATGCCCTCTCTAATTAATCGACCCTATCTAATTAGTAATCTCTTCTCTAATTAGTTGGGGGATCCTCCTCCTCCACCCCCTCCCTTCCTCCCTCAATGATAACAGCTGCTGCCATAGCTACAGCTCGTTTTGTCAGGATATTTCCTTTAGACTGCATTGCTGTGTAGCTTCTGACTTGCCTCTAAGCAGCTGTAGGTCTAGAGGGCAACTAATTGGGAACCATTGTAGCCTAGTTGCCTTTAGGCTTGATATTTAATTTTACAAGTCTGGATTATTTATTGTTCTTCCTTGCTATATACTGGGACAATGAAATTAAATGGACCCTCCGACACTCAGAGGGTTAAAGCATCTGTATGGAGGAGGAAGAAGGAGAGGACAGATTCAGCCCCTCCAAGAGCCAAGAAGGCCAAGAGAAGTTCACCTGCTAGCTGTGTATCGGTAGAGAAACAGAGGAACAAATGTGCCAAGCAGTTCAAGGAACGCTATCTTTTTTTTGCATTCATTTTTTCATTTTTTGCACTTCTTTTCTAAAGATTATGATGGAACAGAAATAGAAACCTGGAACAGAAAACCTGGAACAGAAAACAGTATTTTTTGGAATGGAAAATGATCTCCTCTTAATTAGCCATCCCTCCTTAATTAACATTCTCTATAATTAACCATCCACTGTTCTTAGTCATCTCCTCTCTATGTAATGAGCCCCTTTCATTTGTCACCCCCTCTAATTAGTCTTCTCGACCACTGTGTGAGCACTCGCCTACCTACCCACTGTGTGAGCACTCACCTACCTACCCACTGTGTCAGCACTCACCTACCTACCCACTGTGTCAGCACTCACCTACCTACCCACTCTGTCAGCACTCACCTACCTACCCACTGTGTCAGCACTCACCTACCTACCCACTGTGTGAGCACTCACCTACCTACCCACTGTGTGAGCACTCACCTACCTACCCACTGTGTGAGCACTCACCTACCTACCCACTGTGTGAGCACTCACCTACCTACCCACTGTGTCAGCACTCACCTACCTACCCATGTGTGAGCACTCACCTACCTACCCACTGTGTCAGCACTCACCTACCTACCCACTGTGTGAGCACTCACCTACCTACCCACTGTGTCAGCACTCACCTACCTACCCACTGTGTCAGCACTCACCTACCTACCCACTGTGTCAGCACTCACCTACCTACCCACTGTGTGAGCACTCACCTACCTACCCACTGTGTCAGCACTCACCTACCTACCCACTGTGTCAGCACTCACCTACCTACCCACTGTGTCAGCACTCACCTACCTACCCACTGTCTCAGCACTCACCTACCTACCCACTGTGTGAGTACTCACCTACCTACCCACTGTGTCAGCACTCACCTACCTACCCACTGTGTGAGCACTCACCTACCTACCCACTGTGTCAGCACTCACCTACCTACCCACTGTGTCAGCACTCACCTACCTACCCACTGTGTCAGCACTCACCTACCTACCCACTGTGTCAGCACTCACCTACCTACCCACTGTCTCAGCACTCACCTACCTACCCACTGTGTGAGTACTCACCTACCTACCCACTGTGTCAGCACTCACCTACCTACCCACTGTGTGAGCACTCACCTACCTACCCACTGTGTCAGCACTCACCTACCCACCTGCTGTGTGAGCACTCACCTACCTACCCACTGTGTCAGCACTCACCTACCTACCCACTGTGTGAGCACTCACCTACCTACCCACTGTGTCAGCACTCACCTACCTACCCACTGTGTGAGCACTCACCTACCTACCCACTGTGTCAGCACTCACCTACCCACCTGCTGTGTGAGCACTCACCTACCTACCCACTGTGTCAGCACTCACCTACCTACCCACTGTGTCAGCACTCACCTACCTACCCACTGTGTCAGCACTCACCTACCTACCTACCCACTGTGTCAGCACTCACCTACCTACCCACTGTGTCAGCACTCACCTACCTACCGACTGTGTCAGCACTCACCTACCTACCCACTGTGTCAGCACTCACCTACCTACCCACTGTGTCAGCACTCACCTACCTACCCACTGTGTCAGCACTCACCTACCTACCCACTGTGTCAGCACTCACCTACCTACCCACTGTGTCAGCACTCACCTACCCACCCACTGTGTGAGCACTCACCTACCCACCCACTGTGTCAGCACTCACCTACCTACCCACTGTGTCAGCACTCACCTACCTACCCACTGTGTGAGCACTCACCTACCTACCCACTGTGTCAGCACTCACCTACCTACCCACTGTGTGAGCACTCACCTACCTACCATGTGTGAGCGCACTCACCTACCTACCCACTGTGTGAGCACTCACCTACCTACCCACTGTGTGAGCACTCACCTACCTACCCACTGTGTCAGCACTCACCTACCCACCCACTGTGTCAGCACTCACCTGTCCTCCAAACTTTCACAGGGCTGGGTGCTTGCTGCATGTACCCTACTTATCAGGATGAATGTTTCAGAGAGGTGTGTGTGTCACGTGTGCAGTGCTGACTGGGTGCCGTAACTCTGCACGTGAAGCAAGACAGTCAGAGACTGCGAATCTGGGCCACTCCCAACAACTTTTCTTTCGCAATATATCCGAACAAAACAATATATCCGAACAATACTATATTTGGATCGACTAGTCAACAAAGAAATTGTCTCTGGGGGTTGGGGTGGTGGTCAGCCTCACTAGCTAAGTGCTGCATTAAGCGAGCTCTTTCATAGCTCATTGTCACCATCTTCATAATTTGTGAGTTATCATTGCCAATGTGAATACACATGTGCAGGTAAACAACATGGCCCTTGATGCCAAGCGCCATGCCACTTCTGGCGATGGTGGCTTCTAGCAACGTGTATGACCACTAAAATCTAATGATTGGTCCTTAGCCCAGGCCTAACCCATCCATAAAGTCATCCATAAGTTTTTGTGTAATCTTGCTTAACAGAGACACAGACAAACCAATCAACCAGGAGCAGGTATGCTGGTAGAACCCTGGTGGACCAATGATAATGTAGCCCTGGACCCAGCAGAGTCTTGCATTATTGGCATTGTCTCTCAGTGTTGTGCATGACTCTAGCAAATGACATCGGTCGGTGCTTGTCATGCACCAAATGACGTAGTTTTTATCCCGAGCATAGCGGAGACAGAGAGATTCGCTCTACCTCATTAGGTTAAACCACAGGCTTTATACAGGCCAATGCACAACTGACTAGCCCGTGTGCCGGTGCTTGTCATGCACCAAATGACGTAGTTTTTATCCCGAGCATAGCGGAGACAGAGAGATTCGCTCTACCTCATTAGGTTAAACCACAGGCTTTATACAGGCCAATGCACAACTGACTAGCTCGTGTGCATGCAGGCACTCTCGTAATGACTGCCTCTCATGGCCGGCACTTCCCTTAAGAGGAGAGAAATGACCGCTAATACATTTAGCTGAGCTGTGAATAGGCTGTCTGTCACAAGTCTAAGTATATATGGCAAAGTGCATATTTGTATGAAGGTACAGACTTATAAAGTTAAATGGTATTCATAGAGTACTATTAGGATCACTTACATGGCAACATGCATATTTGTATGGTACACAGGTATTAATTAAATGTAAATGGATGTTGCCATAAGTGGATGTTACTATGTATAGGTGTTACTATATATATATATATATATATTGATGATACTACCAGGCAGTGTGCTAGCACTTCCTAATGTTGGTTTCCAAAGTGGTGGACACTTTAAAATAAACACACAATTTGAAGATAGTTATATTTCAGTAGGGCTTTTATTGGAAAACTTCTTAGCATGGTTGCAGCAGTTCAAAATTGCTTCCAGTGAGACTTCAGAATCCTTCGCTGAGTAAGTAAACTGTAAGGCTGATGAGGGTATAACACGAGAGAAATAATTTAAAAATGAAGAAGCAAAATTCATTTCAAGATCAATCTATTTTCTGTTCCTTCTCAGCGCATCTTGCGCACAATATGTCCATTCATAACGATCTTAGTACCAACTTATTCACTGGCTTTACTACGACTACTCTGTTTCTCACACTGGGTAAGGATTATCAGTCTAACTAGCTCACGTGCTGCATTATAATCAGGCCGTCAGTTGAGTTCCTGCAAATCCTCTGCTGCTGTTGTTTGGTTTGTGGAGCTCTGTTCACCCTTTACCAAGTCTTCCAAGGGGGAGGAACAAAAGTGCTTGGCATCCGCTGAGTTGTTGTAGCACAGGAAGGAGTAGCAAGTTAGAAGAAAGTGTTTACAGGAAGGCTCCCAAACTCGAGTCGCAGAAGCTCAAAATCGGACTTCACAGAACTCAGACACCAGATGTTGGTGTTGCTTGGCTGGGTAGCTGTCAGTATTGAAGCTGCTGGACTAGAACACCTCCAACAAGCCTCTCCATTGGACTGCACGGTCAAAAACGAGACTTGCACACATGTAGTCGACTAGCAGTTAGACTACCCTTTACCATTTACAATCATATACGCTACTATTATTCTGCTTTTTGAAGAGTGCATGATTTCAAATGGTAAAGGGTTGTCTAACTGATTGTGGTCTCCATGGAAACATTCCAAATTTCCTTTTTTGGTTTGACAAGTCATCACAGAACAATTATAATGCAGTGCAGCCTCGCTAATGCAACAGGGCTAATTCAAACCCAGCAAATCCAATGGAGATTAGCAAGTATATACAGTAGCCTTGCCAGTTCCTAGTGCTTCTACCCAATAGGTTTGTATGTACTGTACCAACCCAAACAACCGTTTGTGGTGTGTGTACAAGTTTCTGTTGTGTACAAGTCTATGAGCAACTTCTTGGTGTGTACAAGTAATTCTTTCTTCACTGAAACCCAGCCTATAGTATACTGAATGATTGACCACCATAACTCAGAAGAAGCTAACTGAATATTTCTCTGTTTAGTTTATTGTACTACACTATAGTAGTTATGTACACATGCAGTGCTGTATAAATAATTACAACTACAGAAAGTGCTACAGAAATTATTACAACTGCAGTAAGTGCTGTATAAATTATTACAACTACAGTAAGTGCTGCATAAATTATTACAACTACAGAAAGTGCTACAGAAATTATTACAACTGCAGTAAGTGCTGTATAAATTATTACAACTACAGTAAGTGCTGCATAAATTATTACAAGTATAAATTATTACAACTACACTAAGTGCTGTATAAATTATTACAAACTACAGTAATTGCTGTATAAATTATTACAACTACAGTAAGTGCTGTATAAATTATTACAACTACAGTAAGTGCTGTATAAATTATTACAACTACAGTAAGTGCTGCATAAATTATTACAAGTATAAATTATTACAACTACAGTAAGTGCTGTATAAATTATTACAACTACAGTAAGTGCTGTATAAATTATTACAACTACAGTAAGTGCTGTATAAATTATTACAACTACAGTAAGTTCTGTATAAATTATTACAACTGCAGTAAGTGCTGTATAAATTATTACAACTACAGTAAGTGCTGTATAAATTATTACAACTGCAGTAAGTGTTGTATAAATTATTACAACTGCAGTAAGTGTTGTATAAATTATTACAACTGCAGTAAGTGTTGTATAAATTATTACAACTGCAGTAAGTGCTGTATAAATTATTACAACTACAGTAAGTGCTGTATAAATTATTACAACTGCAGTAAGTGCTGTATAAATTATTACAACTGCAGTAAGTGTTGTATAAATTATTACAACTACAGTAAGGGCTGTATAAATTATTACAACTGCAGTAAGTGCTGTATAAATTATTACAACTGTAGTGAGTGATGTATAAATTATTACTACAGTACCAATTATACAATTTGAGTGATCCTACCAATCCCAACACCCCTAGGTACAGGCCTATTGCCAGGCTGCACTCTACTACAATAGATGATCAGTTTTTGGTTTAATAATTGAAGTCAGCTACAAATTGCCCTACAATGTATATATATATTATATATATATATACACACACAAACTTTTCTTTCCTTGCAGTATGTATGTGTGCATTATTAGGCACCATCGGGAATGTTTGTAGAAGGTGTGGCTTATATCCTGGCCAGGACATTACTAGGAAAACAATAATAACAAGCACTGCAATGTTTGGTACAGGGTGTAACTGCAATTTTTAGTAGGGTGGGTGATAACTTAATCATAGTACCTAGATATCTAGACCACTTACGAACAGGTATTATGTAAGTATACACCTTAGGCTTGTTCAAACGATTTGTTAGCTGGATACTAATTGAGGGAGGTTACTAATAGAGGAAGGTTACTAATAGAGAGAGGTTGCTAATGGAGCTTATTAATAGAGACAGATTACTAATAGAAGGAGTTACTAACAGAAGGAGGTAATAGAGGAAGCTTATTAATAGAGGGAGGTTACTAATAGAGAGAGGTTACTAATAGAGGAAGGTTACTAATAGAGAGAGGTTGCAAATGGAGCTTATTAATAGAGACAGATTACTAATAGAAGGAGTTACTAACAGAAAGAGGTTATAGAGGAAGCTTTCTAATAGAGGAAGTTACTAACAGAAGGAGGTAATAGAGGAAGCTTACTAATTAAGGGAGGTTACTAATAGAGAGAGGTTACTAATAGAGAGAGGTTACTAATAGAGAGAGGTTGCTAGTGGAGCTTATTAATAGAGGCAGTTTACTAATAGAGGGAGTTACTAACAGAAGGAGGTAATAGAGGAAGCTTTCTAATTAAGGGAGTTTACTAATAGAGGGAGGTTGCTAATAGAGAGAGGAGAGAGGTTGCTAGTGGAGCTTATTAATAGAGGCAGTTTACTAATAGAGGAAGTTAGTAACAGAAGGAGGTAATAGAGGAAGCTTATTAATAGAGGGAGGCTAACTGAGTAAAGTGAGCCCTTGCTAGAAAATTGAATGTTAAAGTTTGTATTGCCACACAAGGCCATGATCTATCTATCTATCTACCTATTGTATATTCACCCGTAGAAGTTGTGGGCGGGTCACCTACCTTAGGTTGAATGATCTATGTAAACAAGTATACAGTTATCATGGAGGGGAAAATATCAAGAGAACAAGCTGACAGATTCTAAAATATCAAGAGAACTACTGGCCACATGGAGTCTTGTCCACAGCCTGCATAGTTAGCAGCTGTCTGGGCAGGGATGCTGGAGTTCTGCTATGACTGCATAGTTTCTCAATTGCTCAGCATAGCTATGGAGGTGGATACACCATTTGTCATGAGGTGTTGAAACTCTATTGAGCTTGGCGAGATTGTGACACAGATCCTCGTCTGCACTGCAACTAGTGAGTGCTTCCCTCTGAGGTGTTGAAACTCTATCAAGCTTGGCGAAGTTAGGACACAGATCCTCACCTGCACTGCCACTAGTGAGTGCTTCCCTCTGAGACCCAGCGAGACAAAAGAGAACAGGCTTCAGAGTGTGTGCTGTATGGGGAACTGCTTGTATATAGTTCATAGAGGAGGAGAGATATGTTAATAATGGAGAATGCACTGAACACAAACTCAGCAAGAGAAGTCTAGAATTATTGTCAGCACGTGCATGGTCTTCTCTATGCTCTGATGATTCTGTTACCAACAAATACTGCCTATGACCTCTCTCATGGTGACTGGAATTATTGTCAGCACGTGCGTGATCTTCCCTATGCTCTGATGATTCTATTACCAACAAATACTGCCTATGACCTCTCTCATGGTGACTGGAATTATTGTCAGCATGTGCGTGATCTTCCCTTTGCTCTGATGATTCTATTACCAACAAATACTGCCTATGACCTCTCTCATGATGACTGGAATTATTGTCAGCACGTGCGTGATCTTCCCTATGCTCTGATGATTCTGTTACCAACAAATACTGCCTATGACCTCTCTCATGGTGACTGGAATTATTGTCAGCACGTGCGTGGTATTGTCTATGCTCTGATGATTCTGTTACCAACAAATACTGCCTATGACCTCTCTCATGGTGACTGGAATTATTGTCAGCACGTGCATGGTCTTCTCTATGCTCTGATGATTCTGTTACCAACAAATACTGCCTATGACCTCTCTCATGTTGACTGGAATTATTGTCAGCACGTGCGTGGTATTGTCTATGCTCTGATGATTCTGTTACCAACAAATACTGCCTATGACCTCTCTCATGTTGACTGGAATTATTGTCAGCACGTGCGTTATCTTCCCTATGCTCTGATAATTCTGTTACCAACAAATACTGCCTATGACCTCTCTCATGGTGACTGGAATTATTGTCAGCACGTGCGTGGTCTTCCCTATGCTCTGATGATTCTGTTACCAACAAATACTGCCTATGACCTCTCTCATGGTGACTGGAATTATTGTCAGCACGTGCATGGTCTTCTCTATGCTCTGATGATTCTGTTACCAACAAATACTGCCTATGACCTCTCTCATGGTGACTGGAATTATTGTCAGCACGTGCGTGGTCTTCTCTATGCTCTGATGATTCTATTACCAACAAATACTGCCTGATGACCTCTCTCATGGTGACTGGAATTATTGTTAGCACTCATTTTCCCTTCAGTGCTCTGACAACTCATCAGCAACAAGCACTCCCTGACGACCTTACTCTAAAAGTAATCTCTTTCTAAGTAGCCCTAATGAAACCCTCCTCTCTCAGTCACAACGATTCGATTTCACAGTCAACCAGCCACTTGTGTTGCAGGACATCAGGTTGTGCAAACATGTGCATCTTAAGTTGGGCCTTTTAAAAGAAAATGCATGTGTACTCAAGTATAATGGCATGTAAAGAACATGCATGTGCACTTACTTGTACCATAGACAAATATAATGGCACGTAAAGAACATGCATGTGCACTTAACCATACACAAGTATAATGGCATGTAAAGAACATGCATGTGTACTTAACCATACACAAGTATAATGGCACGTAAAGAACATGCATGTGCACTTACCATACACAAGTATAATGGCATGTAAAGAACATGCATGTGTACTTAACCATACACAAGTATAATGGCACGTAAAGAACATGCATGTGTACTTGCCATAGACAAGTATAATGGCATGTAAAGAACATGCATGTGTACTTAAGCATGCACAAGTATAATGGCACGTAAAGAACATGCATGTTAGACAAGTATAACGGCATGTAAAGAACATGCATGTGTACTTAACCATATACAAGTATAAAGGCATGTAAAGAACATGCATGTGTACTTAGCCATACACAAGTATAATGGCATGCATTTAAAGAACATGCATGTGCACTTAACCATACACAAGTATATTGGCATGTAAAAAACATGCATAAGTGCACTTAACCATACACAAGTGTATTGGCATGTAAAGAACATGCATGTGCACTTACCATGCACAAGTATATTGGCATGTAAAGAACATGCATGTGCACTTACCATGCACAAGTATAATGGCACAAGTATAATGGCGGGGAAACAAAGACTTTGGCGGCAAATTGCATTACTCGATACACAATGCATTTCTAGCGGTGGTATGTGGTTACTGCTAGAAATGAATGCAAGGCATTGTCTGACAGGCTGAAACACCCTTCCTAACCTGGTTTTGTGTCTGAAGTCTTAGCATAGTTACATTGCACTGCTGTAGTCGTTGCCCTAGCAACTGTCCAGGCCCTAATCTTGTCTACATTGTTGTCATGTCAGCATGGTGGTGTAATGTGATTGTGATGTGGAAAAGTGGCTGAGGTTTGTGTATTATTATATGTCCCTTACAGATGGAAATAATGCACGCTAGACATAACACTAACCTCGGGGAACATACAGATCTTGAGACACACACAGACCTTGAGGCAAGACCTTGAAACACACACAGACCTTGAGACACACACAGACCTTGAGACACACAGACCTTGAGATACACACAGACCTTGAGACACACAGACCTTGAGACACACAGACCTTGAGATACACACAGACCTTGAGACTCACACACAAACCTTGACCCATCAGATCTTGAGACACACACAGACCTTGAGACACACACAGACCTTGACCCATCAGACCTTGAGACAACTTTTGCAAGGTTGAACAACCTGATGCCCTGCCAAATATTCTACTGGCAACTTCTGATATGGAAATTAGCCTGTAGAGGTGTGACTGCAAAGTGAGGATTTTCTAATGGAAGCTGCTTCTCCAAATGAAGAGTGAGGTCATCAGACAGTGCTTGCAGGCTGGCAGTATTGTCAGGGCAGAGAAGGGAACACCATGCAGAAGCTGACAAGAACTGCAGACAACTTGTTTAAAAAAACACTTTGCACTCATGCTGTTGATATAATTATGTTCAGTCCATCATTAGCACATCTCTCCCATAATGAAAATATGTCTCATCTCTCCTCTAGTACAACTATGTAGCCAATTTGTACTCACAGTTGGAGGGGGCAGAAGCAAGTGACAGCAAGTGCAAGAAATTGTGTCCTGACACTACACCCTGCCAAGCTTGCTAGAGATCCTACACTATCTTGACAAATGGTGTATCCTCCTTCATGTTGAGGAATTGAGTAGCTATCCCTGCAAGCTTGCTAGAGATTCTACACTATCTTGACAAATGGTGTATCCTCCTTCATGTTGAGGAATTGAGTAGCTATCCCTGCAAGCTTGCTAGAGATTCTACACTATCTTGACAAATGGTGTATCCTCCTTCATGTTGAGGAATTGAGTAGCTATCCCTACAAGCTTGCTAGAGATCCTACACTATCTTGAAAAATGGTGTATCCTCCTTCATGTTGAGGAATTGAGTAGCTATCCCTGCAAGCTTGCTAGAGATCCTACACTATCTTGACAAATGGTGTATCCTCCTTCATGTTGAGGAATTGAGTAGCTATCCCTGCAAGCTTGCTAGAGATCCTACACTATCTTGACAAATGGTGTATCCTCCTTCATGTTGAGGAATTGAGTAGCTATCCCTGCAAGCTTGCTAGAGATTCTACACTATCTTGACAAATGGTGTATCCTCCTTCATGTTGAGGAATTGAGTAGCTATCCCTGCAAGCTTGCTGGAGATCCTACACTATCTTGACAAATGGTGTATCCTCCTTCATGTTGAGGAATTGAGTAGCTATCCCTGCAAGCTTGCTAGAGATCCTACACTATCTTGACAAATGGTGTATCCTCCTTCATGTTGAGGAATTGAGTAGCTATCCCTGCAAGCTTGCTAGAGATTCTACACTATCTTGACAAATGGTGTATCCTCCTTCATGTTGAGGAATTGAGTAGCTATCCCTGCAAGCTTGCTAGAGATTCTACACTATCTTGACAAATGATGTATCCTCCTTCATGTTGAGGAATTGAGTAGCTTTCCCTGCAAGCTTGCTAGAGATTCTACACTATCTTGACAAATGGTGTATCCTCCTTCATGTTGAGGAATTGAGTAGCTATCCCTGCAAGCTTGCTAGAGATTCTACACTATCTTGACAAATGGTGTATCCTCCTTCATGTTGAGGAATTGAGTAGCTATCCCTGCAAGCTTGCTAGAGATCCTACACTATCTTGACAAATGGTGTATCCTCCTTCATGTTGAGGAATTGAGTAGCTATCCCTGCAAGCTTGCTAGAGATTCTACACTATCTTGACAAATGGTGTATCCTCCTTCATGTTGAGGAATTGAGTAGCTATCCCTGCAAGCTTGCTAGAGATCCTACACTATCTTGACAAATGGTATATCCTCCTTCATGTTGAGGAATTGAGTAGCTATCCCTGCAAGCTTGCTAGAGATCCTACACTATCTTGACAAATGGTGTATCCTCCTTCATGTTGAGGAATTGAGTAGCTATCCCTGCAAGCTTGCTAGAGATCCTACACTATCTTGACAAATGGTGTATCCTCCTTCATGTTGAGGAATTGAGTAGCTATCCCTGCAAGCTTGCTAGAGATCCTACACTATCTTGACAAATGGTGTATCCTCCTTCATGTTGAGGAATTGAGTAGCTATCCCTGCAAGCTTGCTAGAGATTCTACACTATCTTGACAAATGGTGTATCCTCCTTCATGTTGAGGAATTGAGTAGCTTTCCCTGCAAGCTTGCTAGAGATTCTACACTATCTTGACAAATGGTATATCCTCCTTCATGTTGAGGAATTGAGTAGCTATCCCTGCAAGCTTGCTAGAGATCCTACACTATCTTGACAAATGGTGTATCCTCCTTCATGTTGAGGAATTGAGTAGCTATCCCTGCAAGCTTGCTAGAGATCCTACACTATCTTGACAAATGGTGTATCCTCCTTCATGTTGAGGAATTGAGTAGCTATCCCTGCAAGCTTGCTAGAGATTCTACACTATCTTGACAAATGGTGTATCCTCCTTCATGTTGAGGAATTGAGTAGCTATGTCAGAGTGAAGCTCCAGCATCCTTTCCCTCACAGCTGCTAACAACCATGCGGCCATTATCACTCCTCTGCGGCCAGTTTTAGGGTTTTTTTATTTTTCATTTCCACTCGCCCACTTCTCTGCACCATACATCATGTGAGCCATTTTACGGGTGAATGATGATAGATAGATAGATAAAAAGATAGATATGCCGTGTTCGTTCAATTGGTCAGTGAGGTGTTCCTCTGTTTCCAGATAGAAAATAGAGGAGAGGTTATTAATAGAGGGAGGTTACTAATAGAGGGGGGTTACTAATAGAGGGGGTTTACTAATATACTATTACTGGAGGAGGTTACTATTGAAGGTTAGAGAGAGGTTTCTAATAGAAGGAACTTCTTTCTAATAGAGGGAGCTTACTAATAGAGGGAGCTTTCTAATATATAGAGTGATGTTACATAAGGGAGCTTAGTAATTAATTTACTAATAGATGGAGGTTGCTAATGGAGTGAGATTACTAATACTGTAGATGGAGGTTGCTAATGGAGGGAGATTACTAATAGATGGAGGTTGCTAATGGAGTGAGATTACTAATACTGTAGATGGAGGTTGCTAATGGAGGGAGATTACTAATACTGTAGATGGAGGTTGCTAATGGAGGGAGATTACTAATAGATGGAGGTTGCTAATGGAGTGAGATTACTAATACTGTAGATGGAGGTTGCTAATGGAGGGAGATTACTAATACTGTAGATGGAGGTTGCTAATGGAGGGAGATTACTAATAGATGGAGGTTGCTAATGGAGTGAGATTACTAATACTGTAGATGAAGGTTGCTAATGGAGGGAGATTACTAATAGATGGAGGTTGCTAATTGAGGGAGATTACTAATACTGTAGATGGAGGTTGCTAATGGAGGGAGATTACTAATAATGGCCATTCCGACTGTGTGCAGAGCAAATCTGATAGAGCCTCACCCACAACTCCACTCATACATGTGCTAGATGAATACAAAACTTGGTGGTTGTGCGAGGTCAGGAGGGGAAAAAGCATCCACTATATCTTTTTCCTGCATCAGATGATCCACTATATCTTTTTCCTGCATCAGATGATCAGCACCCAATACTTGGCGCACATATCATTTGTAACTACAGCTAGTCTGAGGGTTCAAAGGTTAACTTTAGTAGTAATAGTCTCACATGGGCATGTGTGGCTGGACGAACTCACCCACAGGGACTGCTCACTCCAGCAGTGAGATTAGTAGCAGCCTTCAATTATGTGCCCCAGCAGTGAGATTAGTGGCAGCCTTGCAATTATGTGCTCCAGCAGTGAGATTAGTGGCAGCCTTGCAATTATGTGCCCCAGCAGTGAGATTAGTAGCAGCCTTGCAATTATGTGCCCCAGCAGTGAGATTAGTGGCAGCCTTGCAATTATGTGCTCCAGCAGTGAGATTAGTGGCAGCCTTGCAATTATCTGCTCCAGCAGTGAGATTAGTGGCAGCCTTGCAATTATGTGCTCCAGCAGTGAGATTAGTGGCAGCCTTGCAATTATGTGCCCCAGCAGTGAGATTAGTGGCAGCCTTGCAATTATGTGCTCCAGCAGTGAGATTAGTGGCAGCCTTGCAATTATGTGCTCCAGCAGTGAGATTAGTAGCAGCCTTGCAATTATGTGCCCCAGCAGTGAGATTAGTGGCAGCCTTGCAATTATGTGCCCCAGCAGTGAGATTATTAGCAGCCTTGCAATTATGTGCTCCAGCAGTGAGATTAGTGGCAGCCTTGCAATTATGTGCCCCAGCAGTGAGATTAGTAGCAGCCTTGCAATTATGTGCCCCAGCAGTGAGATTAGTGGCAGCCTTGCAATTATGTGCTCCAGCAGTGAGATTAGTGGCAGCCTTGCAATTATCTGCTCCAGCAGTGAGATTAGTGGCAGCCTTGCAATTATGTGCTCCAGCAGTGAGATTAGTGGCAGCCTTGCAATTATGTGCCCCAGCAGTGAGATTAGTGGCAGCCTTGCAATTATGTGCTCCAGCAGTGAGATTAGTGGCAGCCTTGCAATTATGTGCTCCAGCAGTGAGATTAGTAGCAGCCTTGCAATTATGTGCTCCAGCAGTGAGATTAGTAGCAGCCTTGCAATTATGTGCCCCAGCAGTGAGATTAGTAGCAGCCTTGCAATTATGTGCTCCAGCAGTGAGATTAGTGGCAGCCTTGCAATTATGTGCTCCAGCAGTGAGGTTAGTGGCAGCCTTGCAATTATGTGCCCCAGCAGTGAGATTAGTGGCAGCCTTGCAATTATGTGCTCCAGCAGTGAGATTAGTGGCAGCCTTGCAATTATGTGCCCCAGCAGTGAGATTAGTGGCAGCCTTGCAATTATGTGCTCCAGCAGTGAGATTAGTGGCAGCCTTGCAATTATGTGCTCCAGCAGTGAGATTAGTGGCAGCCTTGCAATTATGTGCTCCAGCAGTGAGATTAGTAGCAGCCTTGCAATTATGTGCTCCAGCAGTGAGATTATTAGCAGCCTTGCAATTATGTGCTCCAGCAGTGAGATTAGTGGCAGCCTTGCAATTATGTGCTCCAGCAGTGAGATTAGTGGCAGCCTTGCAATTATGTGCTCCAGCAGTGAGATTATTAGCAGCCTTGCAATTATGTGCTCCAGCAGTGAGATTATTGGCAGCCTTGCAATTATGTGCTCCAGCAGTGAGATTAGTGGCAGCCTTGCAATTATGTGCTCCAGCAGTGAGATTAGTGGCAGCCTTGCAATTATGTGCTCCAGCAGTGAGATTAGTGGCAGCCTTGCAATTATGTGCCCCAGCAGTGAGATTAGTGGCAGCCTTGCAATTATGTGCTCCAGCAGTGAGATTAGTGGCAGCCTTGCAATGATGTGCTCCAGCAGTGAGATTATTGGCAGCCTTGCAATTATGTGCTCCAGCAGTGAGATTAGTAGCAGCCTTGCAATTATGTGCTCCAGCAGTGAGATTAGTGGTAGCCTTGCAATTATGTGCTCCAGCAGTGAGATTAGTAGCAGCCTTGCAATTATGTGCCCCAGCAGTGAGATTAGTGGCAGCCTTGCAATTATGTGCTCCAGCAGTGAGATTATTAGCAGCCTTGCAATTATGTGCTCCAGCAGTGAGATTAGTGGCAGCCTTGCAATTATGTGCTCCAGCAGTGAGATTAGTGGCAGCCTTGCAATTATGTGCCCCAGCAGTGAGATTAGTGGCCGGCCTTGCAATTATGTGCTCCAGCAGTGAGATTAGTAGCAGCCTTGCAATTATGTGCTCCAGCAGTGAGATTAGCAGCCTTGCAATTATGTGCTCCAGCAGTGAGATTAGCAGCCTTGCAATTATGTGCTCCAGCAGTGAGATTAGTGGCAGCCTTGCAATTATGTGCTCCAGCAGTGAGATTAGTAGCAGCCTTGCAATTATGTGCCCCAGCAGTGAGATTAGTGGCAGCCTTGCAATTATGTGCCCCAGCAGTGAGATTAGTGGCAGCCTTGCAATTATGTGCCCCAGCAGTGAGATTAGTAGCAGCCTTGCAATTATGTGCTCCAGCAGTGAGATTAGTGGCAGCCTTGCAATTATGTGCCCCAGCAGTGAGATTAGTGGCAGCCTTGCAATTATGTGCTCCAGCAGTGAGATTAGTAGCAGCCTTGCAATTATGTGCTCCAGCAGTGAGATTAGTGGCAGCCTTGCAATTATGTGCTCCAGCAGTGAGATTAGTGGCAGCCTTGCAATTATGTGCTCCAGCAGTGAGATTAGTGGCAGCCTTGCAATTATGTGCTCCAGCAGTGAGATTAGTGGCAGCCTTGCAATTATGTGCCCCAGCAGTGAGATTAGTGGCAGCCTTGCAATTATGTGCCCCAGCAGTGAGATTAGTGGCAGCCTTGCAATTATGTGCTCCAGCAGTGAGATTAGTGGCAGCCTTGCAATTATGTGCCCCAGCAGTGAGATTAGTAGCAGCCTTGCAATTATGTGCTCCAGCAGTGAGATTAGTGGCAGCCTTGCAATTATGTGCTCCAGCAGTGAGATTAGTAGCAGCCTTGCAATTATGTGCTCCAGCAGTGAGATTAGTGGCAGCCTTGCAATTATGTGCTCCAGCAGTGAGATTAGTGGCAGCCTTGCAATTATGTGCTCCAGCAGTGAGATTAGTGGCAGCCTTGCAATTATGTGCCCCAGCAAGTGAGATTAGTAGCAGCCTTGCAATTATGTGCTCCAGCAGTGAGATTAGTGGCAGCCTTGCAATTATGTGCCCCAGCAGTGAGATTATTAGCAGCCTTGCAATTATGTGCTCCAGCAGTGAGATTAGTGGCAGCCTTGCAATTATGTGCCCCAGCAGTGAGATTAGTAGCAGCCTTGCAATTATGTGCTCCAGCAGTGAGATTAGTGGCAGCCTTGCAATTATGTGCTCCAGCACCAGCAGTGAGATTAGTAGCAGCCTTGCCACCACCCAGCCATATGGGGGGTGATTGGTCAGTATAGTGTCAAAAAGAAAGGGAAAAAATAAAAAGTGTATGCGTCTTCTACTTTAACCCTCCATAACTTGCACTTTAACCCTCCATAACTTGCACTTTAACCCTCAATAACCTCCATTTTAACCCTCTATAACTTGCACTTTAACCCTCCATAACTTGCACTTTAACCCTCCATACCCTCCATTTTAACCCTCCATAACCTCCATTTTAACCCTCTATAACTTGCACTTGCACTTTAACCCTCCAAAACTTGCTCTTTAACCCTCCATAACCTCCATTTTAACCCTCCTTAACTTGCACTTTAACCCTCCATAACTTGCACATGGTTCATAGTTAAGTCATATTCTAAGGTACCTCTCTCTGTGAGCTTCCTCAAGGCGCTAGAGTTGCATGTACAGGTTTGACATCCAAATTTACGTGCACCCATAACTGGTACCAACCTTACCAATCTGAGAGATTACTAGATTCAGAACGTCCAGAGAGGTCATGCTGTGGTCAGGAATGGCGGAAACTCCATTAGCGAGTGATGGAAATTTGCTAACGACGTATGAATAATTTCTTCGGCGAAGTGTGAATTTGTCTCTTCAATCAAAATATTTTTCTCACCCATAATTGACACTCTCTCAAATTGATTAGAATTCTGAACACGGACCATTGACTGCACTCGAATACTTCAAGTTTAAAACAAAATAATAGAAAAGTGTCCTCCTAACCTTCGTGAGATTGGCCATTTATGTTGCCTTACATGGCACGTGTTGGAATTAAATGCTGTCATTGTGCTTTTGTGTCTTTAATCAGATGTGAAATAACCTGTAACTTACGAGTTTGGCAGGCAGCCTGGAGCAGGAACCTTCCCATGTGCCCGCGTGTCATGTGTCCACCAAAGACAGAATGGTCCTGTGGTTGATTAAGAGCCTTGGTTTGTCAGAAGTTTGCATTTAATTATGTACAATGTCCATTTTGGCAAGCGTGAAGAGGAATGTAAAACTCGACAGCTGGATCAAATCTTTGCGTGTGATCAACACTGGGTAAACAGCTTTGAGTTTGGCCAAGCACTTGTACCCACGCTGCTTCACTTGATGCCCGCCTCGCACCATGACAACGTGCTGCTTTGGTGATGTTGTAGCTCACTATTTCTGGCACGCTGACAGGCATCCCAAGAAGTGGTGTGGCCGAAGGGAATTGAATGGATATTCACTGTAGTTTTCCTGTTTTCTCCGTGAACCGCTGGCAGGCTGCGTCAAACATGACTGGTAAAGGGTGATCATGCGGGGCATTGCGTTGCTTTGTAGTCTTTGTACACTATCTTGTGGAGAGCGTGGAGCTGGTATGAAGGTCGTGCAATGTGCGGCATTCCCTGCATTTGACATAAATCTGAATGCAGTAAGACAATGTGTTGAGTGAAAACAGGTAAAGGATACCCCTCTAAACAGTGTTACTTGTTCGGTAGGCCAAAGACATTGGCCAGTCCTTAATTCTTGCACTGGGGGAAATTTGATATTTGCCACGCCCCTTTACTAGCACAAAAAACACATGTTAAAATCTGCGGCACATAAATCTGGACTTAGAGGTGATCTGGAACATAGCGTATCAGAAAGGGGGAGAGCATGCGAGAAGGTTGAATCGGCTTTTGACCGAAGTCCACAGAGGGTCTTGAGGAAGTAAAGGTTTTGCAGTGGTGGGTACTTGATGTGTACAATGCTAGCTCAAGTAGTCCACAGAGGGTCTTGAGGAAGTAAAGGTTTTGCAGTGGTGGGTACTTGATGTTTACAATGCTAGCTCAAGTAGTCCACAGAGGGTCTTGAGGAAGTAAAGGTTTTGCAGTGGTAGGTACTTGATGCGTACAATGCTAGCTCAAGTAGTCCACAGAGGGGCTTGAAGAAGTAAAGGTTTTGCAGTGGTGGGTACTTGATGTTTACAATGCTAGCTCAAGCAGTCCACAGAGGGGCTTGAAGAAGTAAAGGTTTTGCAGTGGTGGGTACTTGATGTTTACAATGCTAGCTCAAGTAGTCCACAGAGGGGCTTGAAGAAGTAAAGGTTTTGCAGTGGCAAGCCCTTAATGTGTACAATGCTAGCTCAAGTAGTCCCACTGGAGCAAGCTATAAGCCAGTTCACAAAGGAAATCTGCTCCGTTGAATCCGCTCCCATTACTTGCACTGCAGGGTTCCCAATATTGCGTCGAGTGTGCTGTGTCTAAACCTTGCACCAACACTGCAGTACTGGTGGTTGGAGAAGAGTTGGATTTGATTTTTCTTTGTCTCCCTCTCTCTCTCTCACGCGAGGAGCCGTGGAATGAAAATGAAGGTGTGATCAATATTTCATGTCTGCTGAGAGCAGGGTGACGATCGTAATGCAATGAAGCTATCTTGCCCTGAGTACTATTCCAGCTACCTCAGGATGAGCAGAGGAAGGCTGGACCTGACTTCACCTCTGACACATCTATCTATCTCCAGCCTAGAAAGATGTAGTTCTAGCATCTATTTATATTATGCATCCATGAATGATAAATAGCTACATCACTAGCTGGACTATTTATATATGCATCCATGAGTGATAAATAGCTACATCACTAGCTGAACTATTCATATATGCATCCATGAATGATAAATAGCTACATCACTAGCTGGACTATTTATATATGCATCCATGAATGATAAATAGCTACATCACTAGCTGGACTATTTATATATGCATCCATGAATGATAAATAGCTACATCACCAGCTGAACTATTTATATATGCATCCATGAATGATAAATAGCTACATCACTACTGAACTATTTATATATGCATCCATGAATGATAAATAGCTACATCACTAGCTGAACTATTTATATATGCATCCATGAATGATAAATACAGGTGCATCACTAGCTGGACTATTTATATATGCATCCATGAATGATAAATAGCGAATGATAAATAGCTACATCACTAGCTGAACTATTTATATATGCATCCATGAATGATAAATAGCTACATCACTATTTACATAGCTGGTGATAGCTAACTTTTACTTGGATAGCCACCTCCTTCCAGACGAAACCTGCCAGAGGCTGGGATCAGCTTCTCTTCTCTTCTGTAGACATCATTGAGAAGGTGCAAAGTTTAGCATGTGATGTGTTCTAGGATTCTGATTAGTCTGATGCAGCGGATTGGACGTAAGAGCTGCATCAAGTCGTACTCTTGCATTTCATGACCTTTCGTTCTGTAAGGGGCGTGTCAAAAAGAATCATTAATTATCATAACTTTTTTGTTATCTAATATTGTCAATCGGTAGCAAAAAATAAAATAAAAAATAAATTGCCAAGCACTTTCCAAAGATCTACTCTATGAAGACTAGTAGGTCATTACAGTGAAGATACCTATACTCCCTTTTCAAAACTCTGCCTTGACCACCTTTAGCCCCCTCTAAAATCACAGAGTGCCTGGAACCACTGCGCACTTCCCAGAGTGTAAGGGAACCACATAAGAAGGTTATGAATGGGATATTTGGGGGGAGGGAGCACACGGAAGGGAAATCTGAGGTAATGTTATTTCAAAGCGTAAGCATCGTTGGTAACGTTGATGTTTAAATTTCCACTACTACAAACAAACATTAAAAAAGACTTCCCGTGTTGCCATGGGGAACAGTGGTAATGAGGTCACAGTTGCATGCTGTTGCCGTGGGGAACAGCTGTAATGAAATCACATTTGCATGCTGTTGCCATGGGGAACAGCAGCAATGAGGTCACATTTGCATGCTGTTGCCATGGGAACAGCGGTAATGAGGTCACATTTGCATGCTGTTGCCATGGGGAACAGCGGTAATGAGGTCACATTTGCATGCTGTTGCCGTGGGGAACAGCTGTAATGAAATCACATTTGCATGCTGTTGCCATGGGGAACAGCGGTAATGAAGGCACATTTGCATGCTGTTACCATGGGAACAGTGGTAATGAGGTCACATTCGCATGCTGTTGCCATGGGGAACAGCAGTAATGAGGTCACATTTGCATGCTGTTACCATGGGAACAGTGGTAATGAGGTCACATTTGCATGCTGTTGCCATGGGGAACAGCAGTAATGAGGTCACATTTGCATGCTGTTACCATGGGAACAGCGGTAATGAGGTCACATTTGCATGCTGTTGCCATGGGGAACAGCGGTAATGAGGTCACATTTGCATGCTGTTGCCGTGGGGAACAGCTGTAATGAAATCACATTTGCATGCTGTTGCCATGGGGAACAGCGGTAATGAAGGCACATTTGCATGCTGTTACCATGGGAACGGTGGTAATGAGGTCACATTTGCATGCTGTTGCCATGGGGAACAGCAGTAATGAGGTCACATTTGCATGCTGTTACCATGGGAACAGTGGTAATGAGGTCACATTTGCATGCTGTTGCCATGAAAAGAGCAGCCAATAAGCAGAAGCTGTTTTTGTCTTTTGTCTTAATTTAAGTGGATCGGAAGTTTTTGTTTGGGCTCGAGCTGCTGTGAGTCTTGACTTCATATATTCCCTATTTGGAGCCACCTCTTCAGTTGTACTGCCCCTCTAGTTGTGTGACTGCCCCTCCTGTTGCAGCTACGCCTCCAGCTGTGACTGCCCCTCCAGTTGCAGCTGCCCCTCCAGTTGTGACTACGTAGTTCCGTCTAGACTAACTGCTCCTCCAGTTGCAGCTGCCCCTCCAGTTGTGACTACGTAGTTCCGTCTCGACTAACTGCTCCTCCAGTTGCAGCTGCCCCTCCAGTTGTGACTACGTAGTTCCATCTCAACTAACTGCTCCTCCAGTTGCAGATGCCCCTCCAGTTGTGACTATCCCTTCAGCTACCGCTGCCCCTCTAGCTGTGACTGCCCCTCCAGCTGTGACGGCATAGTTCAGGCTCAACTAACTGCCCCTCCAAATGTAACTGCCCCTCCAGTTGTAACCCCATTACTCAGTGTCAATTGGTTCTAAGGACCACTCCTCCTGTAAAACTGCACCTCCAACTGTGACCTTGTCAAGGTTGCTATGCAACTATTTTGACAAGAAACACAGTGTCATTATGCATCGCGTGTCTAGAAAAGAGTCAAAGCTACGATCACTTCTTGGAACTTGATGTCGTAAGAAGAGAGATATTTCCAGCACTTCTGCCTTTTTATTGCTGTTTTTAATTTCCATAGGCTAAAAGGACTAAGGAAATTTATCACAGCAATGAAGAGGACTCAAGTTCTGGCAATCTACCTTCGATTATGATAAAGTTTGGTAATGGATATCATCGTTTATGTTGAAGCCATAGAAACAACAGAAGGATAGATAGGAATATGCTCAGTGCTTATGCAACTAATTTATCTCTGCAGTTATTTCCTTCAGTGTTGGTACAATAGGTTATTGGGTGAGGACATCTCCAGAGGGCATGACGATGATTTAAAGCATTTTCACCTGTTACCACAGTGGTCAGCACCTACCCAGCCTTTAAGCACGTACTCTACGTTGGTTCTAGTCAAGCACCTACTCTACGTTGGTTCTAGCCTCTATTTGTTAAGCACCTACTCTACGTTGGTTCTAGCCTCTATTTGTTAAGCACCTACTCTACGTTGGTTCTAACCTCTATTTGTTAAGCACCTACTCTACGTTGGTTCCAGCCTCTACTTGTTAAGCACCTACTCTACGTTGGTTCTAGCCTCTATTTGTTAAGCACCTACTCTACGTTGGTTCCAGCCTCTATTTGTTAAGCACTTACTCTACGTTGGTTCTAGCCTCTATTTGTTAAGCACCTACTCTACGTTGGTTCTAGCCTCTATTTGTTAAGCACCTACTCTACGTTGGTTCTAGCCTCTATTTGTTAAGCACCTACTCTACGTTGGTTCTAGCCTCTATTTGTTAAGCACCTACTCTACGTTGGTTCTAGCCTCTATTTGTTAAGCACCTACTCTACGTTGGTTCTAGCCTCTATTTGTTAAGCACCTACTCTACGTTGGTTCCAGCCTCTATTTGTTAAGCACCTACTCTACGTTGGTTCTAGCCTCTATTTGTTAAGCACCTACTCTACGTTGGTTCCAGCCTCTATTTGTTAAGCACCTACTCTACGTTGGTTCCAGCCTCCATTTGTTAAGCACCTACTCTACGTTGGTTCTAGCCTCTATTTGTTAAGCACCTACTCTACGTTGGTTTTAGCCTCTATTTTTTAAGCACCTACTCTACGTTTGTTCCAGCCTCTATTTGTTAGCACCTACTCTACGTTGGTTCCAGCCTCTATTTGTTAGCACCTACTCTACGTTGGTTCTAGCCTCTATTTGTTAAGCACCTACTCTACGTTGGTTCCAGCCTCTATTTGTTAAGCACCTACTCTACGTTGGTTCCAGCCTCTATTTGTTAGCACCTACTCTACGTTGGTTCCAGCCTTATTTGTTAGCACCTACTCTACGTTGGTTCCAGCCTCTATTTGTTGAGCACCTACTCTACATTGGTTTAGCCTCTATTTGTTAAGCACCTACTCTACGTTGGTTCTAGCCTCTATTTGTTAAGCACCTACTCTACGTTGGTTCCAGCCTCTATTTGTTAAGCCCTACTCTATACGTTGGCTCCAGCCTCTATTTGTTAAGCACCTACTCTACGTTGGTTCTAGCCTCTATTTGTTAAGCACCTACTCTACGTTGGCCAGCCTCTATTTGTTAAGCACCTACTCTACGTTGGTTCCAGCCTCTATTTGTTAAGCACCTACTCTACGTTGGTTCTAGCCTCTACTTGTTGAAGCGTCTACCATGACTAGGTCAGCTCCTGCTTGAAAGTCAGTGTTTCGCCATTGCTGGCCACCAGATGCACTTGTAATGGAGTCTCCACATACAACACTCTCCAAGCTCTGCTCTGCAACAGCTCTACCTATTGGCACACCATCTAGCTCGTCTGGTACATACACTCAGCAAAGTGGACCTATGAGAAATTGATATATCGGCATTGCTCGTTAAATAGCTACTGCATGTTAAGCACATGGGCATTGCTTGTTAAGTAGCTACTGCATGTTAAGCACATGGGCATTGCTTGTTAAGTAGCTACTGCATGTTAAGCACATGGGCATTGCTTGTTAAGTAGCTACTGCATGTTAAGCACATGGGTGTTGCTCATTAAATAGCTATGCATGTTAAGCACATGGGCGTTGCTGGTTAAATGGCTGTGCATGTTAAGCACATGGGCATTGCTCGTTAAATAGCTGTGCATGTTAAGCACATGGGCATTGCTTGTTAAGTAGCTACTGCATGTTAAGCACATGAGTGTTGCTCGTTAAATAGCTGTGCATGTTAAGCACATGGGCGTTGCTGGTTAAATAGCTATGCATGTTAAGCACATGGGCATTGCTTGTTAAGTAGCTATGCATGTTAAGCACATGGGCATTGCTCATTAAATAGCTGTGCATGTTAAGCACATGGGCATTGCTCGTTAAATAGCTGTGCATGTTAAGCACATGGGTGTTGCTCATTAAATAGCTGTGCATGTTAAGCACATGGGCGTTGCTGGTTAAATAGCTGTGCATGTTAAGCACATGGGCATTGCTCATTAAGTAGCTGTGCATGTTAAGCACATGGGCGTTGCTTGTTAAGTAGCTGTGCATGTTAAGCATGTGGGCATTGCTCATTAAGTAGCTGTGCATGTTAAGCACATGGGCGTTGCTTGTTAAGTAGCTACTGCATGTTAAGCACATGGGTGTTGCTCATTAAATAGCTATGCATGTTAAGCACATGGGCGTTGCTGGTTAAATGGCTGTGCATGTTAAGCACATGGGCATTGCTGGTTAAATAGCTGTGCATGTTAAGCACATGGGCATTGCTGGTTAAATAGCTGTGCATGTTAAGCACATGGGCGTTGCTCATTAAGTAGCTGTGCATGTTAAGCACATGGGCGTTGCTGGTTAAATAGCTGTGCATGTTAAGCACATGGGCATTGCTCCTCATTAAATAGCTATGCATGTTAAGCACATGGGCGTTGCTGGTTAAATAGCTGTGCATGTTTAAGCACATGGGCGTTGCTGGTTAAATAGCTGTGCATGTTAAGCACATGGGCATTGCTAGTTAAATAGCTGTGCATGTTAAGCACATGGGCATTGCTCCTCATTAAATAGCTATGCATGTTAAGCACATGGGCGTTGCTGGTTAAATAGCTTTGCATGTTAAGCACATGGGCATTGCTCCTCATTAAATAGCTATGCATGTTAAGCACATGGGTGTTGCTGGTTAAATAGCTTTGCATGTTAAGCACATGGGCGTTGCTAGTTAAATAGCTGTGCATGTTAAGCATGCATCCTTGCTGGCTTATATTACAAGGCCATTTTAACAGCCAAAGTTTTTACAATATATATATTGTATCGAAGACACCAGCAGCTGCAGGTCAGTGCTGCTCGGCAATAAAGCTTCATGAAGTCCAAACTCCTATTTCAATTAGTACTTCCTGCGTGATCCCATAAACCAAGCAGTACAAACCCATGAGATCAGGCGTCGGCAGATTGGAGTGCCACTGTTCTTATCCATAATTACACTACTGTGATCCAGGGTTACGACATCACCACTATTAGTCACGGCATGCTCTTGGCCAGGATTACGACATCACCACAACTCTTGGCCAGGATTATGACATCACCACTATTCTTAACCAATTTACGACATCACCATTATTCTTAGTACTGTAGTAGTATGGCCATTGATGGCTGACCAAAAGGGACGGAGAGGAAGTGAGCCGGGGTTCTACCCGGGATGCACCTGCAGGAACCTAGTTTTATTAACACTAGAGCACTATCATTCATAGAGCAAATATTCCAACAAAATCCACTTAAGTTTTTCATGGGATAAAGTTTGTGCTGTTCAAATGCAATGTGCTGGGCCTTACTTTTCTGCGTCCATCACTAGCTGTAATATTTTGTGGCATTACTGAAGTGTTTGTTAGTGGCTGTATGAAGAGCGAAGGCTGCGTGTAGATGTTAGCAGCACAGTGTGTTGTCTTGTCCCAGGACAGAAATGCTTGAAGTGGGTACGGGGTGGGAGCTAACACTTGTTAACAAAAGTCTGCAAACTATAAGTAACACTAAAATAACCTTCTCAATAATCAACTTCAAATTTTATTCACTCGACGTTTCGACTAGATGCTCTAATCTTCATTAGGAATAATGAGATGCTAAGGCTCGCGTGAGCCTGTTATATACCGGTAGCTAGCTATCCACCACATGCCAGTACATGCGCCAAGCACGTGCAATGGGTGTAAAAAAATATATAATAATAATAATAAAAATTAAAATAATAATAAATAAATAAAATTAAATGAACATTAAATGAACAACATGAACAAAATGAACAACAAATAAAAATATACATAAATAATAAACAAATAAACAAATAAAAAAACAATTACATATATAATAATAATAATAATAATAATAATAATAATAATAATAATAATAATAATAATAATAATAATAATAATAATAAATATAATAATAATAATAATAATAATAATAATAATAATAATAATAATAATAATAATAATAATAATATAATAAATAATGATAATGATAATGATAATGATAATAATAAATATAAAAATAAATAAATATATATATATATATTTAAAAAATAGAAAATGTAATTATGGTGGTCGTGGTGGTCGTCAAGTCACTTCACATAATAGTGTTAGCTAGTTGAACACTAGCTAATACTATTAACTAACATTATTCTAAGAAATCCAATTGCTGCATATCCCTGATGACCAACCAGACAGGCATAGAGAAGAGTCATTTCTAGTAATGATATTTCTAGTAATGATAAAATTCGTTGTTTTCCTTTCTTTTTTTTTTAAGCAAAATTTTATTCAATTGTTATGAGTAAAGCCAGTTAGAAGCCAGTTAGAAGTGATGGCACACTAAAGCCAGTTAGAAGTGATGGCACACTAAAGCCAGTTAGAAGTGATGCACACTAAAGCCAGTTAGAAGTGATTAACACTAAAACCAGTTAGAAGTGATGGCACACTAAAGCCAGTTAGAAGTGATGGCACACTAAAGCCAGTTAGAAGTGATGGCACACTAAAGCCAGTTAGAAGTGATGGCACACTAAAGCCAGTTAGAAGTGATGGCACACTAAAGCCAGTTAGAAGTGGTTACACACTAACGCCAGTTAGAGTGATGGCACACTAAAGATGACACACTAAAGCCAGTTAGAAGTGATGACGCACTAAAGCCAGTTAGAAGTGATGACACACTAAAGCCAGTTAGAAGTGATGGCACACTAAAGCCAGTTAGAAGTGATTAACACTAAAGCCAGTTAGAAGTGATGACACACTAAAGCCAGTTAGAAGTGATGACACACTAAAGCCAGTTAGAAGTGATGGCACACTAAAGCCAGTTAGAAGTGATGGCACACTAAAGCCAGTTAGAAGTGATTAACACTAAAGCCAGTTAGAAGTGATGACACACTAAAGCCAGTTAGAAGTGATGACACACTAAAGCCAGTTAGAAGTGATGACACACTAAAGCCAGTTCGAAGTGATGGCACACTAAAGTCAGTTAGAAGTGATGGCACACTAAAGCCAGTTAGAAGTGATGGCACACTAAAGCCAGTTAGAAGTGATGACACACTAAAGCCAGTTAGAAGTGATGGCACACTAAAGCCAGTTAGAAGTGATGGCACACTAAAGCCAGTTAGAAGTGATGGCACACTAAAGCCAGTTAGAAGTGATGGCACACTAAAGCCAGTTAGAAGTGATGGCACACTAAAGCCAGTTAGAAGTGATGGCACACTAAAGCCAGTTAGAAGTGATGGCACACTAAAGCCAGTTAGAAGTGATGGCACACTAAAGCCAGTTAGAAGTGATGACACACTAAAGCCAGTTAGAAGTGATGGCACACTAAAGCCAGTTAGAAGTGATGGCACACTAAAGCCAGTTAGAAGTGATGGCACACTAAAGCCAGTTAGAAGTGATGGCACACTAAAGCCAGTTAGAAGTGATGGCACACTAAAGCCAGTTAGAAGTGATGGCACACTAAAGCCAGTTAGAAGTGATGGCACACTAAAGCCAGTTAGAAGTGATTAACACTAAAGCCAGTTAGAAGTGATGACACACTAAAGTCAGTTAGAAGTGATGACACACTAAAGCCAGTTAGAAGTGATGGCACACTAAAGCCAGTTAGAAGTGATGGCACACTAAAGCCAGTTAGAAGTGATGGCACACTAAAGCCAGTTAGAAGTGATGGTACACTAAAGTCAGTTAGAAGTGATGACACACTAAAGCCAGTTAGAAGTGATGGCACACTAAAGCCAGTTAGAAGTGATGGCACACTAAAGCCAGTTAGAAGTGATGGCACACTAAAGCCAGTTAGAAGTGATGGTACACTAAAGTCAGTTAGAAGTGATGACACACTAAAGCCAGTTAGAAGTGATGGCACACTAAAGCCAGTTAGAAGTGATGGCACACTAAAGCCAGTTAGAAGTGATGGCACACTAAAGCCAGTTAGAAGTGATGGCACACTAAAGCCAGTTAGAAGTGATGGCACACTAAAGCCAGTTAGAAGTGGTTACACACCAGACCAGTCAGTATGCAGTCTTATTCACTGCCTGTCTACATGGCAGGAATGACTCGCTTACACATGAGCCCCCAAAGTCTGTAGCAATGCTTGAGTAGGTTTCTGAGCTAATAATATATGTGTCCTCTCCCATGTTTTTTACTTAATTATTCCTACATGATTCCATGTTTGAATTAATTCATTTCCTGCCTTAAGTTGATTAGCATGTGAAGGATTTTGCAACAGGGATGACTGGACAATTCTAGGAAGTATCGCTTATCATAATATATAATTCTCAGTGGAATAACTCAATTTTGGTTGTTCGATATTCGTTGTACTGGGATGAGACTGTGTGCTGATGATAGAATTGGAATGGGAAACATTTCTATCCCAGGACCGGGTCTGAACCGTGCTGATGTTTGAATGGGAACATGATATTACTGATCTGTGACTAGGCTGTGCCGGTATGGAATGGGAACAGACTGTATTTCTGACCTTGGACTGTACAGTGCCGATGTTGAATTAGGAATAGGAAATATTCCTATCCTGGGTCTGGGACTAAGCAGTGCCGATGTGGAATGAGAACAGACATTTTCCCCAAGCAGTATTGGAATGAGAATAGGAAGTATTCCTAACCCAGGACCCGGGGAATAATCTGTGCTTATGTTGGAATTGGAACAGGAAATATTCGTACCCTGGGGCTAAGCAGTGTCGGTACTGAAATGGAAGCAGGCAATATTCCTAATTCAGGACTGAATAGTACTGATCTTCGAATGGGAACAGACACTATTCCTATCGCGGTGCTGGTGTACGTCCAAATATCGTGGCAACAAGGTGCAAACTGCCAACACTGTGACAACCTACCCTGTGATGTGGTTCAAACCATGTCGCACCAATAGGATGCATGAGTATCGGTGTCCTCATCGAAAAACACATGTAGTCTCACCTACAAGAACTGGTGTTCTCAAGAATGCCATCTTCTTACCCGCAGTTGAAGGAGATGGATGCTGCCAATGAGACAAACCTAGTGATATGTTCCTAGCACAGTGGCACCAGTTTCTAGCCCTAGCCCTAGCAGCCCTAGCCCTAGCCCTGCTAATGAGACAAACCTAGTGATATGTTCCTAGCACAGTGGCACCAGTTTCTAGCCCTAGCCCTAGCCCCAGCCCCAGCCCCTAGCCCTAGCCCTGCCAATGAGACAAACCTAGTGATATGTTCCTAGCACAGTGGCACCAGTTTCTAGCCCTAGCCCTAGCCCTGCCAATGAGACAAACCTAGTGATATGTTCCTAGCACAGTGGCACCGGTTTCTAGCCCTAGCCCTAGCCCCTGCCCCAGCCCTAGCCCTAGCCCTGCCAATGAGACAAACCCAGTGATATGTTCCTAGCACAGTGGCACCAGTTTCTAGTCCTAGCCCTAGCCCCAGCCCCAGCCCTAGCCCTAGCCCTGCCAATGAGACAAACCTAGTGATATGTTCCTAGCACAGTGGCACCAGTTTGTCTGCAAACCCGCCATATGTGAGCTCAAGCGCTGCCAAATGCAACTGTTTGTAGCCAGGGGGTTATTGCTAAGCCAGTACTACGTTTCCTAGTAGCCAACAAGCTGAGAACATCCGATTTGTGTCTTCGTGGGACGTTCTTACACCATTTATGTTGCAGAAAACTTTTAATGTTCTACCCCAAAAGGTTCTCCTTTGCTGCACTTACGTCAAAGGTTCCTCTGCCCAACCAAAGGTTACCTCAATGGTTCCCCCGAGCAACCAATGCGTACGTCAAAAGTCTCCCTGTGTAGCATCTGCTATAAAAGAAGCTGCCTCACATCATGATGGAGGGGAGAACATTCCGAGGGCTGGCCAAGTGTAATCAAGCAGACTTCATTTCTAAATTGAGATTAATTTCTTCCAGGAATAAATATATTATTTTTATTGTTGTTTTGCGACGTTCCCTCACAACTGCCTAACGATGTAATGATGTGGTTTTTCACTCATCTCTGGGGGCACGTGCTTGCTTATTAGCTGGCCAAGGTGGTGTCGAGTTTCATGTTTCATGGAGGTGAGGGAGGGGACCTGGGAATCCCCCCCCCTCCCCCCCCCCCCCAAATCTACTCACAGTCCTAGTGCTACTACCTGTACTGCCATGTTACTTGGTATGTAGTACTACCTGTACTGCCATGCCAGTTGGTGTGTAGTCCTACCTGTACTGCCATGCTAGCTGGTATGTAGTCCCATGCTAGTTGGTGTGTAGTCCTACCTGTACTGCCATGCTAGCTGGTATGTAGTCCTACCAGTACTGTCATGCTAGTTGGTGTGTAGTCCTACCTGTACTGCCATGCTAGTTGGTGTGTAGTCCTACCTGTACTGCCATGCTAGTTGGTGTGTAGTCCTACCTGTACTGCCATGCTAGTTGGTGTGTAGTCCTACCTGTACTGCCATGCTAGTTGGTGTGTAGTCCTACCTGTACTGTCATGCTAGTTGGTGTGTAGTCCTACCTGTACTGTCATGCTAGTTGGTGTGTAGTCCTACCTGTACTGTCATGCTAGTTGGTGTGTAGTCCTACCTGTACTGCCATGCTAGTTGGTGTGTAGTCCTACCTACACTGCCATGCTAGTTGGTGTGTACTCCTACCTGTACTGCCATGCTAGTTGGTGTGTAGTCCTACCTGTACTGCCATGCTAGTTGGTGTGTAGTCCTACCTGTACTGTCATGCTAGTTGGTGTGTAGTCCTACCTGTACTGCCATGCTAGTTGGTGTGTAGTCCTACCTGTACTGCCTTGCTAGTTGGTGTGTAGTCCTACCTGTACTGCCATGCTAGTTGGTGTGTAGTCCTACCTGCACTGTCATGCTAGTTGGTGTGTAGTCCTACCTGCACTGTCATGCTAGTTGGTGTGTAGTCCTACCTGTACTGTCATGCTAGTTGGTGTGTAGTCCTACATGTACTGCCATGCTAGTTGGTGTGTAGTCCTACCTGTACTGCCATGCTAGTTGGTGTGAAGTCCTACCTGTACTGTCATGCTAGTTGGTGTGTAGTCCTACCTGTACTGCCATGCTAGTTGGTGTGTAGTCCTACCTGTACTGCCTTGCTAGTTGGTGTGTAGTCCTACCTGTACTGCCATGCTAGTTGGTGTGTAGTCCTACCTGTACTGCCATGCTAGTTGGTGTGTAGTCCTACCAGTACTGCCATGCTAGTTGGTGTGTAGTCCTACCTGTACTGCCATGCTAGTTGGTGTGTAGTCCTACCTGTACTGCCATGCTAGTTGGTGTGTAGTCCTACCTGCACTGTCATGCTAGTTGGTGTGTAGTCCTACCTGCACTGCCATGCTAGTTGGTGTGTAGTCCTACCTGTACTGCCATGCTAGTTGGTGTGTAGTCCTACCTGTACTGCCATGCTAGTTGGTGTGTAGTCCTACCTGTACTGCCATGCTAGTTGGTGTGTAGTCCTACCTGTACTGTCATGCTAGTTGGTGTGTAGTCCTACCTGTACTGCCATGCTAGTTGGTGTGTAGTCCTACCTGTACTGCCATGCTAGTTGGTGTGTAGTCCTACCTGTACTGCCATGCTAGTTGGTGTGTAGTCCTACCTACACTGCCATGCTAGTTGGTGTGTAGTCCTACCTGTACTGTCATGCTAGTTGGTGTTTAGTCCTACCTGTACTGCCATGCTAGCTGGTATGTAGTCCTACCTGTACTGTCATGCTAGTTGGTGTGTAGTCCTACCTGTACTGCCATGCTAGTTGGTGTGTAGTCCTACCTGTACTGTCATGCTAGTTGGTGTGTAGTCCTACCTGTACTGCCATGCTAGCTGGTATGTAGTCCCATGCTAGTTGGTGTGTAGTCCTACCTGTACTGCCATGCTAGCTGGTATGTAGTCCTACCTATACTGCCATGCTAGCTGGTATGTAGTCCTACCTGTACTGCCATGCTAGTTGGTGTGTAGTCCTACCTGTACTGCCATGCTAGTTGGTGTGTAGCCCTACCTGTACTGCCATGCTAGTTGGTGTGTAGTCCTACCTGTACTGCCATGCTAGTTGGTGTGTAGTCCTACCTGCACTGTCATGCTAGTTGGTGTGTAGTCCTACCTGTACTGCCATGCTAGTTGGTGTGTAGTCCTACCTGTACTGCCATGCTAGTTGGTGTGTAGTCCTACCTGCACTGCCATGCTAGTTGGTGTGTAGTCCTACCTGTACTCATGCTAGTTGGTGTGTAGTCCTACCTGTACTGCCATGCTAGTTGGTGTGTAGTCCTACCTGTACTGCCATGCTAGTTGGTGTGTAGTCCTACCTGTACTGCCATGCTAGTTGGTGTGTAATCCTACCGGTACTGCCATGCTAGTTGGTGTGTAGTCCTACCTGTATTGCCATGCTAATTGGTGTGTAGTCCTACCTGCACTGTCATGCTAGTTGGTGTGTAGTCCTACCTGTACTGTCATGCTAGTTGGTGTGTAGTCCTACCTGTACTGCCATGCTAGTTGGTGTGTAGTCCTACCTGTACTGCCATGCTAGTTGGTGTGTAGTCCTACCTGTACTGCCATGCTAGTTGGTGTGTAGTCCTACCTGTACTGCCTTGCTAGTTGGTGTGTAGTCCTACCTGTACTGCCATGCTAGTTGGTGTGTAGTCCTACCTGTACTGTCATGCTAGTTGGTGTGTAGTCCTACCTGTACTGCCATGCTAGCTGGTATGTAGTCCTACCTGTACTGTCATGCTAGTTGGTGTGTAGTCCTACCTGTACTGCCATGCTAGTTGGTGTGTAGTCCTACCTGTACTGCCATGCTAGTTGGTGTGTAGTCCTACCTGTACTGCCATGCTAGTTGGTGTGTAGTCCTACCTGTACTGCCATGCTAGCTGGTATGTAGTCCTACTTGTGCTTACTTGGTTATGATGTTTGAGAATGAATCTCCAACATATCCTCGTGTACTATTGGAGCACTGTGCTAGAATTAAGTGTTACAATATTTAGAACCATTCTGGATTTAAATATGTCATCAAGTTTCTTCCTCTCTCCCTTCCCTTCTCCCTTTCTCTCCCTTTTCCTCCTGTCTCCTCTCCTCCTCCTCTCCCATCCCCTTCTCCTTTCTCTCCCTTTTCCTCCTGTCTCCTCCTCCCACTCCCTCCCATCCCCTTCTCTCATTTCCTTCCCTTCCTCCCACTCTCCCCATCCTCACCCTCACCTCACCTTCCCTTCCTCCCACTCTCCCCTCTCCCTCACCTTCACTTCCTCCCACTCTCTCTCTCCTTCGATTCTCTCCTTCGACTCTCTCCTTTCCCACTTATCCTCCCCCCCTCTTTCCCTCCCCTCTCCCCTCCTTCCACCACCCACTCCCTCACACAATGCAGCGCATCTCTGCCTCAGAAATCTACACCGTCATCTTTACTCTGGCTGTATTGGTCTCCTTCACTTTTGGTAGGTATAATCTTACATACTATAAATACATATGACAAGAAGTAGTGTGTGGGTGTGTGGTGGCTTGGAGGTTTTATCCCAGCATATTGTATCCAAGCAGGACTACCTTTTAGATCCTTCTCCCTGGGAAAGCTCTGGCTATCAATGGAAGGTATCTGATTAGATCAATTATGGGGAATTAAAGTTGTCACTTATCTCCGCCCCCTTCTAAGTGTTCTGACTGCTGTTGTCCACATTGCTTACTCTTGGGAGTCGAACTGCCTTAGGGTGGTGGTGGGGTGCGTGGTGAATTTTTAATTAGCCCAACCTGTTTGACTTGTTTTAAGTTCTCCAATCAGTCCTTCATTCTTCAACCACACATGCCTGCATTTCAAAATGGTGTACCTCAAAATGCCGCCACCCCCCAAAGAAACCCTCATACCAGTGTTGTTGCATTCACCAGTGGAATCGCCATAATATGGCAGTTTGAAGACGCTCTCAAGAAACTCCGTTGAATCTCTAGCCATTTTTGAACTTAGCGCTAGTTTAATAGATCAGTGCATGCCCTAATCATAGCTCTAGAAGCTGGGGAAATCCCTAGTCCATAATCGTTAGGTTGCTAAGGTAAAATTAGACCAGCATCGCAGCTGAATTGATGGTGTCTAGGGATGCCGCTAGGGAAGTGTTGATGGGTACTTTAGACGATGATTTTGGTCTGTCAGACAGCGAACTGAGCGATGAATGAGGAGAATAAGTCTCTGCTTGCTTGTGGGAGTGGCCTGGTTTGAACTGCCCTGAAGTCAAGACACTGAGCAGAGAAATGCAATCAGCTTGAGTGATGATTCTCTTGACATTGCCAGCTTCAGCATAGAGATTAGAGAAGGAAGGAGAGAATGAAGAAATCATTAAGACGGCTCATGGCAAGCCCAAACTATCTAGCAGTGAAGAGAATCTATATCTGGAATTTAGCTCGGAGCAAAACATAATTCTTTGTTGGGTAACTGGTGGCTCTGTTTGTTTGTACGTGTGTGTGTGTGTTAGCTTGCAGGTGAGCCAGTTAGAGTACTAATATCAGTCAAGACGAATCCTTTTCTACATCTTGTGTTGATAATGATATTCATATCCCTTCATCCTCTTGTGGTTTATCGCCGGGTAACCATTTCCAAGTGTAACCATTTCCAAGGATCATATTCCATTTTCATTATACATTATGATAACATATGATTGCTAGGGAGGTTATGTCTCCTCAACCTAGTATATAATGATATACAACTACTTATGACTCCTCAACCTAGTATATAATGATATACAATACTTATGACTCCTCAACCTAGTATATAATGATACACAACTACTTATGACTCCTCAACCTAGTATATAATGATATACAACTACTTATGACTCCTCAACCTAGTATATAATGATACACTACTACTTATGACTCCTCAACCTAGTATATAATGATATACAACTACTTATGACTCCTCAACCTAGTATATAATGATATACAACTACTAATGACTCCTCAACCTAGTATATAATGATATACAATACTTATGACTCCTCAACCTAGTATATAATGATATACAACTACTTATGACTCCTCAACCTAGTATATAATGATATACAACTACTTATGACTCCTCAACCTAGTATATAATGATATACAACTACTTATGACTCCTCAACCTAGTATATAATGATACACTACTACTTATGACTCCTCAACCTAGTATATAATGATATACAACTACTTATGACTCCTCAACCTAGTATATAATGATACACAACTACTTATGACTCCTCAATCTAGTATATAATGATACACAACTACTTATGACTCCTCAACCTAGTATATAATGATACACAACTACTTATGTCTCCTCAACCTAGTATATAATGATACACAACTACTTATGACTCCTCAACCTAGTATATAATGATACACAACTACTTATGTCTCCTCAACCTAGTATATAATGATATACAACTACTTATGACTCCTCAACCTAGTATATAATGATACACAACTACTTATGACTCCTCAACCTAGTATATAATGATATACAACTACTTATGACTCCTCAACCTAGTATATAATGATATACAACTACTTATGACTCCTCAACCTAGTATATAATGATATACAACTACTTATGACTCCTCAACCTAGTATATAATGATATACAACTACTTATGACTCCTCAACCTAGTATATAATGATATACAACTACTTATGTCACCTCAACCTAGTATATAATGATATACAACTACTTATGACTCCTCAACCTAGTATATAATGATACACAACTACTTATGACTCCTCAACCTAGTATATAATGATACACAACTACTTATGACTCCTCAACCTAGTATATAATGATACACAACTACTTATGACTCCTCAACCTAGTATATAATGATGTACAACTACTTATGACTCCTCAACCTAGTATATAATGATACACAACTACTTATGACTCCTCAACCTAGTATATAATGATATACAACTACTTATGACTCCTCAACCTAGTATATAATGATACACAACTACTTATGACTCCTCAACCTAGTATATAATGATATACAACTACTTATGACTCCTCAACCTAGTATATAATGATGTACAACTACTTATGACTCCTCAACCTAGTATATAATGATATACAACTACTTATGACTCCTCAACCTAGTATATAATGATATACAACTACTTATGACTCCTCAACCTAGTATATAATGATATACAACTACTTATGACTCCTCAACCTAGTATATAATGATGTACAACTACTTATGACTCCTCAACCTAGTATATAATGATATACAACTACTTATGACTCCTCAACCTAGTATATAATGATATACAACTACTTATGACTCCTCAACCTAGTATATAATGATACACAACTACTTATGACTCCTCAACCTAGTATATAATGATACACAACTACTTATGACTCCTCAACCTAGTATATAATGATATACAACTACTTATGACTCCTCAACCTAGTATATAATGATATACAATTACTTATGACTCCTCAACCTAGTATATAATGATATACAACTACTTATGACTCCTCAACCTAGTATATAATGATGTACAACTACTTATGACTCCTCAACCTAGTATATAATGATATACAACTACTTATGACTCCTCAACCTAGTATATAATGATATACAACTACTTATGACTCCTCAACCTAGTATATAATGATATACAACTACTTATGACTCCTCAACCTAGTATATAATGATACACAACTACTTATGACTCCTCAACCTAGTATATAATGATATACAACTACTTATGACTCCTCAACCTAGTATATAATGATATACAACTACTTATGACTCCTCAACCTAGTATATAATGATACACAACTACTTATGACTCCTCAACCTAGTATATAATGATATACAACTACTTATGACTCCTCAACCTAGTATATAATGATATACAACTACTTATGACTCCTCAACCTAGTATATAATGATATACAACTACTTATGACTCCTCAACCTAGTATATAATGATATACAACTACTTATGACTCCTCAACCTAGTATATAATGATACACAACTACTTATGACTCCTCAACCTAGTATATAATGATATACAACTACTTATGACTCCTCAACCTAGTATATAATGATACACAACTACTTATGACTCCTCAACCTAGTATATAATGATATACAACTACTTATGACTCCTCAACCTAGTATATAATGATATACAACTACTTATGACTCCTCAACCTAGTATATAATGATATACAACTACTTATGACTCCTCAACCTAGTATATAATGATATACAACTACTTATGACTCCTCAACCTAGTATATAATGATACACAACTACTTATGACTCCTCAACCTAGTATATAATGATGTACAACTACTTATGACTCCTCAACCTAGTATATAATGATATACAACTACTTATGACTCCTCAACCTAGTATATAATGATATACAACTACTTATGCCTCCTCAACCTAGTATATAATGATATACAACTACTTATGACTCCTCAACCTAGTATATAATGATATACAACTACTAATGACTCCTCAACCTAGTATATAATGATACACAACTACTTATGTCTCCTCAACCTAGTATATAATGATACACAACTACTTATGACTCCTCAACCTAGTATATAATGATATACAACTACTTATGACTCCTCAACCTAGTATATAATGATACACAACTACTTATGACTCCTCAACCTAGTATATAATGATATACAACTACTTATGACTCCTCAACCTAGTATATAATGATACACAACTACTTATGACTCCTCAACCTAGTATATAATGATATACAACTACTTATGACTCCTCAACCTAGTATATCATGATATACAATAACTTATGACTCCTCAACCTAGTATATAATGATACACAACTACTTATGACTCCTCAACCTAGTATATAATGATATACAACTACTTATGACTCCTCAACCTAGTATATAATGATGTACAACTACTTATGACTCCTCAACCTAGTATATAATGATATACAACTACTTATGACTCCTCAACCTAGTATATAATGATATACAATAACTTATGACTCCTCAACCTAGTATATAATGATACACAACTACTTATGACTCCTCAACCTAGTATATAATGATATACAACTACTTATGACTCCTCAACCTAGTATATAATGATACACAACTACTTATGACTCCTCAACCTAGTATATAATGATATACAACTACTTATGACTCCTCAACCTAGTATATAATGATACACAACTACTTATGACTCCTCAACCTAGTATATAATGATATACAACTACTTATGTCTCCTCAACCTAGTATATAATGATACACAACTACTTATGACTCCTCAACCTAGTATATAATGATACACAACTACTTATGACTCCTCAACCTAGTATATAATGATACACAACTACTTATGTCTCCTCAACCTAGTATATAATGATACACAACTACTTATGTCTCCTCAACCTAGTATATAATGATATACAACTACTTATGACTCCTCAACCTAGTATATAATGATACACAACTACTTATGACTCCTCAACCTAGTATATAATGATATACAATACTTATGACTCCTCAACCTAGTATATAATGATATACTACTACTTATGACTCCTCAACCTAGTATATAATGATATACAACTACTTATGACTCCTCAACCTAGTATATAATGATACACTACTACTTATGACTACTCAACCTAGTATATAATGATACACAACTACTTATGACTCCTCAACCTAGTATATAATGATATACTACTACTTATGACTCCTCAACCTAGTATATAATGATATACAACTACTTATGACTCCTCAACCTAGTATATAATGATACACAACTACTTATGACTCCTCAACCTAGTATATAATGATATACTACTACTTATGACTCCTCAACCTAGTATATAATGATATACAACTACTTATGACTGCTCAACCTAGTATATAATGATATACTACTACTTATGACTCCTCAACCTAGTATATAATGATACACAACTACTTATGACTCCTCAACCTAGTATATAATGATATACAACTACTAATGACTCCTCAACCTAGTATATAATGATACACAACTACTTATGTCTCCTCAACCTAGTATATAATGATACACAACTACTTATGACTCCTCAACCTAGTATATAATGATATACAACTACTTATGACTCCTCAACCTAGTATATAATGATACACAACTACTTATGACTCCTCAACCTAGTATATAATGATATACAACTACTTATGACTCCTCAACCTAGTATATAATGATACACAACTACTTATGACTCCTCAACCTAGTATATAATGATACACAACTACTTATGACTCCTCAACCTAGTATATAATGATACACAACTACTTATGACTCCTCAACCTAGTATATAATGATACACAACTACTTATGACTCCTCAACCTAGTATATAATGATACACAACTACTTATGACTCCTCAACCTAGTATATAATGATATACAACTACTTATGACTCCTCAACCTAGTATATAATGATATACAACTACTTATGACTCCTCAACCTAGTATATAATGATACACAACTACTTATGACTCCTCAACCTAGTATATAATGATATACAACTACTTATGACTCCTCAACCTAGTATATAATGATACACAACTACTTATGACTCCTCAACCTAGTATATAATGATACACAACTACTTATGACTCCTCAACCTAGTATATAATGATATACAACTACTTATGACTCCTCAACCTAGTATATAATGATATACAATACTTATGACTCCTCAACCTAGTATATAATGATATACAACTACTTATGACTTCTCAACCTAGTATATAATGATATACAACTACTTATGACACCTCAACCTAGTATATAATGATATACAACTACTTATGACTCCTCAACCTAGTATATAATGATACACAACTACTTATGACTGCTCAACCTAGTATATAATGATATACAACTACTTATGACTCCTCAACCTAGTATATAATGATATACAACTACTTATGACTCCTCAACCTAGTATATAATGATATACAACTACTTATGACTCCTCAACCTAGTATATAATGATACACAACTACTCATGACTCCTCAACCTAGTATATAATGATATACAATACTTATGACTCCTCAACCTAGTATATAATGATACACAACTACTTATGACTCCTCAACCTAGTATATAATGATACACTACTACTTATGACTCCTCAACCTAGTATATAATGATACACAACTACTTATGACTCCTCAACCTAGTATATAATGATATACAACTACTTATGACACCTCAACCTAGTATATAATGATATACAATACTTATGACTCCTCAACCTAGTATATAATGATATACAACTACTTATGACTTCTCAACCTAGTATATAATGATATACAACTACTTATGACACCTCAACCTAGTATATAATGATATACAACTACTTATGACTCCTCAACCTAGTATATAATGATATACAACTACTTATGACTGCTCAACCTAGTATATAATGATACACAACTACTTATGACTCCTCAACCTAGTATATAATGATACACAACTACTTATGACTCCTCAACCTAGTATATAATGATATACAACTACTTATGACTCCTCAACCTAGTATATAATGATATACAACTACTTATGTCTCCTCAACCTAGTATATAATGATACACAACTACTTATGACTCCTCAACCTAGTATATAATGATACACAACTACTTATGACTCCTCAACCTAGTATATAATGATACACAACTACTTATGACTGCTCAACCTAGTATATAATGATATACAACTACTTATGACTCCTCAACCTAGTATATAATGATACACAACTACTTATGACTGCTCAACCTAGTATATAATGATATACAACTACTTATGACTCCTCAACCTAGTATATAATGATATACAACTACTTATGACTCCTCAACCTAGTATATAATGATACACAACTACTTATGACTCCTCAACCTAGTATATAATGATACACAACTACTTATGACTCCTCAACCTAGTATATAATGATACACAACTACTTATGACTCCTCAACCTAGTATATAATGATACACAACTACTTATGACTCCTCAACCTAGTATATAATGATATACAACTACTTATGACTCCTCAACCTAGTATATAATGATACACAACTACTTATGACTCCTCAACCTAGTATATAATGATACACAACTACTTATGACTCCTCAACCTAGTATATAATGATATACAACTACTTATGACTCCTCAACCTAGTATATAATGATACACAACTACTTATGACTCCTCAACCTAGTATATAATGATATACAACTACTTATGACTCCTCAACCTAGTATATAATGATATACAACTACTTATGACTCCTCAACCTAGTATATAATGATATACAACTACTTATGACTCCTCAACCTAGTATATAATGATATACAATAACTTATGACTCCTCAACCTAGTATATAATGATACACAACTACTTATGACTCCTCAACCTAGTATATAATGATATACAACTACTTATGACTCCTCAACCTAGTATATAATGATACACAACTACTTATGACTCCTCAACCTAGTATATAATGATATACAACTACTTATGTCTCCTCAACCTAGTATATAATGATACACAACTACTTATGACTCCTCAACCTAGTATATAATGATACACAACTACTTATGTCTCCTCAACCTAGTATATAATGATACACAACTACTTATGTCTCCTCAACCTAGTATATAATGATATACAACTACTTATGACTCCTCAACCTAGTATATAATGATACACAACTACTTATGACTCCTCAACCTAGTATATAATGATATACAATACTTATGACTCCTCAACCTAGTATATAATGATATACTACTACTTATGACTCCTCAACCTAGTATATAAAGATATACAACTACTTATGACTCCTCAACCTAGTATATAATGATACACTACTACTTATGACTACTCAACCTAGTATATAATGATACACAACTACTTATGACTCCTCAACCTAGTATATAATGATATACTACTACTTATGACTCCTCAACCTAGTATATAATGATATACAACTACTTATGACTCCTCAACCTAGTATATAATGATACACAACTACTTATGACTCCTCAACCTAGTATATAATGATATACTACTACTTATGACTCCTCAACCTAGTATATAATGATACACAACTACTTATGACTGCTCAACCTAGTATATAATGATATACTACTACTTATGACTCCTCAACCTAGTATATAATGATACACAACTACTTAGGACTGCTCAACCTAGTATATAATGATGTACAACTACTTATGATTCCTCAACCTAGTATATAATGATACACAACTACTTATGACTCCTCAACCTAGTATATAATGATATACAACTACTTATGACTCCTCAACCTAGTATATAATGATATACAACTACTTATGACTCCTCAACCTAGTATATAATGATACACAACTACTTATGACTCCTCAACCTAGTATATAATGATACACAACTACTTATGACTCCTCAACCTAGTATATAATGATATACAACTACTTATGACTCCTCAACCTAGTATATAATGATATACAACTACTTATGACTCCTCAACCTAGTATATAATGATACACAACTACTTATGTCTCCTCAACCTAGTATATAATGATACACTACTACTTATGACTCCTCAACCTAGTATATAATGATACACAACTACTTATGACTCCTCAACCTAGTATATAATGATATACAACTACTTATGACTCCTCAACCTAGTATATAATGATACACAACTACTTATGACTCCTCAACCTAGTATATAATGATACACAACTACTTATGACTCCTCAACCTAGTATATAATGATACACAACTACTTATGACTCCTCAACCTAGTATATAATGATACACATCTACTTATGACTCCTCAACCTAGTATATAATGATATACAACTACTTATGACTCCTCAACCTAGTATATAATGATACACATCTACTTATGACTCCTCAACCTAGTATATAATGATATACAACTACTTATGACTCCTCAACCTAGTATATAATGATATACAACTACTTATGACTCCTCAACCTAGTATATAATGATATACAACTACTTATGACTCCTCAACCTAGTATATAATGATATACAACTACTTATGACTCCTCAACCTAGTATATAATGATATACAACTACTTATGTCTCCTCAACCTAGTATATAATGATATACAACTACTTATGTCTCCTCAACCTAGTATATAATGATATACAACTACTTATGACTCCTCAACCTAGTATATAATGATACACAACTACTTATGACTCCTCAACCTAGTATATAATGATATACAACTACTTATGACTCCTCAACCTAGTATATAATGATATACAACTACTTATGACTCCTCAACCTAGTATATAATGATATACAACTACTTATGACTCCTCAACCTAGTATATAATGATACACAACTACTTATGACTGCTCAACCTAGTATATAATGATACACAACTACTTATGACTCCTCAACCTAGTATATAATGATATACAATACTTATGACTCCTCAACCTAGTATATAATGAACTGCAGTCATAAGCTTCTAGAAAGTCACCAGCGAAATAGTTAAGAGCACAATGTACGTACACAGACGTAATTGATTTCTTGAGGGTACGGATTGTTCAACTATCCGGGATAGCTAGATGGATGGCGAAGGGTCTGTTGCAGAGCAGAACTTGTGAGACTGTCACACGTGGACGTCACATCTAGAGGTTGCTATGGTCGCCAGATGGTGTTTCATTGACTTGAAGGAAAACAACAAGCAGACACAACGAAGGTGTATTGATGTGCTGTGGTGTGCATCATTAGAGAGCGGCGTGATCCACATGCTGGGTAACTGGACTGGTGGCTATGCAAGACAAACTTTTATGGCACTCTATCTTCGCTAGAACTCATCTCGGAAGCTTTTTCACCGCCCAGACATCCATGGCTGTTTTTACCCGTTGATTAATTGGATTAGCAGCCGACACTCGACTCCAGACCATCCCTCCTCACACACGCGTGCGGCATGCATGCACACACATACATACTGAAACATGTCCTTATCCAGTGCCTATAATTGAGATCTAATTAGTGAGGTGGTTTCGGCTCCTCCCTTCCTCGGTGGTCCCTCCATTGGTGGTCCCTAGCTGGAGCAGCAGCTCGGCTGACCACATGCTACTCCCATGCCACCACACGTGTTGACCCAGATGCTATTACTGTTAAGTGGATTGGATTGCCATACCGACCAGCAGACACTTAGTGATAATTGGTATTGTTGTATTGTTTTAATTGGATTTAGCTTCAGTGGCTGTCAGAGTTCTCAAGCAAATTAAATGTGAGTCCCTTTACATGCAGTGGAGAGATTTAGTGTACTTGCGTGTACCTAGTACAAGCAAACACACTAGTAGCTGCTTGCTTAGTTTTCTTCCTGGGACATTGATGTCGAGGAAGTGTTAGGTCATGGTCAGGCTTAGAGCCAGCTCCGGTTTAGAGCCCCTCTAGTTTAGAGCCCCTCCCCTCTAATTTAGAGCCCCTCTAGTTTAGAGCCCCTCCCCTCTAATTTAGAGCCCCTCTAGTTTAGAGACCCTCTAGTTTATAGCCTGCTTCAGCTTAGAACCTCTGTAGTTTAGAGCCTCTCTAGTTTGGATCCTCTCTAGTTTATAGCCTGCTTCAGCTTAGAACCTCTCTAGTTTAGAGCCTCTCTAGTTTAGAGCCTCTCTAGTTTAGAGCCCCTCTAGTTTAGAGCCCCTCTAGTTTAGAGCCCCTCTAGTTTAGAGCCTCTCTAGTTTAGAGAGCCCCTCTAGTTTAGAGCCCCTCTAGTTTAGAGCCTCTCTAGTTTAGAGCCCCTCTAGTTTAGAGCCCCTCTAGTTTAGAGCCCCTCTAGTTTAGAGCCCCTCTAGTTTAGAGCCCCTCTAGTTTAGAGCCCCTCTAGTTTAGAGCCCCTCTAGTTTAGAGCCCCTCTAGTTTAGAGCCCCTCTAGTTTAGAGCCCCTCTAGTTTAGAGCCCCTCTAGTTTAGAGCCCCTCTAGTTTAGAGCCCCTCTAGTTTAGAGCCCCTCTAGTTTAGAGCCCCTCTAGTTTAGAGCCCCTCTAGTTTAGAGCCCCTCTAGTTTAGAGCCCCTCTAGTTTAGAGCCCCTCTAGTTTAGAGCCTCTCTAGTTTATAGCCTGCTTCAGCTTAGAACCTCTCTAGTTTAGAGCCTCTCTAGTTTAGAGCCCCTCTAGTTTAGAGCCCCTCTAGTTTAGAGCCCCTCTAGTTTAGAGCCCCTCTAGTTTAGAGCCCCTCTAGTTTGGATCCTCTCTAGTTTAGAGCCTCTCTAGTTTAGAGCCCCTCTAGTTTAGAGCCTCTCTAGTTTAGAGCCCCTCTAGTTTAGAGCCCCTCTAGTTTAGAGCCCCTCTAGTTTAGAGCCTCTCTAGTTTAGAGCCTCTCTAGTTTAGAGCCCCTATAGTTTAGAGCCTCTCCAGTTTAGAGCCCCTCTAGTTTGGATCCTCTCTAGTTTAGAGCCCCTATAGTTTAGAGCCTCTCCAGTTTAGAGCCCCTCTAGTTTAGAGACCCTCTAGTTTAGAGCCTCTCTAGTTTAGAGCCTCTCTAGTTTGGATCCTCTCTAGTTTAGAGCCTCTCTAGTTTAGAGCCTCTCTAGTTTAGAGTCTCTCTAGTTTAGAGTCTCTCTAGTTTAGAGCCCCTCTAGTTTAGAGCCTCTCTAGTTTAGAGCCCCTCTAGTTTAGAGCCTCTCTAGTTTAGAGAGCCCCTCTAGTTTAGAGCCCCTCTAGTTTAGAGCCTCTCTAGTTTAGCGCCCCTCTAGTTTAGAGCCCCTCTAGTTTAGAGCCCCTCTAGTTTAGAGCCTCTCTAGTTTAGAGCCTCTCTAGTTTAGAGCCCCTCTAGTTTAGAGCCTCTCTAGTTTAGAGCCCCTCTAGTTTAGAGCCTCTCTAGTTTAGAGCCTCTCTAGTTTAGAGCCCCTCTAGTTTAGAGTCCCTCTAGTTTAGAGCCTCTCTAATTTAGAGCCCCTCTAGTTTAGAGCCTCTCTAGTTTAGGCCCTGCTCCAAATTAGAGAGGCTAAGAAGACATATGAGAGATAGAGAGAAAATACTGCAAAAAATCCAACAAACTTCCTATAGATAAAAGGACTTTCTCGATGATCAACTTAAACTTGCTCACTCAACTTTGGCTAGATGCTCTCATTATTCCTGATGAAGGCTAGAACATCTAACAGAAACATCGAATGAGTAAATTGAAGTTGAGTATCGAGAAGTTATTGTATCTATACTAAGCCAACTGACAGTTCATTGAGTATACATCGAACTTCATGGAGTGGACCAACATTGCAGACTTCAAGTCACTCTCAATCCCAAACACAAAATCTCTGTCCTGTTTGAGGCATTCAAATATCAGGCATCGCATCTATGAACATTTGGACCAGATATCTCTATTAGTATTGTGTAGCCTTTGCATGGTGCAGTATTGTTATAAGGCATATAGAATTAGGCTATGAGACAGTGGAGCACCTTGCTCTGAGTTAACTCACTTCACACTGGCGATGAAAAGTTTGGAGAGAGATGAGATAGATAGGAGAGAGAGAGGAATACAGAGAGAAGAGATGCACGAAGAGAGCAAATGCTTCACCAGAAGGCAACCCCATGACATCACAGTTACCAATAGCTGTCTAGCCAAACGTTAATGCAAGAGCCAAGGGCCTGGACCAGCTAGTTGGGATGGGAGGTGTGAAGGATGAGGTCATCTAAGTAGAGACGTCATCAAGTTTTGAACTGACAATAGAAGAGCAAAAAGTGTCGTGGTCCGGTTCAACCAGGAAAACAGGCTTCTAGGCGTGCTGGGCCTGTGTTACTAAGGCTTCAATGCACTCACAAAGACCTCCCTGTGCTCACATGCACCGACGCTCACAAGGTACAAAAGCTGCCACAATCGCAAAGTACCTACTCTCACAGAGGCCAACCTAAGCCCACAGAGGCCTACCTAAGCCCACAGATGCCTACCTAAGCCCACAGAGGCCAACCTAAGCCCACAGAGGCCTACCTAAGCCCACAGAGGCCTACCTAAGCCCACAGAGGCCTACCTAAGCTCACAGAGGCCTACCTAAGCCCACAGAAGCATACCTAAGCTCACAGAGGCCTACCTAAGGCCTACCTAAGCCCACAGAGGCCTACCTAAGCTCACAGGTCACAGGGCCTACCTAAGCTCACAGAGGCCTACCTAAGCCCACAGAGGCCTACCTAAGCTCACAGAGGCCTACCTAAGCCCACAGAGGCCTACCTAAGCCCACAGAGGCCTACCTAAGCTCACAGGGCCTACCTAAGCCCACAGAGGCCTACCTAAGCACACAGAGGCCTACCTAAGCTCTCAGGGCCTACCTAAGCTCACAGGGCCTACCTAAGCTCACTGGGCCTACCTAAGCTCACAGAGGCCTACCTAAGCTCACATAGGCCAACCTAAGCCAACAGAGGCCAACCTGAGCCAACAGAGGCCTACCTAAGCTCACTGGGCCTACCTAAGCTCACAGAGGCCTACCTAAGCTCACAGAGGCCTACCTAAGCCAACAGAGGCCTACCTAAGCTCACAGGGCCTACCTAAGCTCACAGGGCCTACCTGAGCCAACAGAGGCCTACCTGAACTCACCAAGGACACTTCTTGTTCTGTCTTATTGCAAAGGGAACTACATAACTACATAAGCTAATGTGGCTACCATACAAATAGCAGGTATCTAGTTGTGGGGCTGGGCAGTGATGAGGAGGTGTGTTCTGTTGCATCTTAGCAGGACTATTGCAGTGGGCAGGAACTCCATTGCTTTTTACCATCCTTTTACCACTAGGAATAGCAGTGATCGGACTGTCAGATGATATGTCCGCGAGTTGAATGTGGGTGGAGTGTGATTTGCGAGTGATGAGTGTGTGTGGGTGATTTGTGAGTATGACATGCGATGTGTGTGTGTGTGTGTGTGTGTGATTTGTGAGTATGACATGCGATGTGTGTGTGTGTGTGTGTGATTTGTGAGTGTGACATGTAACAAGTGATGTGTGTGTGTGTGATTCGTGACATGTGATGGGGGTGATTCGTGATGGGTGAAGTGTGTGTGATTTGATTGTGATGACTGTGTGTGTGTGTGATTTGTGAGTGTGTTGTGATGTGTGTGATTTGTGTGTGATGTAATGAGTTAGATGTGTGATTTGTGAGTTTGTTGAGTGATGTGTCATTTGTGAGTGGTGAGTGTGATTTGTGTGTGGTGTGACATGTGAGTCAATCACCACCATTAGTGATAACACAGCAGCTAGACAACTATGTAACCATGACTACATTTGAACTCTATGATCATCACTAGTCATTGCCACATTCACGAAGTATAGGCCATACCCACACCCCAGCTCTTCCATGGAGTTCCAAGGCTTCCAAGCTCTCAATCATCAAGTAATTACTAAAGCAAAAACAACAACCTCCGACACACAATGGTGTGAGGATTTGTGGTTGGATACACTTTATTTCTCTGCGCCCCAGCACCAAGCCTCGGGGAGTAGAACTGGAGAGCTTCGACCACATCCTGTAGCCCTAGGATACTTAATTACGCACACCTTGATGCACACACCTTGGCCCTAACCAAATCCGATTCACTTTTCAACTTCCCGTCCGAGCAATCGATACTTCCTTGACAAGCAGCTGGTGACAAGAAAATGGCCCCTGGCATCCCGCCCCCTCCCCATATCCTCTGGTCGGCACAGGGCAGGCAATACCGGGGGGCGCTCATTCTTATCAATATGGGCACATTAGCTTCCTTTTCAACATTATGCAACTGTTTCTACTCTTTAAACGACAGAAAACGGCTCGATCGAGACTTGGAGTATCTCTTTGCTTCTTGGGTTCTGATGGTCCCCCCAAGATGGGGTGGCACCATGCTTATGCACGGTGGGTGGCTTACAGGCACATATTATAACTGCCTACGATAAGAACTTTATTTTGTTCTGTTCTCTCTCGTGACTTGAAAGGTGGGAAGGGGACGAATGTGTGTCTGGACTACATAGCTGGGAAGGTTGATGAATGTGTGTCTGGACTAGCTGGGAAGGTTGATGAATGTGTGTCTGGACTACATAGCTGGGAAGGTTGATGAATGTGTGTCTGGACTAGCTGGGAAGGTTGATGAATGTGTATCTGGACTACATAGCTGGGAAGGTTGATGAATGTGTGTCTGGACTACATAGCTGGGAAGGTTGATGAATGTGTGTCTGGACTAGCTGGGAAGGTTGATGAATGTGTGTCTTGACTACATAGCTGGGAAGGTTGATGAATGTGTGTCTGGACTAGATAGCTGGGAAGGTTGATGAATGTGTGTCTGGACTATATAGCTGGGAAGGTTGATGAATGTGTGTCTGGACTAGCTGGGAAGGTTGATGAATGTGTGTCTGGACTACATAGCTGGGAAGGTTGATGAATGTGTGTCAGGACTAGCTGGGAAGGTTGATGAATGTGTGTCTGGACTAGCTGGGAAGGTTGATGAATGTGTGTCTGGACTACATAGCTGGGAAGGTTGATGAATGTGTGTCTGGACTAGCTGGGAAGGTTGATGAATGCATGTCTGGACTAGCTGGGAAGGTTGATGAATGTGTGTCTGGACTAGCTGGGAAGGTTGATGAATGTGTGTCTGGACTAGCTGGGAAGGTTGATGAATGCATGTCTGGACTAGCTGGGAAGGTTGATGAATGTGTGTCTGGACTAGCTGGGAAGGTTGATGAATGTGTGTCTGGACTACATAGCTGGGAAGGTTGATGAATGTGTGTCTGGACTACATAGCTGGGAAGGTTGATGAATGTGTGTCTGGACTAGCTGGGAAGGTTGATGAATGTGTGTCTGGACTAGCTGGGAAGGTTGATGAATGTGTGTCTGGACTACATAGCTGGGAAGGTTGATGAATGTGTGTCTGGACTAGCTGGGAAGGTTGATGAATGTGTGTCTGGACTAGCTGGGAAGGTTGATGAATGTGTGTCTGGACTAGCTGGGAAGGTTGATGAATGTGTGTCTGGACTACATAGCTGGGAAGGTTGATGAATGTGTGTCAGGACTAGCTGGGAAGGTTGATGAATGTGTGTCTGGACTAGCTGGGAAGGTTGATGAATGTGTGTCTGGACTAGCTGGGAAGGTTGATGAATGTGTGTCTGGACTACATAGCTGGGAAGGTTGATGAATGTGTGTCTGGACTAGCTGGGAAGGTTGATGAATGTGTGTCTGGACTACATAGCTGGGAAGGTTGATGAATGTGTGTCTGGACTAGCTGGGAAGGTTGATGAATGTGTGTCTGGACTAGCTGGGAAGGTTGATGAATGTGTGTCTGGACTACATAGCTGGGAAGGTTGATGAATGTGTGTCTGGACTACATAGCTGGGAAGGTTGATGAATGCATGTCTGGACTACATAGCTGGGAAGGTTGATGAATGTGTGTCTGGACTAGCTGGGAAGGTTGATGAATGTGTGTCTGGACTACATAGCTGGGAAGGTTGATGAATGTGTGTCTGGACTAGCTGGGAAGGTTGATGAATGTGTGTCTGGACTACATAGCTGGGAAGGTTGATGAATGTGTGTCTGGACTAGCTGGGAAGGTTGATGAATGTGTGTCTGGACTAGCTGGGAAGGTTGATGAATGTGTGTCTGGACTAGCTGGGAAGGTTGATGAATGTGTGTCTGGACTACATAGCTGGGAAGGTTGATGAATGTGTGTCTGGACTACATAGCTGGGAAGGTTGATGAATGTGTGTCTGGACTAGCTGGGAAGGTTGATGAATGTGTGTCTGGACTAGCTGGGAAGGCTGACGAACGTGTGTCTGGACTACATAGCTGGGAAGGTTGATGAATGTGTGTCTGGACTACATAGCTGGGAAGGTTGATGAATGTGTGTCTGGACTAGCTGGGAAGGTTGATGAATGTGTGTCTGGACTACATAGCTGGGAAGGTTGATGAATGTGTGTCTGGACTAGCTGGGAAGGTTGATGAATGTGTGTCTGGACTAGCTGGGAAGGTTGATGAATGTGTGTCTGGACTAGCTGGGAAGGTTGATGAATGTGTGTCTGGACTACATAGCTGGGAAGGTTGATGAATGTGTGTCTGGACTAGCTGGGAAGGTTGATGAATGTGTGTCTGGACTACATAGCTGGGAAGGTTGATGAATGTGTGTCTGGACTAGCTGGGAAGGTTGATGAATGTGTGTCTGGACTACATAGCTGGGAAGGTTGATGAATGTGTGTCTGGACTAGCTGGGAAGGTTGATGAATGTGTGTCTGGACTAGCTGGGAAGGTTGATGAATGTGTGTCTGGACTAGCTGGGAAGGTTGATGAATGTGTGTCTGGACTACATAGCTGGGAAGGTTGATGAATGTGTGTCTGGACTAGCTGGGAAGGTTGATGAATGTGTGTCTGGACTACATAGCTGGGAAGGTTGATGAATGTGTGTCTGGACTACATAGCTGGGAAGGTTGATGAATGTGTGTCTGGACTAGCTGGGAAGTTTGATGAATGTGTGTCTGGACTACATAGCTGGGAAGGTTGATGAATGTGTGTCTGGACTAGCTGGGAAGGTTGATGAATGTGTGTCTGGACTAGCTGGGAAGGTTGATGAATGTGTGTCTGGACTACATAGCTGGGAAGGTTGATGAATGTGTGTCTGGACTAGCTGGGAAGGTTGATGAATGTGTGTCTGGACTACATAGCTGGGAAGGTTGATGAATGTGTGTCTGGACTAGCTGGGAAGGTTGATGAATGTGTGCCTGGACTACATAGCTGGGAAGGTTGATGAATGTGTGTCTGGACTAGCTGGGAAGGTTGATGAATGTGTGTCTGGACTACATAGCTGGGAAGGTTGATGAATGTGTGTCTGGACTAGCTGGGAAGGTTGATGAATGTGTGTCTGGACTACATAGCTGGGAAGGTTGATGAATGTGTGTCTGGACTAGCTGGGAAGGTTGATGAATGTGTGTCTGGACTACATAGCTGGGAAGGTTGATGAATGTGTGTCTGGACTAGCTGGGAAGGTTGATGAATGTGTGTCTGGACTACATAGCTGGGAAGGTTGATGAATGTGTGTCTGGACTAGCTGGGAAGGTTGATGAATGTGTGTCTGGACTAGCTGGGAAGGTTGATGAATGTGTGTCTGGACTACATAGCTGGGAAGGTTGATGAATGTGTGTCTGGACTAGCTGGGAAGGTTGATGAATGTGTGTCTGGACTACATAGCTGGGAAGGTTGATGAATGTGTGTCTGGACTAGCTGGGAAGGTTGATGAATGTGTGTCTGGACTAGCTGGGAAGGTTGATGAATGTGTGTCTGGACTACATAGCTGGGAAGGTTGATGAATGTGTGTCTGGACTAGCTGGGAAGGTTGATGAATGTGTGTCTGGACTAGCTGGGAAGGTTGATGAATGTGTGTCTGGACTACATAGCTGGGAAGGTTGATGAATGTGTGTCTGGACTAGCTGGGAAGGTTGATGAATGTGTGTCTGGACTACATAGCTGGGAAGGTTGATGAATGTGTGTCTGGACTAGCTGGGAAGGTTGATGAATGTGTGTCTGGACTACATAGCTGGGAAGGTTGATGAATGTGTGTCTGGACTAGCTGGGAAGGTTGATGAATGTGTGTCTGGACTAGCTGGGAAGGTTGATGAATGTGTGTCTGGACTAGCTGGGAAGGTTGATGAATGTGTGTCTGGACTAGCTGGGAAGGTTGATGAATGTGTGTCTGGACTAGCTGGGAAGGTTGATGAATGTGTGTCTGGACTAGCTGGGAAGGTTGATGAATGTGTGTCTGGACTAGCTGGGAAGGTTGATGAATGTGTGTCTGGACTACATAGCTGGGAAGGTTGATGAATGTGTGTCTGGACTAGCTGGGAAGGTTGATGAATGTGTGTCTGGACTACATAGCTGGGAAGGTTGATGAATGTGTGTCTGGACTAGCTGGGAAGGTTGATGAATGTGTGTCTGGACTAGCTGGGAAGGTTGATGAATGTGTGTCTGGACTACATAGCTGGGAAGGTCGATGAATGTTTGTCTGGACTACATAGCTGGGAAGGTTGATGAATGTGTGTCTGGACTAGCTGGGAAGGTTGATGAATGTGTGTCTGGACTAGCTGGGAAGGTTGATGAATGTGTGTCTGGACTACATAGCTGGGAAGGTTGATGAATGTGTGTCTGGACTAGCTGGGAAGGTTGATGAATGTGTGTCTGGACTACATAGCTGGGAAGGTTGATGAATGTGTGTCTGGACTAGCTGGGAAGGTTGATGAATGTGTGTCTGGACTACATAGCTGGGAAGGTTGATGAATGTGTGTCTGGACTAGCTGGGAAGGTTGATGAATGTGTGTCTGGACTAGCTGGGAAGGTTGATGAATGTGTGTCTGGACTAGCTGGGAAGGTTGATGAATGTGTGTCTGGACTACATAGCTGGGAAGGTTGATGAATGTGTGTCAGGACTAGCTGGGAAGGTTGATGAATGTGTGTCTGGACTAGCTGGGAAGGTTGATGAATGTGTGTCTGGACTACATAGCTGGGAAGGTTGATGAATGTGTGTCTGGACTACATAGCTGGGAAGGTTGATGAATGCATGTCTGGACTACATAGCTGGGAAGGTTGATGAATGTGTGTCTGGACTAGCTGGGAAGGTTGATGAATGTGTGTCTGGACTACATAGCTGGGAAGGTTGATGAATGTGTGTCTGGACTAGCTGGGAAGGTTGATGAATGTGTGTCTGGACTACATAGCTGGGAAGGTTGATGAATGTGTGTCTGGACTAGCTGGGAAGGTTGATGAATGTGTGTCTGGACTAGCTGGGAAGGTTGATGAATGTGTGTCTGGACTAGCTGGGAAGGTTGATGAATGTGTGTCTGGACTACATAGCTGGGAAGGTTGATGAATGTGTGTCTGGACTACATAGCTGGGAAGGTTGATGAATGTGTGTCTGGACTAGCTGGGAAGGTTGATGAATGTGTGTCTGGACTAGCTGGGAAGGCTGACGAATGTGTGTCTGGACTACATAGCTGGGAAGGTTGATGAATGTGTGTCTGGACTACATAGCTGGGAAGGTTGATGAATGTGTGTCTGGACTAGCTGGGAAGGTTGATGAATGTGTGTCTGGACTACATAGCTGGGAAGGTTGATGAATGTGTGTCTGGACTAGCTGGGAAGGTTGATGAATGTGTGTCTGGACTAGCTGGAAGGTTGATGAATGTGTGTCTGGACTAGCTGGGAAGGTTGATGAATGTGTGTCTGGACTACATAGCTGGGAAGTTGATGAATGTGTGTCTGGACTAGCTGGGAAGGTTGATGAATGTGTGTCTGGACTACATAGCTGGGAAGGTTGATGAATGTGTGTCTGGACTAGCTGGGAAGGTTGATGAATGTGTGTCTGGACATAGCTGGGAAGGTTGATGAATGTGTGTCTGGACTAGCTGGGAAGGTTGATGAATGTGTGTCTGGACTAGCTGGGAAGGTTGATGAATGTGTGTCTGGACTAGCTGGGAAGGTTGATGAATGTGTGTCTGGACTACATAGCTGGGAAGGTTGATGAATGTGTGTCTGGACTAGCTGGGAAGGTTGATGAATGTGTGTCTGGACTACATAGCTGGGAAGGTTGATGAATGTGTGTCTGGACTACATAGCTGGGAAGGTTGATGAATGTGTGTCTGGACTAGCTGGGAAGTTTGATGAATGTGTGTCTGGACTACATAGCTGGGAAGGTTGATGAATGTGTGTCTGGACTAGCTGGGAAGGTTGATGAATGTGTGTCTGGACTAGCTGGGAAGGTTGATGAATGTGTGTCTGGACTACATAGCTGGGAAGGTTGATGAATGTGTGTCTGGACTAGCTGGAAGGTTGATGAATGTGTGTCTGGACTACATAGCTGGGAAGGTTGATGAATGTGTGTCTGGACTAGCTGGGAAGGTTGATGAATGTGTGCCTGGACTACATAGCTGGGAAGGTTGATGAATGTGTGTCTGGACTAGCTGGGAAGGTTGATGAATGTGTGTCTGGACTACATAGCTGGGAAGGTTGATGAATGTGTGTCTGGACTAGCTGGGAAGGTTGATGAATGTGTGTCTGGACTACATAGCTGGGAAGGTTGATGAATGTGTGTCTGGACTAGCTGGGAAGGTTGATGAATGTGTGTCTGGACTACATAGCTGGGAAGGTTGATGAATGTGTGTCTGGACTAGCTGGGAAGGTTGATGAATGTGTGTCTGGACTACATAGCTGGGAAGGTGATGAATGTGTGTCTGGACTAGCTGGGAAGGTTGATGAATGTGTGTCTGGACTAGCTGGGAAGGTTGATGAATGTGTGTCTGGACTACATAGCTGGGAAGGTTGATGAATGTGTGTCTGGACTAGCTGGGAAGGTTGATGAATGTGTGTCTGGACTACATAGCTGGGAAGGTTGATGAATGTGTGTCTGGACTAGCTGGGAAGGTTGATGAATGTGTGTCTGGACTAGCTGGGAAGGTTGATGAATGTGTGTCTGGACTACATAGCTGGGAAGGTTGATGAATGTGTGTCTGACTAGCTGGGAAGGTTGATGAATGTGTGTCTGGACTAGCTGGGAAGGTTGATGAATGTGTGTCTGGACTACATAGCTGGGAAGGTTGATGAATGTGTGTCTGGACTAGCTGGGAAGGTTGATGAATGTGTGTCTGGACTACATAGCTGGGAAGGTTGATGAATGTGTGTCTGGACTAGCTGGGAAGGTTGATGAATGTGTGTCTGGACTAGCTGGGAAGGTTGATGAATGTGTGTCTGGACTAGCTGGGAAGGTTGATGAATGTGTGTCTGGACTAGCTGGGAAGGTTGATGAATGTGTGTCTGGACTAGCTGGGAAGGTTGATGAATGTGTGTCTGGACTAGCTGGGAAGGTTGATGAATGTGTGTCTGGACTAACTAGCTGGGAAGGTTGATGAATGTGTGTCTGGACTAGCTGGGAAGGTTGATGAATGTGTGTCTGGACTAGCTGGGAAGGTTGATGAATGTGTGTCTGGACTACATAGCTGGGAAGGTTGATGAATGTGTGTCTGGACTAGCTGGGAAGGTTGATGAATGTGTGTCTGGACTACATAGCTGGGAAGGTTGATGAATGTGTGTCTGGACTAGCTGGGAAGGTTGATGAATGTGTGTCTGGACTAGCTGGGAAGTTTGATGAATGTGTGTCTGGACTACATAGCTGGGAAGGTTGATGAATGTGTGTCTGGACTAGCTGGGAAGGTTGATGAATGTGTGTCTGGACTAGCTGGGAAGGTTGATGAATGTGTGTCTGGACTACATAGCTGGGAAGGTTGATGAATGTGTGTCTGGACTAGCTGGGAAGGTTGATGAATGTGTGTCTGGACTACATAGCTGGGAAGGTTGATGAATGTGTGTCTGGACTAGCTGGGAAGGTTGATGAATGTGTGCCTGGACTACATAGCTGGGAAGGTTGATGAATGTGTGTCTGGACTAGCTGGGAAGGTTGATGAATGTGTGTCTGGACTACATAGCTGGGAAGGTTGATGAATGTGTGTCTGGACTAGCTGGGAAGGTTGATGAATGTGTGTCTGGACTACATAGCTGGGAAGGTTGATGAATGTGTGTCTGGACTAGCTGGGAAGGTTGATGAATGTGTGTCTGGACTACATAGCTGGGAAGGTTGATGAATGTGTGTCTGGACTAGCTGGGAAGGTTGATGAATGTGTGTCTGGACTACATAGCTGGGAAGGTTGATGAATGTGTGTCTGGACTAGCTGGGAAGGTTGATGAATGTGTGTCTGGACTAGCTGGGAAGGTTGATGAATGTGTGTCTGGACTACATAGCTGGGAAGGTTGATGAATGTGTGTCTGGACTAGCTGGGAAGGTTGATGAATGTGTGTCTGGACTACATAGCTGGGAAGGTTGATGAATGTGTGTCTGGACTAGCTGGGAAGGTTGATGAATGTGTGTCTGGACTAGCTGGGAAGGTTGATGAATGTGTGTCTGGACTACATAGCTGGGAAGGTTGATGAATGTGTGTCTGGACTAGCTGGGAAGGTTGATGAATGTGTGTCTGGACTAGCTGGGAAGGTTGATGAATGTGTGTCTGGACTACATAGCTGGGAAGGTTGATGAATGTGTGTCTGGACTAGCTGGGAAGGTTGATGAATGTGTGTCTGGACTACATAGCTGGGAAGGTTGATGAATGTGTGTCTGGACTAGCTGGGAAGGTTGATGAATGTGTGTCTGGACTACATAGCTGGGAAGGTTGATGAATGTGTGTCTGGACTAGCTGGGAAGGTTGATGAATGTGTGTCTGGACTAGCTGGGAAGGTTGATGAATGTGTGTCTGGACTAGCTGGGAAGGTTGATGAATGTGTGTCTGGACTAGCTGGGAAGGTTGATGAATGTGTGTCTGGACTAGCTGGGAAGGTTGATGAATGTGTGTCTGGACTAGCTGGGAAGGTTGATGAATGTGTGTCTGGACTAGCTGGGAAGGTTGATGAATGTGTGTCTGGACTACATAGCTGGGAAGGTTGATGAATGTGTGTCTGGACTAGCTGGGAAGGTTGATGAATGTGTGTCTGGACTACATAGCTGGGAAGGTTGATGAATGTGTGTCTGGACTAGCTGGGAAGGTTGATGAATGTGTGTCTGGACTACTAGCTGGGAAGGTTGATGAATGTGTGTCTGGACTAGCTGGGAAGGTTGATGAATGTGTGTCTGGACTACATAGCTGGGAAGGTTGATGAATGTGTGTCTGGACTAGCTGGGAAGGTTGATGAATGTGTGTCTGGACTAGCTGGGAAGGTTGATGAATGTGTGTCTGGACTACATAGCTGGGAAGGTTGATGAATGTGTGTCTGGACTAGCTGGGAAGGTTGATGAATGTGTGTCTGGACTACATAGCTGGGAAGGTTGATGAATGTGTGTCTGGACTAGCTGGGAAGGTTGATGAATGTGTGTCTGGACTACATAGCTGGGAAGGTTGATGAATGTGTGTCTGGACTAGCTGGGAAGGTTGATGAATGTGTGTCTGGACTAGCTGGGAAGGTTGATGAATGTGTGTCTGGACTAGCTGGGAAGGTTGATGAATGTGTGTCTGGACTACATAGCTGGGAAGGTTGATGAATGTGTGTCTGGACTAGCTGGGAAGGTTGATGAATGTGTGTCTGGACTAGCTGGGAAGGTTGATGAATGTGTGTCTGGACTACATAGCTGGGAAGGTTGATGAATGTGTGTCTGGACTAGCTGGGAAGGTTGATGAATGTGTGTCTGGACTACATAGCTGGGAAGGTTGATGAATGTGTGTCTGGACTAGCTGGGAAGGTTGATGAATGTGTGTCTGGACTACATAGCTGGGAAGGTTGATGAATGTGTGTCTGGACTAGCTGGGAAGGTTGATGAATGTGTGTCTGGACTAATAGCTGGGAAGGTTGATGAATGTGTGTCTGGACTAGCTGGGAAGGTTGATGAATGTGTGTCTGGACTACATAGCTGGGAAGGTTGATGAATGTGTGTCTGGACTACTAGCTGGGAAGGTTGATGAATGTGTGTCTGGACTACATAGCTGGGAAGGTTGATGAATGTGTGTCTGGACTAGCTGGGAAGGTTGATGAATGTGTGTCTGGACTACATAGCTGGGAAGGTTGATGAATGTGTGTCTGGACTAGCTGGGAAGGTTGATGAATGTGTGTCTGGACTACATAGCTGGGAAGGTTGATGAATGTGTGTCTGGACTAGCTGGGAAGGTTGATGAATGTGTGTCTGGACTACATAGCTGGGAAGGTTGATGAATGTGTGTCTGGACTACATAGCTGGGAAGGTTGATGAATGTGTGTCTGGACTACATAGCTGGGAAGGTTGATGAATGTGTGTCTGGACTAGCTGGGAAGGTTGATGAATGTGTGTCTGGACTAGCTGGGAAGGTTGATGAATGTGTGTCTGGACTACATAGCTGGGAAGGTTGATGAATGTGTGTCTGGACTAGCTGGGAAGGTTGATGAATGTGTGTCTGGACTAGCTGGGAAGGTTGATGAATGTGTGTCTGGACTAGCTGGGAAGGTTGATGAATGTGTGTCTGGACTAGCTGGGAAGGTTGATGAATGTGTGTCTGGACTACATAGCTGGGAAGGTTGATGAATGTGTGTCTGGACTAGCTGGGAAGGTTGATGAATGTGTGTCTGGACTAGCTGGGAAGGTTGATGAATGTGTGTCTGGACTAGCTGGGAAGGTTGATGAATGTGTGTCTGGACTACATAGCTGGGAAGGTTGATGAATGTGTGTCTGGACTACATAGCTGGGAAGGTTGATGAATGTGTGTCTGGACTAGCTGGGAAGGTTGATGAATGTGTGTCTGGACTAGCTGGGAAGGTT